>CM076569.1:351888549-352204322 GCA_034641835.2 Pinus albicaulis
TAGTTCCCTTGACTGGATCTACAAAATACCAGGGGCCGAAAACCATCGTACCCCAAAACCATGTGCAAACTCATGCACAAAACATGGGTGGGTCCGCATACCAAAAAAATTTCGCCGGGGTGTTGCCCCGGACCCCGACAGGGGGGGCTGCTGCCCCCCCTGTGACCCCCCTGCTGCGCCTGGTGAAACGTACAGCTCGTGGGGCTAGTCGTGGAAATAATATAACACATACCCAACACTGCTCCAGATCCATCATTATATTTTGATCCATCGAAATATAATGACCAAAATAAAGATTTATCTACTGGCTTATCTACAATTACATCAGAAATATTTACAATTCTGGAAGAATCAGATTGTGAAAAATTTTCTATTTGAGAAACAAAAGTATTTACAGAAAAGGGTGATTGTGGTGCTTTGAAGTTCCCAAGAAATGACTCTGCAGAATAACCTCCAAGAATATTGTTTTGAATGCCACAGGTTCATTAGATTGTTCAAAATTAGTGACAATGTGCATCATATGTTTTTCTCGTTCAACTTTGATTTGATTTGGTTTCCCTTTGTAAGGAAACAATTAACCATTAAGTTTTGCAGACGAGTCCCTGCTTAAAACTAATCCATAGAATTTAGGAATATCTACAATCAAAATATCAATTCTTTGGACAATCCTAGGATCGGAAGCTAGTCTGATAGTAACTGAATTGATTTCTCCTACAACTTGAACTTTAGAGCGATCCAATTGAACAATATGAACTGCCGATTTCTTTGGTTCAATATTCAATTTGGCACAAACAGAAGTAGGCATTATATTAGAGGATGCTCCAGAATCGATTAAACAATTATGCAGATTCTTATTGTACATTTCATAAGTCAAAAGAAAAGGAGGAGTCTGAGAGTTTGATCTTTCTCCAATGAGCACAGTATTAGTAGCATCTACTTTTTCTGGTGGCTTACCAGCTCCTTTAGCTTCTTTTGCAACTACATCACTTGGTAAAGGAGCAATTGGTGTAGCATTTAATTATTTTAATAGCAACTTCTGCTGGTGTTTTAGTTTGCTGAGTTCATGTAAGGAAATGTTGGCTTTAATCCTTTTCATGTCTTCAACAATATTATACTCCATAGGATCTGACACCACTAAAGTCTTTGTTGTTTATGTAGGAGGATTAGAAGAAGATGGCTGATTTTGAGTAGGTAATGAAGAAGTTTTCTTTACAGGGGATTTTTCTTTGGTATTTGGAGTTGTAATTTTCTTTTTAGGAATTGTTTGTACAGGTTCCGATGTAGATTTACTCCTAGTACTTACAGGCATAGCTTCTTGTTCTACCTCACTATCATAATTAGGGAGAATAAAATACCACATTCCATGCAATTCAGCTATTTCTTCATTCTCATCTTCCTCTTTTGATACTAGAGGAGTATCTTCTTCTTCTTCTGACTCTGCATTAGAGATTGAATTGGGGGGTTTAGACTCAAGTTGATTTCTTTTGAAATTTCGGAATGGTTTTTTGGTAGAAGTTTCAGCTACTTGTTTTTTTATTTCAACCATTTCATTTGACACGGTTTTAAGAACTTTCTGTAAACCTTCCATGTCGTATGGGTCTTTGGTCTTTTTCTTCGAATCCTCTTTGAAGCTGAATTTCTTAGATTTCCTTTCCTGAATAGCATTTTTCTTTTCTAGAGTAATAATTCGTTTTTCTACTGCAATATCTTCTTTCATATTTTCGGCTAAAGTAGGTTTTTCAGCTCTATCTACAAAAATTGCTATGTTTGAGGGTAAAGCGGTTATGTACCATTCACTTCTGACCTGTTCACTAGGCCTTGAATCTGTGTAGATTTTGTTTAAGAGTTTGTTGAATCTAGCATTGAAATCTTTAATGGGTTCCTTGGGTTCTGTCTTCAAATTTGAGAGATCATTGATTAAAGTAGCTATTGATCTGTCATCTCCAAATTTGGTTAAAAAATGATCTACAAAAATGGCCCAACTTGTTATGGATCCTGAAGGTAATGAAAAGTACCAGGATCCTGCTGCCCCTTGAAGGGTATAAGGGAATACTCTGACTACAAAATCTTCTTCTACGACTCCATTCAAATTTACAGCTAGCATAAAGTTATTGATGTATTCTTCAGCTTGAATGTTAATATCTGGACTGAACTTTGGAAGCCATTTTCTAGGATTTTCAGGTAAATCATGTAAAGGTGCAGGCATGTTGACAGCTCCTGGAGTAGCCCATGGTCTAGCCATTATTGTAACAACTGTTGGAGAAGTACTAGAGACTGGTGGTGTCTGAATAGAAGTTGTTGGAATAGATGATGTTGAGATTGATGATGATTGAGCAGATGATGTGGGAACAACTGCACTTTGTTGAGTTGGGGTTTTGGAAACAGGTGATTGAATATGAGATGAAGAAATTATATCACTTACTGATTCCGATTGAGTTTTTCTTGTCTTGACTCTACTAGGTAAAGGGAATTCTTTTGAAGAAATACCAAGTTTTTCACTTTGAAGCCTAGTAAGAGGTTTTGAAGAAACAAATTTTGAGCTTACACTACCTTCAGATATTTCAGATTCTTCTAGAGATAATGAGAATCCTTTCAATTTATGAATTAAATCTTGTACTTCAGGAGACTCAGGATTTTGATTGTCTGATTGTTTTGTGATTTTGGTAGTGGGTGTCTGAATATTCTTCCCAATTCCTTCTATAGGATTTTGTAATTCAGAAGAAATTGAAGAAGTTCATGAGGGTGTTTTGCTCTCAAAATGGCCCGTGGATAAAGATTCACTTTCCATTCATAGTTCATGCCCTCTTTCTAGCGCCAAAAATGTTGAAGCCTAGAAAATCTCTGCTTCAAACATTTGGGAAAACCACCTGGTCGGGACCTTAGGACAGCTCCTTATCCATTTGGTATGGTGGCTCCGACTGGATTGAAAGGACCAGTTTCCTTATAACTAATGGACTGGTGATGGGTTGATTTGGATGAGTGAAAATGGGACTAAATGACTGAAATAAAACTATCTAATTTAATCTAAATATTGATAAAGAAATTCTAAAACTAACCTGGGCAATCATATGTGAATACAACTTCAAATTATTCCGTTTGAACAATAACCATAAAAATATATTATCGTTTAATCGAAATGTGCAGAAACAAATAAAGATAACTCTGTTTAAGAAGTTAAACAGAGTTATATTAGCATATTGTATTCATCATTGTATATCATCTACATATACTTATGAAAAATAACATTTCAATTATACTAAAAAATGATATATAAAGAAACGTTGTTGAAACCAAATGTATATAAATGATAGCAATTTTTATAGAGAATATCATAAGACAAAAGAAATCAATAGTGAACAGATAGAAATACCTTATCCATCTTGAAAGATTTCAAATGAAATCTGATACTCTAATCCAGTAATTCTGATGCAAAAATCAAATCCAAGGTACAAAAATGCAACACTTTAAAGATAACTCTCCATAAAATCACCAGATGTGGTCCTTTATAAAATACAAGAGCCAGTGGAATACATAAATGTAATCTCCAAGTCAAAAAATATTATAATCCAGGACCCCTCTCTAAATGCATGAGAAGGGTTTAAATACTACTTAGCTAAATCTAAAAATAGTTTATTACAAAAATTAAGGATTCGGTTCAAATGACCATCCTTTTCCTAGGCAAAAATACAGTAAAACTAAAACTAAATCTAAAAATAAAGACTATTAAGTCACTACTTATGAACTTGATCTTTAAACTTGCAAGCCTCCAGCATTTTTTTGAGGAGAGGTGGTTGGCCGACTTCAGATTTCAACTGTCCTGAAAAGACCGAATCGACAAGTGTAGGCGCAATCTTCTCAGCAGAATTAATGATGCAATTAAGCGCACTGTGTTGACTATGTGGTTTCACTAGGTATGTCCAGTAAGAATCCCAGTTTAACCTTGTCAATCCTTGGATTGATTTTGATTTTTCTTTTGCCTTTTTTTTCCATTCTGTTTGCAATTGATGCGCCTGTGGAAGATATCCCGGAACAGTTTCTGAAATCAAATTTTCTTTGTGAAAATTCTCATTTACATAATTAGTAAGACTACTTGCTATTGTAGCTGACTCCTCTGATGCTTTCTCTGCCCTTCTGATTTGTGCATCCCAGTTATTGAAAAGGATTTCTTTATGGTTTTCATCAATAATTGGTGCACCAGCTTTTCTTCCTTCCTCTTTTTTTTTCCATACCAAATAATCAGTAACTTTTTCATTAATTAGATCGTAATCATTTCGTAAATCTACGACATGATTAGTGATCTTATCACTTTCTTGACAGAAAGAGTTCCATTGCAAGATTTTTTGGCATAGTACTTCTTCTTGTTGCAGTAGTTGATTGTTTAAAGAGATAGTTTCTGAAATAAACTCTGGAAGCTTAGGATCATCTTTGTGCTGATCTTGTATAACCTGTATTTTTTTTTCTTTATCAGCTAAACTTTTTTGATATCCAATTTGCATTTCTTGAAGTTGTTGCTGTAACTTTTCAAGTTTCATCTGTGCTTCATTATTGGCCTGTACCTGTTGCAATTGCTGTTGCAGAACTTGTATCTCTTCTTCTTTTTCATTTAATAAGAGTTGTATCTCAAATGCTTCATCAATAGTTGCAGAAGCATAAGCTCCTGTAATTTGAGAAAACTTAGCAATATTATCAGTAGGCTCTGTGGTAGGATCCTTCCACAAGACATCTAATTGTTCTGCTTCAGTAGCAATTGCACCTTCTAATTTTCTCTTTTTCCTTTGTTTCTTCACTACTGCTTTATACTTTAGGCTGTAGAATACATCTAGAGGAGGAATATCCTCTACATTAAGTACAATTTCAGACGAGGGAGTGATAGGTATGTGCTCAATTACTTTGACTGTGCCACTTATTCCTGTACTCAAAACTTTTGTTGTTTGTACAGGGGTCTGTATATTTTGTCCTTCCACATTAAGCAATTGATTAAAGCTTTCCCATTCTTTATCTAATTCAATTGTGACTAATTGTTGCTGTACATTGGTAGGAGGAGGATTTGTCTGCTGAGAAGTCAAAATTTGCTGTTGTGAAAGTTCTTTCGATTGAGCAGTATCTTTCACCAATTATTCAATTTTATCTTGCTCTTCATTAGACTTATTAGAACGTTCAGAAATCTCTCTTTTATATTTTGACTTGGACTTATCTGTACTTGAACTGCCGTTGAGACTGACACTAGGAGTTGGTTCCCTTACGGGTTCCAAGCGTAAATTTTCCAAAGGGATAGTGGTCAGTCTTGTTTCTCTGTAAAATTTAAATTCTTGAAATTGTTCTAGAGATAACTGCATCTGTGCTGAATGTAGAATTTCTTTCAATGTGGATTTTCCTAGGAATATATCATTGAAAGGATCTTCTTCTCCTGAAAATTCCCTTACCTTGATTGTGGTGGTAAAATTTTTAACAACATTATTTGGGTCAAATAACCTTCTTGAAAACTTAAACAGTTGTAAGCATGTAATATTGCTTACCTCTTTGAATGCGTGACCAACATCAAATAGTGAAAATGTTCCATAGGTTATGGGAAATTGTGGCCAAATGCCTTTCTTCTTCTCTTTTAAATCCTTTGTCAAATCTCGTTGACCACAGGTTTGATAAGCAATCTCCCGAGCTACAAGTTTATCCGGAACATACAGGGGTAAAACATGGGGGGAAGCATAACTTCCAAAAACCCTAACATAAGTAAACAACTCTTCCCCAAACCATCTTGCTACAGGGAGAATGTCGACTTCTGTTTCTGGGGATAACCTTGGGGCATCCTTATTGTGCAATATTCTCTACAACGGCAACATTATACCATGGAAAATTTTGTAAAAATGAGGGACAAAATGAGATTCCCACAGTTCCTTGTGATACACATGAATAGGCAAAGGATCGTGAATTGTCCATTTCCAACCCATCAAAGGGAATTTAGAAACAAAAAAGATCGCGTCCATAACATAGGCAGATAAATAGAAAGGTGGATAAATTCTCTGAGAAACAGTTTGTTTAGACTGGTAATGGAAAATAGTAGTGGCCAAATTATCAGACAAGATTTTGGCCCAGTCTACAATTGTAGCATTAACAGCAACATTCAACAAAGGGAGCCATTCAGGCAAGATCAGATTTATGTCAGGCTTTCCAAAACGCCTGCATAACATGGCAGCAGCAAAAAAATATGGAGAGGTGAGTGAACCAGTACTGTACATACCGTGTTTGTTTTTATTCAATGGTTCATCTCTATTGGTCCATTCGTTCGTGTATTCTGCTAAATTTGTATGTTCTTTGGAAAAATTCTCCATAAATTGTTTATTATAAGTCGCCTGAGGTTCTGGCAAATGATACATCAGCCTCAAATCTTCCATAGTGAACGACCTGATGAGTTCTTGATCTGGAGTTTTAAATTGAGTTTTAAATTACCTGTCTGAAATATCAGTGTTGTTCATCACCCATTTCACCATGTCTGTATACGGAAGAATTCTTGGTCTTGCCGCTGTCCTATGCAGAAATCAACAAGCCAGTTCTTTTAGGGTTGCCTCAGATGAATTATTTGAACCTGCAGTAGCCGCAACTTGCATCACCCTGGGATTTTCTTCTTCGAGAAAATTATACATTCCTTCCCAGGTGGTGATACTGACATCCTTATTGCAAGTAGTATCCGCATACAGTGAAGCCATTTCTTTGTTTTCAGAATATGAAATCTTCTCTTTCTTAGCCATAATGCTCTGTGACCGCTTTTTATAGCCTTATGCTCCTTCGCGCCTGCGGTTTTACGAGTTAAGTGAGAGTAATGATGTGAGAAGGGTGATGAGATAGTTTTAAATGCAAACGGCGGATGAAATATATTATTCTATCGTAAACAACCTTTCAATCAAAACAAAATCTCTTTATTGATAATTGACAATCCTTTCATTAATTCAATCATTTAAAGCACATAATGGATATTGATATATGAAAATATTTTCATTGGACAATGATCTTTTAAGAATTTGCAATATTGCGATCTGCGATTGGCTATGCAATATCGCAATATCGTAAATCGTACATTTCTCAAAGCGTAACCATCGCAATATCGCAATATCGCAAAAGCGCAAATCGCAAATATAACATATATAAAGTATTCGTCTATCATTTCTTTTTTCTGCGATATGCGATCTGCGACCAATATTTTAATGTATAGGCTTTTTGGGATCGCGTTATCGCAATATCACAAAATCGCAGTTTAAAAGATTCAGTTTTACAAAAGATATCTACCATTTGCGATGGATGCGTTATTTTGCTCAAAGAAAGATTTTTTTGTAATCTATCATAAAATTAAGTGTTTCTTAAGGTTTTTGTTAAGGAATTTCCCTAAGTTATGATAGAAAGTTTTATTTGAAAAGGGAAACAAATACTAATTGATTTTTTTGGATTTATAATTAAGGGTCCCCACTTAATTAGTATTATTATTAATATTAAATAAGAAGGGGGGTTGTTGGTGGCCACAACAGGTTGTTGTTTTGAAGGTCTGTTAATGGTTATTTGGGATCTTAAGGCACCGACATCATTCAAACCTTTCTTAGGGTGTGGAAACTTGGTTTTCGAACCCCCCCCATACTACTTTGAGTGAGACTTTGACTTGCACAAGAAGGTAACTGCCGAAAGGGCCAGTAGTAAGAGGGTTTTGTTCGTGAATCTCAATTTTGAACCTTAGTCAGGACCCCTCAAGCCAACAGATGGTTCTATTTCCAGGACTGGGAGCATTTAGAGAGAGGTTGGGTGATACCGAGAGTTCATTGGCAGCCATTAAATCCTGAACTTGAGGACTAGTTTGAAAACAGATTCAAAAATTTTCCCTAAAAGAAAACAAAAGTAAGAAACTATCTACTGAAGAGTGGAAGAATAATTATATTTTTATTAAGGTGCACAAGATATTCTTAGTAACCTTTACACACAAGCTACAGGATTCATTAGCAAGGTTAGTAGAATTCCAAACATGTTGGAAGGACGATTAGGTCACGCAGTGGACCCCTAAATTAATCCAATAGTTGGAGAATATTGATAATTCCATTACTAGAACTGTAGATCACTGGTTTGACAATGTCTTGGGTAGGTTTGTAACAAAGTTTGCAGTCAGTCAGTTTGTGTCCTACTCTGAAGTTGAAAGAAGATTTTTCAGGGGATTGAGGGGTAAGTTATTACAAACTTTTCCATTGTGTGAAAAGGGTATTTTGTGCATCCACACTAAGTGAATCACCCCTTATCAGAGTGAAAGCACTACACGTAGTGGTAAATATTACTGGTTCAATAAAAAAGGGGATAGATCTATATATATTCCTCTGATAAACTCCTCTGATATAAATGGAAGAGAGGCTACGCATGGTGAGAATAGCCCTCCTACTACACCACCATCAAATTTACGTAGGGGTAAGTGTTAGGATGAATTTTAATCATAAGCTTACGAAAAAACCCAATTTAGCTGTGAATAACATATAGCCCTAACATCAAAGATGGCTTCCAATTTCTTTAGATCTGCAATTAGTTGACCAATATAAATGCTGCAAAATATAGATCTATGCAGTAAAAGATATTAAGCAGTAAATAATATAAAGAATTTATTTGTGCATCCAATAGACAAGAGAATAATATTTTTAAAGAATTTTTTGTATTTTTGACACCTGGGAAGGGAACATAGAAAGATGTTACCAGTCCCCCTCAATGGGATGGGTTTTTGAATGTCCTCAGCACTTCAGATCTAAAATCTCTCTATCTTGATAGTGTAGAAAACCCAGACAAAAAATGGAACTCAAAGGGAGCTCACAAGAAAAATGGTAGCAAAATATGAGAATGTTGGAGGATCAACGTCAGACCAAAAGTATAGATCCAGATTGATCTTTAGGCAACAAAAGGTAGTGAGTGAATGGAAAAACCCTTCTATTTATAACAAAATATTGATTTAGTCTAGATATTGATGCATAGTTAAAATATTATTAACCAAATCGAGATCCAACTTTTATGGAATATTTTATTAAATTTGTTGGAGGGAAAAGGAATTTGAATTTGATCAAATCCCTTTATTTGTAAATAATAAATAAATAAATGATTTATTTATTATTTTAAGGATGTGGTTGAGTAACAATTAAATAAATAATTATTTATTCAATTATTTAGTCAAATTTAACAAGGAATATTATATAAATAAGGTTTAAATAATTATTCTTAGAAAACAATAAAATAGATAATGATTTATCTAATTAATTTTCCTGTTTTGGATTAAATGTGACCAGGAATATTAATTAAATTGTTGTTTAACTAATTATTCCTTGAGGAAAATCAAAAAAATATGGATTTATTTAATATTTCCTCATGGGGTTTCCTGTTTATACCATAAACAACTTAACAAATATGGATTGCTAAGTTATTTTTCATAGTAAAAGCAATTTTACATAGGGTAAAATTGGTCTTACATGGTGTACTCTGGTACATCTAATAATAACAGGTTAGATGATCAAAAAATGATGTAACAGTAAGAATCCTCCTACCCCACCACCACCCCCACCTGTGGATGATATTGTTGTGCATATGAAGTTACGCACCTTTAAGGGTTGGGGGATGAGGATGTGGACCGATTTTGGTTTGTGGTGAATGTGGTGTGGACTGTTTAGAATGTAAATATTGATGCTATTAAGAGAGTGCAACGGGCTATGGCCTTTCAAGGTCATGCTTTAGATTAGTTCATGGGATACCTTACTCAAAATTTGGATCCCATAGTTCGGGAGATCAAGGATGCCCTGAAGCAGCAGTTTCGAAAGCCAAAATTTGATTCTCAATGTGTAGTAGAACTGAAAGATAGTAAGCAAGGGTCTACGGAATCAGTTTAGGAAGCTAACCAACAACTGAAGCAAACCATAAGCGATAGAGGATTTTCTTACGATGATAAAAAGCATAAGGAATGGTTCATTTCGATGCTATTGTCACATCTACATGGACCAATGGGTCAGTAAAAGATTGATTCATAGGGAAAAGCCCTAAAAATTGCTATGAAATTAGAAGTTGCGCCGAGGGACGATGCTCAATTTGGAGCACTACAGATTTAGAGCCAATTATAATTTATACACTTAGAAATTCAGAATTTACAAAGAGACCAGTGTAAAGTAGTTAGGGCAGATGTTTGGTGCATCACTGCAAGGGAGATGGCCACACCAAATATTAGTGCCCCCTGCTGTTCGATTATATGCAAGTTGTGGCACTGATTCCACTACATCTGAGGGATGTTATTGGGCCTAGTATGTAATGTTCCTAATTAGCTCAACCTAATAGGAATATTTCATTTTGTTTTAATTTTATTTATTGATGAATAAAATATAAAGGAGGACATGAGAAACTCCTAAAACATGAGAATAAATCAATGCCCAATGCGAACAGAGTCAAATCAGGCCTTGCTCAATAAAATCCACTTGTATGTGAAACAGGTTCAAGCTATTTGACTAGTTCAACAGGACCAAATCATAAAGCAGTCCAGATGCAATGAATCTCCTAGATGATTAGCGCAGTTTTATGAGGAGGTCCTCCATGTGAAAAGGGACAAATGGATGAAGGTGGTTTAGGGTTTTGCAAACCTTAATCTTATATAAGGAAGGGAAAGACTCAAGGAGAAGGTTGTTGATGATAATTTGATTTTGAGATTGCTTGAGCAACTCAAAATATTTTGGTTGTTTAGCTAGAGAGAGGAATTTCCTGTTTAGGAATTCCTCCTCCTTCCTTGAGGGTCTCTTGGAGGAGATTGTGCTACATTGGTCCACTATCAGGAATTGGCCAAGCTTCACCTCCCTTGACAGCGTAAATCCTGATTAGGGTTTCATTGTTTAGATAAATGCAACAAGTGGAACCAGATCTATTTATATCTGAAGGTTTCTGTTGCATCTTTTCAAGGGTGAAGTCATCTAAATCACTGGCAAGAGTGCAATAGTTGTTTTGAGCTTCAGATTATTATCTTGGCATGAGGCCAAAGTGTGCATCACTTCATCAACGCAGTTAGCTTCAGAAACTGTGTCATTTTTCAGGCAAAGTTGTAGTGTACATTTGCTAGCAGTTTAGAGGAGAGATCTCCGGTGAAAGGGCTCCTTTCCTTCACCGAGGTGATCTGTGGATTGGCCAACCAATCCATGTCATATTTCAGATCTGATCTATTGTGTGATATATTATTCAAAAATTTCTGATGTTTACTGTAGATCCATGGTGTAGATCTCAGATCTATTCAGTGTCCTTCACTTTCAGCTAAGATCCCCAAGGGGAATGTACTAAAAAGGCATTTTTCATATAGATCCCATTTAGATCTATCCTTTTGTCCTATTATCTGTTATAGATTTGAAACTTAATAAAACACTTCTTCATAATTCTGAAAATAACGTTGTCATGGTTCTGTAGTCTTTTCTCATGTGTTGCAACACTTCTTTTGGAGCTTTCCTTTATGAAAAGATCTATTTTTCTTAGCCTAAATCATTTGAATCTCATTATAAGTTTCAATAATGATGTTAATGGATAAAATCAGCTAATCGCTTCAGAAAATCACGTTTTATAGGCTTCAGTAATTTATGCATACTCAAAATCATGGGAAATTAGGGTTTTCTAGCCTAGTCGGGAATGGAGGTACTGTTTAACATAGAAAAACTTATTTTTTTTGCTAAAATTCGACATGGGAGTCTATCATAACCCTAGATATTAGATACAACTACTTTACCACCTTATTTTTATGCATATCTCTGAATACACTCGTTTTAGGGCCTAAATCCTCACTTTTCCCCACCTTTTTCCTTATAAAACGCTGTAGAAAGTTGCTGCTGCATAATTTATTGAATGTTAAGTTATTTTGTACCTATATAAGAAATTTTTCTATAGCTCCACATTGGTAATAACTCAGATTAATTCCAATAGTGTAGTTGTTCTAGTTTTGGAACATTACAGTGGTATCGAAGCAAGATCTTTGGCTCAGCCTGTGGCTTCAAGCCAAAGTGATGTATAGAAAAGATCAAGGCCAGAATGTTGAAGAAGATGAATTTTATCTCATCATATTCCAGATCCATGAAGAGCCTTTTCAAAGAGGGTAGACATACAAAGGAGAAAGAAGAAGAATATGAAACTCCTAGAGGGTTTCAAGGAGAAGAAAGTTGCAGTGAGACCTATAGAAGGTTTCAAGAAGGAGAGGAAGATCCATGAACTTTCTACCCTCACGAAGAAGATGGATT
Source organism: Pinus albicaulis (assembly GCA_034641835.2). Lineage (NCBI taxonomy): Eukaryota > Viridiplantae > Streptophyta > Pinopsida > Pinales > Pinaceae > Pinus > Pinus albicaulis. The sequence continues at coordinate 351,900,798 of CM076569.1, forward strand.
ATACAGAAAAAACAAGAGCATGGCTCCACCACTTGGAATAATGACAGAAGAGGAGATCTCCCTGCTCCTTTTCCAAACCATGAAGGGTATTGAAGAAGATCTCAAGGAGATTGAAAGGGTGGAGACTTGTACTAGTGCTAGCACAACCTTGGAAGAGCAGCCTTTAGTAATGGAGGAAGACTAAATAGTTGCAGAAGAAGCTCTTGCTTCTACATCCCACCAATGTATGATTAAAAATCCATCTATTGTCATTTTTTCACATTGTATGAAGGGATCTACATCTTTGCATGCTGATGATTTAGAGCAACAAAGTTGCACTGATGTGTGCAAGAGCAGTAAAGAAGAGAGGAAGCACCATTCCTCATGGGGGCATTCAAATTTCAGCTTCATTCATGAAGAAATGAAGGAATAAATGATGAATGGTAGACATCTTGAAGTGAGAAACGTTTTCTCCTTTCTAGATGCCTCTTTCAGTGAGCACTCCCATATCAAAACTTCTACAGAGATCAGGAACCTCGTGGTTTTTAGGGAAATATAGGGTATATTTTCTTGAAGATCTCAAAGGAGTTACATTTCAAAAGCCCTTGAAATGAAAAGGATGTAAAACCATGAGGACACAAAGAGGAGATGAGGAAGAGGGCCAGCCTCATTCCTATCCATTGCAGAAGGTTGAAACACCTAGGAAGGTGATTGGATTGCGCAATGGAAGCATGGAGGGTCTTCCCCACTTATGTATTCAGTTATCTCTCATTGAGGAGGCCTCATTATATGAAGATTATGGCACCATCTATGGGCAGCATGTGCCATCACTATCAAGGGATGAGACCCTAAAGATTGCAGAAGGCAAAGAGGAGGGCAAGCTTCACATGGTAAGAAACATTTGTCCCTCTTTATCTCAGCATAATGATGCAAGAAGAACGCAAAGAGATCTATTCAAGCAAAGCAAGGACACATCAGTCCATACATCCTTCCATGATCTATGCCTTGATGTCTCCTTACTTGATGGAATTCCACCAAGGAGTTCCCATGATGAGCAGAATGGCAAAGTGTTCCCTCAACCTTGTGCATCAATGTCATCTCTCTCTAAGAGGGAAGCCAACACAACATTGGAGACTTTGGGTAAGAAGCATGCTTATGTAAATCACATCTTATTTCATGATTGCATGTATTCTCTTACTTTACATTTGTAGGCCATAACTCCCAAAGGGAGTGTTTTACCTTACAAGCTTCATGGCCAACTATGGGCCAAGATTATTTTCAAATATGGCCACTCCCTTGATGGGCTAAGGGAGGTGTTACAACATGATGGGTGCTTCCCTAAGGCACCAAATATACATTTCACTTTCATCCATGGTGAAATGATAAGGGCAGAAAGTAATTGGCATGCAAACCACTTACCACATCTAGATCTGAAGTAGGAAGGAGATCCCCTGCGCTGGTTCCTATTGGGTGAGTTTGGGTACCACCCAAGGTTTTTGAATTTCTTGCCTCATGCCTTGTATTTCAAGAAAAGGATTCATAAGAAGAAGGTATGTTTGTTTTGGTTGATGAGAAGAGAGTATGGACACTCCATGATGAATTCCATTTCCATACATCTACTTGTATCCATGATGTATGTACATGTATTTCTATTTAGAATGAATCTCATAGTCATGTGTGTACTTTGGGTTGGGAGAAGATAACCTTCTCATGGGATGGCATAAGGGAGCATGTTTATATCATGATGTTAATGATGCTCCAATCCTTATTGTAAAAATGACAGGAGGAAAGGTACAATGGGTGAATGTATCTATTGGGAATGAAATCTCCCAAATTCATTTATATTTCGAGAGGATAGAACCTTATATGGCTGCTATATTATATATTGTGTTTTCTTATGAAAAAGGTCTTGTATTGGGCTTATTTCATGAGAAGAGATCTCTCACAAGGGAGAATTTGGAGCATGACATGTGTTGTTTGAATCATATTCAGCCAACACCTATTATCCTCCACTATTTTCAAGCTTTGAAGAAGATTATTGCAGCAAGTAGGTGGTGGGATGACCACTTATTATTCTATGATTTGAAGCAGCATGGGAGTGGAAAATTTCCACATGACACCTTGGCATGGAAGGGGTCAAAAATGAAGAGTCAAATCAGCTCACTCTTTCTTCTTTTGAGGAAGAGAATAGATCCATGCACTGTTCCATTGATGGGAGGAGGATTGTTGGTGAAAAACATGATCATGTCACATATTCTTTATATTCTTATTTCATGTACTCTTACACCATGTTTTTGCATGCCATGACTCCAAGGAGGAGTGTTATATCATGTTAGCCTCTTAGTCAATATTGGGCCCCAAAAATTTCTGAATTGGGCCACTCCCTTGAGAAGAAAAGGGAGATTTTTCCAAATTATGGGTGCTTCCCCAAAGCACCAAACATATATCACACTTTCAGCCATGGTGACATGGTGTGGAAAAAAAGTGGTGGGAAAACCACTTACCGTATCTACATTTGATGTAAGCAGGGGATGCATTGTGTTGGTTCCACATGTGGGACTATGACCCACCTCCATATGTGTAATTTTCTGTTTTCAAGCACATTGTTTTGATTCCCTATCTTGATAATGTACTTGTAATTCTATGGGGATGTATGGGGAAAGAAGGAAGGATGGCATGTGACTCATGGGATGGCTACTCTCCATGTACTTTATGTTTTCTTGTTTCCAGGAGAGCATGGGGGTAAACCATGTTTGTTTCATATGATCTATTGTCTCCTTATGGGGACTAGCTATTTGTATCTCATAAGAACCTTGGAGGAACAAGACATGGATGGATGGATTTGTGACCACTTGGCCTATGGAGGAAGCTTATCTTATTTTGGTGTCACCAAGGAGGAAATTTTGCAGCACTAACCTTGCAGTTTCTTGAGGACAAGCAACAATTTTGGAGGGGAGGACTGTAATGTTCCTAATTAGCCCAAGCTAATAGGAATATTTCATTTTGTATTAATTTTAATCATTGATGAATAAAATGTAAAGGAGGACATGAAAAAATCCTAAAACATGAGAGTAAATCAATGCCCAATTTGAACAGAGTCAAATCAGGGCTTTCTCAATAAAATCCACTTGTATGTGAAACAGGTTCAAGCTATTTGACTAGGTCAACAGGACCAAATCATAAAGCAATCCAGATGCAATGAACCTCCTAGATGATCAGTGCAGTCCTATGAGGAGTTCCTCCATGTGAAAAGGGATAAATGGATGAAGGTGGTTTAGGGTTTTGCAAACCTTAATCTTATATAAGGAAGGGAAAGACTCAAGGAGAAGGTTGTTGACGATAATTCAATTTTGAGATTTCTTGAGCAACTCAAACTCTCTTGGCTGTTTAGCTAGAGAGAGGAATTTCTTGTTTAGGAATTCCTCCTCCTTTCTGGAGAGTCTCTTGGATGAGATTGTGCTACATTGGTCCACTATCTGGCATTGGCCAAGCTTCACCTCCCTTGATAGTGTAAATTCTGATTAGGGTTTCATTGTTTAGAGAGCTGCAACAAGTGGAATCAGATCTATTCAGATATGAAGGTTTCTGTTGCATATTTTCAGAGGTGAAGTCATCTAAATCATGGCAAGAGTGCAATAGATATTTTGAGCCTGAGATTCTTATCTTGGCATGAGGCCAAAGTGTGCATCACTTCATCAGCGTAGTTAGCTTCAGAAACTGTGCCATTTTGCAGGCAGAGTTGCAGTGTACATTTGCTAGCAATTTGGAGGAGAGATCTCCAGTGAAAGGGCTCCTTTCCTTCATTGAGGTGATCTGTGGATTGGCCAACCAATCCATGTCATATTTCAGATCTGATCTATTGTGTGATATATTCCTCAAAAGTTTCTGAAGTTTACTGTAGATCCATGGTGTAGGTATCAGATCTATTCAGTGTCCTTCACTTTCAGCTGAGATCCCGAAGGGGAATGTACTAAAAAGGAATTTTTTCATATAGATCCCATTTAGATCTATCATTTTGTCCTATGATATGTTATAGATCTGAAACTTAATAAAACACTACTTCAGAATTCTAAAAATAACGTTGTCATCGTTCTGCAGTCTTTTCTCATGTGTTGCAACACTTCTTTTGGAGCTTTCCTTTATGAAAAGATTTTTTTTTATTAGCCTAAATCATTTGAATCTCATTATAAGTTTCCATAATAATTTTCATGCATAAACGCAGCTAATCCCTTCAGAAAATCATGCTGTAGAAGCTTCAGTAATTTCTGCATACTCCAAGTCATGGGAAATCAGGGTTTTCTAGCCTAGTTGGGAATGGAGGAACTGTTTAACATAGTAAAAATTATTTTTTTTTGCTGAAATTTGACATGGGAGTCTCTCATAACCCTAGCTATCAGATCCAACCACTTTCCCACCTCTATGAATACACTCATTTTAGGGCCTAAATCCACACTTTTCCCCACATTTTGGCTTATAAAACACTGTATAAAGTTGTTGCTGCATAATTTATTGAAGGTTAACATATTTTATACTTGTATAATAAATTTGTTTGTAGCTTCAAATTGGTAATAACTCATCTTATTCCTAATATTTTAGATGTTCCTGTTTTGGAACATTACATAGTACCCCCACACTATGGCGTGCCAATTTTCGAGTGGTTGGGAAACATGATATAGACCACTACCCATGGTTAGGAGCCCATGTATCAGAAATAAAGCAACAATGGTGAATATTCTACTCTTCAGTTGGTCATGATGAGCACAAATATCGAATGTATGACCTAATGATCGATAAAGCGAACCTTTACAGAGTGCAGGCCAAACCTTCATGACCATCATCTCCCTCGTGACGAGGAGGATCCCCAACAAGAGCACGGGGAGGGGAGGGAAGTGGAGGCATAGGTTAGGGAAGAGGACAACTATTTTGTTACAATTTTGGAGACACTAGACACTATGCACGAGACTTGTGAACCCTACGTGACAATCCTGTAGGTACAGTAGGAAATTTTATCATGTAATTGAAGATTGTCCTGTGTTAATAGCTAAAATGCAGGAAAAGCAATAGACGCCAACACAAAACATACAGATGGTTAAGGCTGAACCATGCAACGATGGTCCAAGTGTAAATGTAATTACACACAGGGGTATTCCCACCAGAGAAAATCAGGAAAATACTGTCGCAGAACCACTGATCAGAGAGGCGTCAGAGAAGAACAAAAGCCTCAACCTACAGAAATAAAAAGAGATTTCCATTGAAGCCTGAAAGGGTTTTTCTGATGCAGGAGCATCCACCTCAAGAACTCCCATGGAACCAAAAGTTGGTGATGAATTTAAACCATTCCTACAGGCCTCCATTAATCTATTTTTTAATCAGAAGGTAGTAGATAATCTTCAGGCCCTAATAGATAGCTGTGTGGAAAAAGAGGTGCCTCGAACATAAACCAAGGCTATGAACAAGGTTTATAAGCAGAAAAAGTGAGCTGGTAGGGAGAACTTCATGGCTATTCATATTGGAGATTATGAGATGGATCATATCATCTTCGATATTAGGTTTGATGCATATGTGTTACCTAAGAAAACCTGGCATAATATGGGAGATCCAAAGTTGGAAAACATTCAGCTACACATGTCCAATCAAAAAAATATCATTCCACTTGGTAGGCTTCCACAAGTTGTGGTAGACATCGTTGAAGTAAAGGTATGCAGTAATTTTGAGATTATACAAATTATGGATGAGGTAGACCCCTATCCCACACCATTAGGATTAGATTGGGCTATTGATATGGGTGGCATCATCAATCTGAAGTGCAGAAGTATGATTTTTTAGAATAGTGGTACATGGGTGATAGTCCCACTAGATCCAAACTGTAAACAAAACTATTGCATGAGGGGGATGATGTCGATCAAATCTATAAGTTGACTGCATGGGACGAAGACTGGATCAACCCTACAGCTGATTGCATGTCGAACTAGGAGAAGGATAGCTCTTGTTTTTCTAATTCTCATGGCGAAATGGAGAACTGGTAGAACTGGTTGCACGATATCTCTGTGTTGTGATGCCTCAAAATCACAAATAAATTCCACTGAATCTCCTCTAAGGTAAGAGAACTACCCTAAATTGATGGTTCTGGTAATGTCAAATAATTTTTGGAAGCATTCGAAAAATTTGTCTCATAATAATGAAGGTTCTGGGCACTTGATTTTTCTATGCGGGCAACTCCAGCACGTTGGTGGGAGTCACACAAGGGAACTTTCCAAGACTAGGTGGAATGTAGACAAATGATGGTGTTGCAATTTGAATCTCCAGCCACTCCACCCATTGAGTTGTTCTATGGTCGGTGTGATCCACACAAGCACCTGGCCATGTGGATGGAAAGATGGGATAAAAATACATGGAATGAATGGGTTCATATGTTTGTCCACTCATTGGGACTGATACCTACTACCTGGTATCTAGAAGTTGAACTACGCTGAGGTACTCGAGATTGGTTTACAATGACTGAATATTTCCTGGCAACCTTTGGCTCCGTGGGTGGCTCAAAAAAATTGGATGAAGCCCTGCAGGACATAGATGCTCCGGTCTTTGACAAATCCCGACCCCAAAAAGAGTGTGTTGCACTAGCTTGGGATGTGTAGATGTAAGAAATCGTCAAATGTAGAAATATGTTGATCAAGGATAATGAAGATGACCCAAGGAATTTTAATATCCCAGAATCAAAATTAGATCACGTAGTTGCAGTGCCCGTGTTAAGGACGATGGATGTTACTAAATCTATGAAATTGAAGGAAGTTAACAATGGGATAGAAGAGAAACCGAAGCTAGCCAAGATTAGGGCCTAATGGGATGATGATAAAGTAGGAAATATTGTAGAACTATTAATAGAGTATCAAGACTTATTTTCTACAAAGCTCTTTGAGCTGAAGGGAATTGTAGGGGACTTGGGAGTTATGAATATCACGCTGAAACCAAATGTGCGCCCTATCAGGTAGCGCCCATATCGATTGAACCCAAAATATAAGCATAAATTAAATGAAGAATTAGAAAATATTGTGGTCACAGGCATCATTGAACCAGTCAAGAAATCTAATTGGGTAAGCCCGATGGTGGTTCAGGAGAAAAATACCAAAGGATAAGTAAAGATTTATGTAGATTTATGCAAGTTGAATGATGCATGTGTGCATGAACCCTTTCCTACTCAATTCTTTGATGAAATCATGGATAATGTAGGAGGAAAATAAGCTTATTCATTTGCTAATGGATTTTCAGGGTATCATCAGATCCGAATTGTGCCAGAAGACCATAGCAAGACCACCTTCGCCACTGAATGGGGTTCTTTCCAATACAATGTCATGTCGTTCTGATTGAAAAATGCACCTGAAATCTTCTCGCGCACAGTCATGATTGTGTTCAAGGAATTCATGCATAATATTTTGAGGTATATTTTGATGACTGGACAATGTTTGTATTGGTCAAGAAACATCTATCAAACTTATGCATGATGCTTTACACCTATAGGAAGCATCATATTTCTCTCAACCTAAAGAAGTTCATATTCTGTGTACCTTCTGGGATTTTGTTGGGGAATATAGTATGTAAGCAAGGATTGATGGTAGACCCAACCAATATCGCGGTTATCATTAATTTACAAGTTCCTCCCAATGAGAAACAATTGCGTTCCATCCTATGACACACTAGTTACTAAAAAAGTTTATCAAAGGGTATGCTCTAATCACTGTGCCAATGGAGAAGTTTCACAAGAAGGATGTAACATTTTTCTGGGATGACAAATTTTAGAAGATATTTGAGCTACTAAAGGAGAAAATGGTCACTACACCTATTTTGATATTCCCAGACTGGTCTAAAGTTTTTCATGTGCATGTGGATGCATCTAGTATAGCACTTTGCGTCATTTTAGCACAACTAGGAGAAGGAGACATTGATCACCCATTAGCTTTTCCTAGTACGAATATCTCCAATGCATAACGCAACTACTCAATGATGAAAAGGGAAGGATTGGCCATGGTATACACACTACAAAAATACAGACACTATATGCTAGGAGGGAATTTCAAAATATTCACTGATCGTTCTACTTTGAAATACCTGGTCAATAAGCCTATGTTGGGGGGGAATATCTGCCAATGGTTATTTATTTTTCATGAGTATGAATTTGAGGTTATTGTTAAGCATAGAAGACTAAATTTTGAGTCTGATCATATTTCATGAATCGAGAATGGGGAAGAACCAACCAGTCTAGAGGCAGGGTTACTAGTTGCACAACTCTTCGCTATTAAGGTGGTTGATGAGAACTTTGTTGATATTATTCATCTTCTGACCATGAGAACAGCACCTAAAAAACATTCAGTCCAAAAAAAGGAGTTGGTTGCACACGTCGCTGATTTCACCCTGATTGTAAGTTAGTTGTATAAATTAGGACAAGATGAAGTATTAAGGAGATATGTATTGGAACATGAGAGACAGGTGTATTGGTTAAGGCTGATGGAGGAGTGGCAGGAGGCCACTATGCTAGGAAAGCCATTGCGCAGAAGGTGTTGCATGCTAGGTTATGGTGGCCCACACTGCACAAGGATGCACAGTTGTACTGTCGGGCCTACGATGTATTCCAAAGAATAGGAAATGCCTCGCACAGAGATGAAATGCCCCTGCACCCAAATATTTCCTTGCAGGAATTTGATAAATTGGCTATATATTTTGTTGGAACAATCAACCCTCCTGGAAAGAAGACTCGAGTACGTTATATCATCACTACCACCCATTATGTAATCTGATTGGAGGAGATGAAGGTAGTTAAGGATTGTACTACAGAAAATACTGTGCACTTCATATTTGAGCACATCTTGACCAGGTTTGGATGCCCGAAGATTTTGATGAGTGATAGAGGTACGCACTTTGTTAATGAAACAATTGCAACTTTGACAGAGTCATTCCAGATCCCTTACAAGAAGAGTACTCCTTATCACCCACAAGAAAATGGTGTAGTAGAATATTTCAACAACATTTTGGAGAATGTGATTATAAAGATCCATAATGCTAATGAAGATGATTGGGTCGTGCACTTCCCTTTTATGCTATGGGCTTATAGGACAACATGCAAAAATTTGACGGGAAAAACACCTTTCCAGATGGTCTATGGGCAGGAAGCCATCATGCCAATGGAGTACATTGTCCCAAGTCTACGTATTGTAGCCTTCACTAATATGGTTGATCTTGACATTATGGAGGAATGGTTAGTGCAAATTGTTCCCTTGGAAGAAGATAATTTCATTGCTAACTTCCACTAGCAAGTGCAGAAGGCACACGAAAAAGCCTGGCATGACAATAATATCAGGCAGAAGGTGTTCAAGGAGGAAGACTTGGTCTTTCTATATGATAGTTAGTTTACACACCACCCAGGGAAGTTAAGAAAGCATTGGTTGGGGCCATATGTTGTGAAGCAGATCACTGATGGCGGTGTGGTGCGCTTGGACACACTGTGCTGAGAAAACGTTCCCAGGTACTACAATGGAAGTCGTCTAAAGTTATATAGAAACAAACTAGTGCCACCCAAATTACTATATGGCCATATGCTCAGAATGAACGGGTCTATGCGCAACATAGAGGAAGGGTGCAAGAAAGTGCGACAAAATCACATGGGTGACACGCAAGTTAGGAAACTAGCCATTGGAATAATGAAACTGGGTGAAAACGTTAAATTACCGTTGGATGGAGAAGACTTCTCGCATTTAATGGGGTGATATTCGATGATTTTTTACCATTTCCTTGAGGGTAAGTTGAAATTAATGATAATTCAATGGTTTTTACCTTGGTTGGCTTATAAAAAGGTGGCCACGGGTCTCTGTTGGTTCCTTTGATGTTTGAATATTTGGTGCCCTGTGACTGTCTATAATCTTTGTGATCCTACTGTCTATGAGTTTTGTAGGTCTGGTCACAAATATACCTCTAACATTAGTAATAATCAGTTCATATTTTTCCCGAGAATGACGGCCACCAACCTTGCAGAGGAACATTCATCGCCCCTAACTAATTCTATAGAGATGGGATTAGATGATGTAACAGAAGTAGTCCCGAAGGTGGAAGAATTTGTGTCCACTCCGGTGAAAGAGAAAGGAAAGGGGAAAATTTCCAAGTGGGCTACTTCTAATCCAGGCACTCCTCCGTGGAATGTAACATCCCCAAGGCAAACCACTAAGGACCGATCCCATATCGGTGATCCATCAAAGTGGTCGATGCGTGCTAGACAAGAAGCAATGTTTGTAGAACCCATCTCATGACTGCCACCCTATGTTAAGCTTCGGAATCCCTCGATGCGCAAGCCAAAAAACATCAATAATGTGTGGGTGTATCTCCCAATGTCATTGATTCCTCAGGATGTACCTTTGATCAGAAAAATGTTTGGCAAGATCTCTTAGATAAATTTTGATGATTATGATCTCCCAAATGAGGCAACGTTCGCTGAGCTCACACCAGAAAATTACTTGGAATGGGTGTTGTATGATGATGTACCAAAGGTGGAGCCGATGCCCTGGGCACGCGGGCTACACAATGCATGATTCCTTGACCTGCTCAGGATTCCATATTTGGGAGGTACCCCATCACAAGGATTTGTGTGAGGCACATGCTGGCCTTGGTCCATGAGGGCTCCCTGTGGATGCAGGGGAGAATTCATATAGATGTCGCGTTGATCCATCGTATCACCAACTTGCACAAGAAAGGGCTCCATATGATGAAGGGGTTTGGGAAGAGAAACGAGTTGAAAGTAGTGATGGAGGTGAATGAAAAATACAAGGTAGGATGGGATAAGAGGGGCTTTCTGATCCAGACCATCACTGACCCAGCAATGCACATGGATACCCTTATCCTTGGATGTAAGCTTGTGAGGAAGTGTCGACGGAAAATGGTCCCCAGGCACGTCAATGCCTTGGTGGGACAATGTGAAAAGGGGATTCCTTATAACTGGTCGCATTTTTTATGTGAGGAATTTTTGGAGAATGTGCGCAATTTGCAGGAACTGGGGAAGAAATTCTGTTACTCATGGGTTCTATTGTTGATTGCGTTGGTGGAATGGGATACCCTAGTGGATGTATTTCTTCCTCAAATCAAGCCAGGAATATGTGAGGGGGCACGCTACGTGAAATTATGTGACTCATCAAACCCCTGGAGAGTCGAAGAAAACAAAATTTTCTAGGTATTTTTTGAAGGCCCGCTGGCGCAAGCTATCCATTCCCAACCAAGACTCTCTCGAGCAGTGCATGAGAAATACAAAAGTGTTGCATAATTTCATGTGACCATGCATAAATTCATGATCAAGGCATGCAAGGACTCAAACTGGTACACCTTTCCCTACATGGTCATGGAGGCGGAAGTTTACCATGTCATCACAACATGGCCCAACGCATGGAAGATCAGACTTGGCTCCATGTATCCCATTACGTCGTCCACATCAGGAAAGGACACAACCCCCAAAGATACGTCTCCAAAAGATACAACAGAGCCACACATGGAGAAAAGTGGAAAAGATACTGGAGCTGAAGTAGAAAAGGACCCAAAGGTACAAAAAGGCAAGGATCATGAGTTGGGAGGTGACCACGAGGATATGGACCTCAGAGGTTTGTATGGCCTCAATGGAGATGGTGCTGAATCTCTGCACAAGACCAAGTGAGGCAACAAAACATATAAAGTGCCTCACAATAAGAGGAAAGGGTCCAAGGCAGGAGGAGAGGAATATGTTACTTTGACAAAAAAGTACCTCGATAAAATTGTAGATGCAGTCGCTTTAGCATCAGAGGACCATTGGAACACCATGGAGACCCAATACAAGGCTATGGTGGAATATTCATAGTCGAGTTTAAAGATCCTACAGCTCAAAAAAGATACATTGCAAGTGATTGTGGATCAAGCAAGGCCAGTGCAAGCGAGCCTACCATCTACTTCGATTGTCACAACTAAAGGAATCAGAATCTGTCCCTTCCTATGTGCAGCAGTGTCCATGGAGCAAGCAGACTTGTGCACGTAGGTCCAAACCTACCCTGAGGTTGGCATCGACCTTGTAAAGCTTCCAAGTGGGTAACTCCATGCGCTACACATCTTCATATCTGCAACTCTGTAGAGAAGAGAGGTGGACACACAACAGTAGATCAGTGAGGCCAAGAAGATCACAACAACAAAGATGGTTGATTCTACCCAGGCTCAGACAGCGCAACAAGCAGTCATAGCTCAGCACACGGAACTAGAGAGTTTCATTTATAGTTTATGCTGGGAGATTCCAAACATAGTCATCCCAACCTCCACATTGCCATAAGCCAAAAATGAGAGCTTGGTCACAACCCTCAAAGCCTCTAGGTTTGAAATTCAGTCCGTTAAAGAAGATTTTGAGCAGCAGATTGCTACATTGCAAGCGAAGCTGCAGCCTGAGACCCTTATCGAGGTGCACATGCAATGGGCTGCGCTAGTACAAAAATCATTCACCAATGTCTCTGTGGACATTGAGAAGGGTTTGACACTCGTATATAAAGCCATGGTACTATTGACCTTTGGGTAGATAGATCCATTAGTCAATAAAATTACACAGGAGCTACGCATGAAGGAATCAGAGTTCAATGAATTGAAGGAAGATTCTCCTACATTCATCCCTGCTCAAATAATGGCACACCTCCAGAACAACCAGGCGTTGCAGGATGAAGTGGAGGAGCTCTGCAGCAAAAAGAAAATAGTCACAGATCATATGATTCCATGGGTGGATGAGGCCATGAAACTGTCCCAGGACCTTGATGTGACAATTCGGAACTTGAACCAAAATTTGCAGAGCGTCACTTTCGCCATTGAGGGGATGACTTCAGAAAATTTGGTGGAAACCGTGTAGAGCGCAAAAAATCAAAGTGTAGATGTCTTGGCACCATTTGCAGCTGATATCGAGGAGCTCCAAAAAAAATGAAAAATCCAGTGCCACTATGACAGCGGAAGAGTCACAAGATTTTGTTGGGGGCCTATTGGAGCAGTGTCCCCTATGTCTGACCATTTTTTCTATATTTTGTAATAGATTAGTCATGTGCATGGTATTTGGTGCACGTCAAAACCCCTCCTGAATTGTAATGGGTCAAAGGGTATATCAAGGGGCCGCAAACCAAAGTTTTTGAACTATAGAGTAGCGCAGGATAATACTATATATAGATGGTTAGATGGATTCTAAGAATTTAGTTTTTGGATAAGTCTGAATGTGAATGTTAGATCTGGTAACTTTGTGATATTTTGTGCAGATTTGTCTAGGTAGAAGGCTCCTGCTAGCTGTGTGCATGAAGACCTTAGTCCTGCTGTGTGCGGACCCCGCTGGATGTGTGCGCATTCAGTTGAAGGGTTTTGTAAGAAGAATCTAAATTGATATTAATAAATGAATATTGTTCCGGATATATGAGTTCTATATGCATATGTTTTTTATGTTATGAATGTTTCTGCATATTATTTCCAATTTCTGTACTTTCTGCAAATAGATCTCTTGTGCAACTATGTTTTGGTTTATATGAATTATTATTGGATGGATTTGATTGTATAAGGCTCTGATATTATGTGTTAAGGGTTATTACTTGATTTATAGTTGTTCTGTTAACCTGCGCAAGACATTCTGCATATTTGACATAAATATGTTTGAAAGGGTTTACTGGTCAAGGCTTTTGTTACAAAGGTCTATTTATGGTTATTTGGGATCTTAAGGCACCCACATCATTCAAACCTCTCTCAGGGTGTGGAAACCTAGTTCCAGCAGCCCCCCATACTTCTTTGGGTGAGAATTTTACTTGCATAAGTAGGTCACTTCCGAAAGGGACAATAGTAAGAGGGTTTTGTTGGTTAGCCTTAATTCGGGACCTGGGTCAAGACCCCTCAAGCCAACAGTATGAGATATTTTTCACATTTTTTTCTAGTGAACTATACGATTGGATATGAAGGCTAGATGTGAAAGAATAAGCTAACTCTGTGGACCCACAATTTGATTGAGAAGCTGAAAAATACTGATGACAAGATCACGAGAGTTGTTAGTTATTGGATAGACATAATCATTGGATGGTTTATCACTTAGTTCGTGATCAAAACTTCTGTGTCTTATAGTGAAGTTGGGTGAAATTCCTTCAAAGGCCTTAGAGTCAAGTACCTGAATTCACTGAATTTATGGATTTGAATGTTATTGCGTGAAAATGGTAAACTATGAATTTTCTTAGATTATGTGTGAAGAAAGATAGTCACGTGCTACTCGAAGCAGAAAACGATTTACAACTAGTTGGGAAACGTACATTGAAAAGGAATATGGTCTGTTGTTTGGGTTTTTAGAAAGAGAAAGCAACCCTCCTACCCCGAGAAGTCTGAGATTTAAAAGCCAATAAGGAACTGCAGAGATTCCCCTACCTTCAAACCCCATTATCACTCCATCCCATTTTTTTCCTCCACCTCCACCTCCCCCATTCACCATGGCCCAACCTCTAAAAATTCTTGTGTTCAAGGGAATATATTATCCCAAACAATTTTGGGTTTTTGTAGAAGCGATATGGAGTTCGCAGAATGCTACAGATGAAAACATTAAGAAATCATAGTTGGTCACTACGATCAAAGATAAAGCATTGTCTTCGTACATGAAATATGTTACAATGAATGAAAATGCTTATTTGGATGGGACAAATACCACACTAAATGTTGAATTCAAGAAACCAAAGTTGCAGTCCCAGTGTATCATGAAGATCAAGGAGATTAAGCAGGTGGCTACTGAGACCATATGGGAGGTAAATCAACGATTTAAGATGTTGTTGAGCCAAATTAGTATCAATATCACAGATGAACAACATAGGGAATAGTTCATTGCTAAGTTGTTGAATCATCTCAAATTTCCATTTTCCCAATAGAATATTTCTACTCAAGCTAAAGCATTAGAGATAGAGATTAAGATAGAAGCTTCGACGATAGTATATACAAGCATAGGGGTGCAACATATTACAACCTAGTTGGAGAGCTTGCATATGGAGCTCCGAGATCTAAATAAGGGAAATGAGGTTCGCCTAGATATGAGAATGGAGGTTTGGTGTATCAAATGGAAATTAGAGGGTCACTATAAATAACAGTTCCATGTTTATAAAGAATATTTGAATGTTGGGATGCCAAGTCCATGGAAGGTTGGATCGAGCGTAGGGCCAAGTGTAGGCCCCCATGTATGGTGTAGCTTATGAAAAGTTGTAGGACAAAATTCCACAGACTATTGTCACCTATTGAAAAAGTTGATGAGATCATTGAAGCAATTTGTCTGCAAATTCTATAGTTTGGTGGGGCATGATGAGAAAAATTATAAGAGTTATGATCTAACGATGCAGAATATTCCTGGTGCATATCGAATGTAGGTATAAGTGTTCATCGACTACGGGAGGATGTTTCCTAGGCCAAAGGCATGATCGAGGATGAGGTTCAAGTAGTGAACGAGGTCGGATGATATGTTACAACTGCTAATAGGATAGAAATCCTTCTAGGGACTGTCAGAATCCTACTGCAACTTCCTGTAAGTATTGTCAAGAGTTTGTTCATGAAATCGAAGATTGTCTCATTTTGTTAGTTAAAATGAAAAATAAGCACAACCAGAAGTCGGCTCATAATATACAAATGATGAGGGCTAAACCATACTAGGCAGATCCAAGCATTAACATAGTAACGAGCAGTGATGTGAATACCAGAGGAGACTGCGCAAAAGGAAAACTCCTATGATGGATACATGGGTAAGGAAAGTTGAATATAAGAATGTTGGATTTAACATACAACACGATAAGGATAAATTCATGGAAGTGAGGAATACATTTATGACTCCTAAGGCTTCATCACCTACCGCACAGAGACATTAGGTCCCATTGGATAATAAGCCTCATGAGAATGCCAAAGTAAAGGAATCCAAAAATTATATCTTGGCTTCCTTCTTGTAGACATGTATGAAATTTTTGGGGGACCAGAGGGTTGTAGAAGGGTTGTAGGAACTAATAGATAGTTGTGTTTGTAAGGAAAGGCTGCAACTGTAACAACGTGCAGTAAACAAAATATACAAGAATAAGAAAAGAACCAGCCAAGAGATGTCGTTGACTATAAAAATAAGGGATTATGAGATGGATAAAGTCATTTTGCATCTAGGATCATATGCCAAAATCCTATAAAATAGAAATGGGAGTAGATAGGGAGGCCTAAGATGCAATGGTCACCAATTCAACTGAGAATGGAAAATCAGCAGAAGATCATTTATATGGGGAGATTGCAGGCGATCAGCATAGATATTGATGGAGTTTGTGTGTTGGTTGACTTCAAAGTTATTGAGATCATTGATGATAGTAATCCATATCCTATGTTGTTGGGATTTGAATGAGCTTATGACACGGATTCTATAATCAACCTCAAGAAGTGGCAAATTATCTTTGGAAATAATGGTACCTAAATTTTTGTGCCATAAGATCCTTCCGAAGGTGAACACTATACAAATCCTATTTATCATGAGTATGGGGATGTTGAGGTTGATTAGATATATACGCTTACTGCACATGATGAAGACTGGATTAATCCCACTATGGATGGTAGAATTTGTTGGGAGCGTGAAATTTCGTGTGTTTCAGATTCTAATGACGAGTTAGAGAATAGGAATAATCAGTTGCATGATGTAACCATTAAGTGCTCTAATAGGGTTATGAAATCTCTGCATTGTGTCAAATAAGAAGTGTCTGACTTACCTTTCTATGATGGCACGGGGAATGTTGTATTGTTTCTGGAAGTATTTGAGCAAAATGTGCCGAAGGACCATACATATACGGCTTTGGACTTCACATTGAGGTCTACTCCAACCCGATGGTGGGGCCTGCTTAGGGAAATTTTAGAAGGATGGAAGAAATTTTGCAAGTTAATAAGGTTGAGATTTGGTTAGGTTTATATGAGGATCGCAGAGAAGTATGATGGTCAGAAATATCCTCACAAGTACATGGCTCATTAGACTAAAGCTTGGGGCATTGAGCCTCAACCAAAATGGGTGCACATGTTCTCTCATTCCTTTGATACGATACATTAGCAATCGTACCTCGAAATAGAGTTGTGCCATGGAACTGTGGATTGGGATGAGATGATAGACAAGTTCTTGTTAACATATAGTTTCACTAATGGCTCAGAGTGTATTAACAAGGCCCTTCAAGACGTTAAGGTAGGAGTATTCCGAATTACTAAGGAGCCAAGGACATTGATATAGCTTGATTTGACAGACCCGACCAAAAATTTTGTGTTGGGGGAGGAGATTTGTAGGTACCAAGATGAATAGGCACAAAAGGATTCTATTGAAGGAGGGATTCATTAGAGTCGCATTAATGTGCATCAATCTAAAGGTAGGTGTGACTAGAGGTTATTGCGCTAAGGAAGGTAGGACTTGGTTGAAGGGAGGAGTCTCCCAGAGTTCATCCAAAATATGACCTTTGGAATAGTAAAAGTTAATTGGATAATGACTTGGCCATTACAATGATCTGTAGGGATTGAATTAATGGGTATATCTAGGCGGATCTGCCACCAAATCCACATTTATGAGGAGTATCTAAAGGAGATAATGTGGTTTGAATTTGAAATTCTATATAAAGGAAGGATATCACTCCCCATTCAAAAAATTTGCACGCTAAGTGTTATAAGTGAGAGCTGATGTCTATAAGAGAGCCGAGTGAGATGTTGCATGTCGGATTATAGTTTCACAACATTTAGAGAGACCTTGATCAAGGCAAGACTCAACCACACTATTAGTAATAGCCACAAGGCTAAGGTCACCCAAACAACAAAAGACTGTGGGTTCAACATTGTCCATAAAGCCTAAGAAATCAATCATAAGGGCATCAACCCAAAATAAATTCACGAAGGAACCATGGAGTAAGGGAGCTCAATATTGGTAGAAAAAGGCCATCAAGATATAATTGGATGATGAGGAAGTACAAGAAGTCAAAGAAGAGATTGGTGTTGAGGAGGTTGAGTCTATCTCTAGGTTGCCTCCATATATTCCACCCTAGAAGCCGTAGGCTAAGAAGGCAATCAAATACCCCAACACAATGAAGTACAAAGTGTTTACACCATTGATTCTAGATGAGGTGACGGTCGAAGGAGAGTTACTAGCCAAGGTTCCTGAGCTCAGAATGGAGGATTTGGATTTTAATGATCGGAGAAAATACCCACATTCTCAGCCTAATGGATATATGTGCTAGTCGGCCTATAAATGAGAAATAATGTGATTGGAGCCAATGAAATGGGTGAAGGTATCTAGCAAGCTGGGATACTCAACATGTTATATGTACCACACTTCGGGTGTAGTACTATCAACACTATTTGTGTGTGACAATTATGGCCTTAGTGCATGATGATTGTTTATGGTTGGTGAATAATATCCCCATTATTGAGACATTAATAAGAATAATTACATCCCTTCTTTGCCTTGGGTCGAACCTCGAGAATATTTTTGTAGGAAAACGCCAAGATAAGGAGCTCGCGATAAGATGAAGAATGACTAGGAGCTGACAAAGGGAACCCAGGGTTATTTAATTAGCTCCATTTTAGATAGAACTGTGCACTTTTTCATGCACATTATTGCGGAGAATATTATTAGGTAAAGTTATGGAGTGGAGGCTTCCACTCCCGTCATAGCCTTAGCTGCGAAGTGCACGAAGGGAATAGTATACAATTGGGCAAGGTATTCAGGTACTAAATTCCTCGCCAATTTCAGAGCAATGCAAGAAGAAGGCAAGCAATTCCATGACTTGTAGCTCCTACTTCTCATTACATTGATGGAGTGGAGAGAAACTTAGCAGTCCTGGTTCAACATCGCAGACCCTGATCTATGCGAAGTAGCCAGATATGCTTCATTATGGAATTTGACAGAGCCACCAATGGTTATGGCTAATAATTTTTTTTTGGTAGGAGTCCATATTAGCTTGCCGACAGTGATTAATAAAAATCCCCAGTTATCACCAGGAATTATGGAGCAATATCGAGAAGTAACGGAGTTCATAGTGGACTTCCATCATATACACATAAATATGAAGAAGGACCTCATTGGGGTCTTGTATGAGCTACTGTACCAAGTCAAGGAAGACTATGTGGAGGCCATAATCAACCACTAGCTGAGTGATTGGTTAACTCTGCTCTGTGAAGGCACGGAGCAGGCAGGAACAAGTGGGGCGAAGTGTAATATCCCAAAAGCAGAGAATGCAGTAATACACAAACACAATATCTATAAAAATAGATTATGTACACATAATTTATTATCAACATAGATATAGACATAATATTAGAGCCATTTTATTATGTGGAGATGGATGATAATTACAATAGTGCATAAAATACAAGCACTCAAGCCAAGAAAGTGGCCTACATTGACCCAGAAATCATGCCAAAATAGGCACTACGTAATTGGAGCTGTTGGAAGATAAATATTGTGATGTCCCTTTAGTTTATGATCATTTTACACCTATTGGCTGAAAGGAAAATGTAGATCTATGGTGCTCTGGAGCTCTGATGATGCCAATATTGCAGATCTGGGCACTATGATGGAAACCCAAGATAACCCAAAAAGGAAATCTAGATCTAAGAAGATCATAAATTTACCCTCCTAGGGTTTTATCCCTTAACTACTGGGTTATGTAGATCTAAAGCACAAACTGATATAAAATGGCTGCAATGTGTTATATATAAGATCTATGCTTTGAGGCCTGACCCCTCCTTTAGATCTCCAAGCTAGAAGCTTGAGATATAGCTTCTTCTTCCTCCTCTGAAGATGACAACTGCTGCATACACAACAACTACAAAAAATACGTTGTCTAGGATGGATAGGTTGATGCCTGCTACAAAATATTTCTATTATTTTCAAGGATGATGGAAAGAGAAGGTACAAAGTGAGGGGAAGATCCCTCACAGGATTTCCAGCTGAAGCACTAGAAACTTCCTGCCTCCTTTGGATCTACAGGAATGGAATGAGCAATCCTTGATCGGACTGCAGCTGCATGGAGGTATGATATGTTTTTACTGATGCCTGATATAGATATGAAGCACTGTAAGGCTGATCTTGAAGCTCAAGGTGCAAGGATGAATCCTCCACCAGTTCCTGAGATGAAATACTGAAGGACAAACTCCTCCTCTCAAACCGTGATGCAGAAATGCATTATTTCTGAAGATGTATGGGCTACAAAAAGTAGGAACAATGTGGCACAAATACTTGATGATGAATGGAAGCTTAGAATGACCTTCCCATAATAGGCACTCGAATTCCCCCGTGGGTAAGGGTGGGATTCCCACTCGAAAACACCCTGTGCTAACTAGCACTGCAGACTTAGCTAAACAGCATAAGCGTGCATAGAAATGTCAAATGACAAATCTAGATCTAAATAGATCTCAAATAAATAATACAAAGCCAGCATCTAATGCTGCCTTCATCTTCAGTATCTATATTGTGACCCTTCCCATGCCTTGTCCCACCTCATAAATGCGTTGCACATGTGGACATAGGTCTCCATGTTGACTGTGTTTTCTCTGTAGAAATTTTAATACAATTATGTATTACCTAGATTCTACTGATCTAAAAATTATATGCCACTGTTAAATACATAATCCTTCTATTTAAATTCTTGCGGAAATTTAATTTCCAATTTCAAACACATGAAGAAAGATCAATCACACATAACACGGATGTTTTTACCAGTAAATCATAAAGCTACAAACCCCAATATCATATATTATGTATATATCATGGATCATGAAACAATCTCATAAAAAACACTAATCCAAGAGCTCTCAATACAATGTACAATCGTCTCACACTGTCATACAAAAATTGGCTCTAACATGCACCAATTTAATGCCTCCTTACAGCCTGCCTCCACTACGCAATCCCTACTGATCACAATCCCTGAATGAATTTGATATTGCCTTGCCTTGACTACGCAATTCTCATTGGCATATCCAATGTGTGTGTGGTTACATTGATTGCACCCACTAATGTCACAATAGATAGTCAAACTATTCCTTTCACCTATCTCTCAACTGGGTCTCCACTGGATCTAACATGCATGTAGTTAACAGTAGTAAATCTTCTGTTGCATGTGAGATCACTCCATGTGAGTTAATTTAATATTTAACTAATTGATCTCTCACTAGTGTATCTTTAGTTACAGCTAGATACAACTATAAAAACTAAGTTTAACTCACATAACTAAGGTAAACTACTTTAAAACTCACATAACTACACATCCAACTCTGTTACAACTTTGTATCACTCAGTTACAACGAAGTCCACTTGCATGTCCCACCAACCAGCCTTAGAACTTGTAATTCCTTTAGTCAACTGGTTTTCCACATCACTTAACTAAAATAAAGTGCTTCAAGATAATAGATTATTATTTATTTTCCAACTAATACTAAGAGATAATAATAATCGACATGCATTCTATTATTAGACATGCGATATATAAATAGACTTCGCCCATATATCTAAAAATAGAAACTCTCTATAAATAGAATTTTCTCAACCACTTATATATAGACTCGCGCTATAAAGAGACTTTGCTCAACATTCTAAAAATAGACATACACCTAAAAATAGCCCATTGGCCCCACCTAGTGAAGGTGCTTAATTTTCACTAGGATCATCATCTTGTTGAATCTCAACACTCCCTCTCAACAAGAAAGGGATTATCCTTCACCCTGATCTTATCTCTATGGTATTCGAATTTTCTCCTGGTGAGTGGCTTCGTCAGAATATATGCATCCTGATCCTCCATAGAAATATATTGAAGTAACATGATCTTCCACTGCACATAATCTCTGATATGATGATACCAGATATCTATATTCTTAGATCTATCATGAAACACGTGATTAATCGAGAGTTTAGTGCAACTATGATTATCAGAATGAAACATCGTAGCATCTAAATTAGAACAAAAAAAACAAACCAGGATCTTTCTCATCTAGATAGCTTCACATGCAGCTTGGCTTGCTGCCATGTATTCCGCTTTCGTTGAACTGAGTGCCACGGATCTCTGTTTCCTGCTGTACCAAGAAATAGCTATAGATCCAATACTAAAGATCCCTCCTAATGTGCTCTTTCTGTCCTTTGGGATGCCCACCGAATCTGCATCGTGAGGCCATGCGACTTCACCTCATCTATTTGTATGTACCATAAACCATACTCATATGTTCCCCTGAGATATGTGAGGACATGCTTTCCTGCTTTCCAAAAGAGCTGGGTAGGGTTAACCATCGCTTGACTAAGCTAGTTCACCGCATAGCATATGTCTGGTATTTTATTTACTAAATATATTAGCAAACCCACTAACTATCGATAGATAGTAGCATCCACTACCTCTCCATATGTAGCATCCTCTTTCCTCTAGTTTCCTGGAAGAGGAACATCCATGGGATTGCAGCCCCCCATGTGAAACTTACCCAGTATCTCCCTTGCATACTTGTCTTGAGAAAAAAAAATTTCACCATCTCGCTGCCATATTTCCAATCCAAGGAAATAATGAAGGAGGCCCATATCCTTCATATCAAACTCCTTTGCAAGGTCCTCCTTGCATAAGTGTATCAACTGCTCATCATGAGTCAGTATTAAATCATAAACATATAGAAAAACGATTAAAAGCTTACCCTCCACCACAATTTGGTATAGGTTTGCATCTGCATCACTCTTTGTGAAGCCAAGTCCAGTGAAATTGCTATCGATCTGAGTGTACCAAGCATGGGGTGCTTGCTTCAGCCCATACTGTTAGGGTCCTGTGATTTTGCTGATTGGCAATTCAAATGACAGTGTAACATGAAACCAGTCTTTGGAGCCCAAGGACCTAGCCTTCCTGGACTCAGAGAGGGCTCTCTCTATTTGTGTAAGGGATATATGTGTGTTTGCTTATTGTGTTCTGATTTTAGGCTAGTTATGAAGCAAGTTTTTTGGCTTTGGTTTTTAGGTTGTGAGGGATGAAACTGATCAAAGATATGAGATAGGTAAAAATATGTCAGATCAATTGGGCTATGGGGTCGAAAAGGTCAAGAAAGCTTTCATATGGTGATACAAGGTTGTTGAAGGGCCGATTTGATTCGAGGTAAAATGGATCTTTGGGCAAAATGGAGTGAAATGGACATCAAGTTTGTGAATAACAAAGGATTTCAAGCATAAATAGTTTAATAGCTGACATAAGCATGGCAAGGCAAACCATTAATCATGAGAAATGTAACTATAAGTTGATCAATGCATATAAATAAACATTCAAGCCATGCATAGAGATATATGACTCTCTAACTTTGGGAAATGGCTATCAGACTTTGGGGAAATACATTTAAGACAGACAAACAAATCAAATCACTATGCCGGAATGCCTAAACATAGTACTTCAAGCTATTGGGCACTTTGAAAACAAGATTGCATAGTTTTAGGCAAAGGGCAAGATCAATACAAGACCTCCTTGGTTCAAAAAATGACAATCTAATCAATCAAAGAGAATTTTCATAGGTGGAGCTAAGGCCAACCATGAGTAAGCAAGGCATACCGTAAATCATACTTAGCATGCATAAAACCATAAATGAAACAAGAAAACAATATTCTTAAGTTATTAAAGAGCAATCAAGAATTCTTTAATGTGACTAAGAATGAAGAAAACATGGAAGCTATAAAGAAACAGGAAATTTGAGGTGCCTCCAAGGGCATGTCTCAAATCTACTCTCTATTGTCTTATAGCAAGCAAGAACATGGATTTATGAATGAAAATTAGGAAACAAAACAAAGAGAGAAACACTATACCATTCTACCAAGTCATGGAATCCAACAACAATCCTCTTTCATCATCCAAGAACATCTAAGAAACTATCCAAAAGCATGAGACAAGTATTTCTTCCAAAGCTTATATGACCCTATATTGCTTCTATTCATCAAGTTCAGCCTTGTTTAGAATGAAATCCTTTGGAATATATAGGCCAACGTGAGGAAAACCTCTTGGTTCAACTTGCAAACTCATTGGCCTATCCAAAATATCTGATTTTGTCCTTGAGGCTTTGCAAATCCCAAGGCACAAAATATCTAATAAAATATCTAAAAAATACTAAAAAGGGGAAATATATTGACTTTTCATAACTTATCATGTACAAAAATAGCTAAACGCACATGAAGAAAAGTCACTTTTGAAAGGTTGATTTTTTACAAAAATACTCAAAAAATACATCAGCAAAAGGTCCCCTGACTTACTGGCAACTTTTGGAGGCCTTCCCGATGTTGAAACGAGGCCCATGATGGCCCGTTGGAAATATCTGAGTGTCTGTTTTGTGAAAATGTTTATTTTTCTCCAAAATGACTACTGGAAGTCCTCCAAAAATGGACCTGTGTGTAAAAAGCCAAATAGGCCTTGCTGATAAATGGGGCAGAGTGTAGAAAAAGCGAGTGTTTTTTTCCATTTTGGGGGAGAAAATGATCTTAAAATTGATTTGAAAATTGCTGCGTATATGCCCCTACAATTATGGCATCCAATGATACCATTTTCATCCTTTGAGGATGCCCCAAACCAAAATTGTGGCGCCCATGATTTTTAGTCAAAAGACCAAAAATGACAAAAAACCAAAACTTGTTAAATTTCGCCCAATTTTGGCAAGCATGACCCTCAGGGGTTTTTAGAAACATGCTAAGAATATGAGGCCAAAATTTGGAGCCTTGAGGTGTCTTTCTTCATTTTTGGTGCCGGGCGCCCTCTTTGGGCAGTTTTGAGATTTTCTTGGTTTTCTTCCTTGTTGTTTGGCATTTTAGCGTTGGTGAAGAAGTCATGGCCCCTAGCCTAGGAGAGGCAGCTAGCACATGCTTTGGAGAGTGCCCTTCATGATCCATGTTTTTTATTTGCTTGCCCTCATCATTGCTTGCTTGAGGGCCACCTTGTTTGTCTCTGTCACTGCTTTCTTCATGACTATCATGCTCTTTCCCTTCACTGTTTTGTGCTTCATCACCCTCATGCTTATTGTTGTATTGGCTGCCATAATGTTCCTTTTCATCACTGCCTCACTGCCCATCACTTTTCTCTTCATTATCACTACTATGTTTAGCCTCTTTTCCTTGTTCCTCATCATCACTAAAGTCATCTCTTCAGTATTGTGTTTGAGCCAAGAGGCCTTTAACAAGACATGTTTGTGGTTTTTGAAGGGAATTATCCTTGCGTTTTTGGCACCACAAACCTCATTCCCTCAATCACTATTTTATCCTTGTTATCCACAGCAAGAAAATCCCTTTCAATTTGACAAAATCTTCATCCCCTATTCACTGTCTCTCTATGTTTATAAAAAGGGACTTATTTGAAGTCATTGTTTTCTTTTATTATGAAAAACATGGTATGTTAAAAAAAAACAAGATATGTTTCTTCTTTTCACTGTCTCTAAACAACCTTTCAAACTTTCAACAAGGACATTACCCTTCTATCACTGTTTCTTCTTTGGTTTAGTAAACAAAGTGTTCTTTGAAACCACTGCCAAGATGACTCTTTAAACTGATTTGAAAGTCTTTTACAAAACTCTGTTTTTGCCTCTATCAACTGTGTGTAACCTTAGTTGTCTCATAGCACCGAAGGATTTTCAAATTTGCACATTAATCATCCTTTCTTTCACTGTGTCTCTCTTTTATTTTGACAAAGCCCTCATCCATCTCATCACTGTCTCTCTGATTTTGGAGACTGCAAACCTTTACTTTTTCATAACACAAAAGACCTCCTTCAACTTTGAAAAATCCTCATCCTCTAATCATTGTTTCTCATTGTTGATTTAGTAAACAAGGGATGCTTTGAAACCACTTTTAAGATATCTTTTCAAACTGTTTTGAAAGACCTTTACAAACTCTGCCTCTCTAATTTTGGAGATTGCACAAATTCTTCATTATCTCACAGCATAAAAGACCTCCTTAAATTGACCAAGATTTATCCCTCTTACCACTGTTTCTCTCTGTTTTAAATGATCATGGCGCTGCTTTGAAACCAATGTTTAAAAGAATCTTTTCAACTGACAATCATCCTTATCCCCTAGTCATTGTTTCCTCTTTGATTTAGCAAACAAAGGGTGTTTTTGAAAAACACTGTTTTAACATACTCCTTCAGGCTGAATATGAGACCTCCACAAACTCTGTTTTTCTTGTCTATATTTCTTAGCTATCTCATAGCACAAAAAATCTCTCAAATTAGCACATTAACCAACCTCTCTTTCACTATTTATATCCTTTGTAATCATAGTAAAGAGACTTCCTTCAATCTCTGTTTTGTTTTTTTAGGAGTTTGACAAACAATGTCTTTCATGATGATTAGTTTTTTAGCATACAATTTCTCTCCCTTTTTTGATAAATAAACCTCTATTGAAACAAGTAGGATTCTAGTGAAATCATGAATGTTCTCTTATCCTCAATCAGTTTTTTCCCTTGAAATTTGTAACCAAACCCTCCCTCAAACTAAAACTAAGCAAGGAGACAAGAAAAACCTTTGGAAAAGTCTTCTTGATGTGTTGGAGATGATTTCCTTGAGTGAAAACTGATTTTGTACCCTTGGAAACTAATTTGGTGACCTTTTTTACTGGTGGCATGAGTGTTGCACAGGCGTTCCGTGCAAAAACCTAGGCACGCCACGCACTTTAGAAAAATACACTGCTAATACCTATAGACGTGCCGCGCACTTTTTCAAACGCGCTGCGCACTTTTGCAGCCCGTTTTGGAGACCTTCCCGGTGTTGGAATTGGGTGTGAGATGGCTCGTTGGAAAGATATGGAAATATGATTTCCAAATATGCATTATTTTTTTCATTTGGTATCCATTTGGCTGTTCAAAAATTTATTTTCCCAACACTGGTCAAAACTGGTGAATCCTGGTGCAGAAATGCATAGTGTTGTTTGCAGGCTACTTTTGGATGCCTTCCCAGTGTCAGAATTTGGCTTGAGATGGATAGTTGGAAAGCTATGGAAGTATAATTTCCAAATATTATTTATTTGTTTCATTTGGTTTCCATTTGGTTGTTCAAAAATTGACCGTCCCAACACTGGTAAAAAATGGTGCATGTTGGTGAAGCAAAACATAGTGTTGTTTGCAGCCTACTTTTGGATGCCTTTCTATTGTCAGCATTTGGCCTGAGATGGCTCATTGGAAAGCTATGGAATTATAATTTCCAAATATTCTTTATTTTTTTTATTTGGTATCCATTTTTTTGTTCAAAAGTTGACTGTCCCAACAATGGTCAAAATGGTGAATCCTGGTGCAGAAATTCTCCCGTGACATCGATATTTTTTACATTTCTCACAACCTGTGTAGAAATTGAAGGAGGTTTTTCTTCTTGAACCTATGAGGGAAAAAAACCTCTCTCAATATTGTCAATTTAATCTCTTTTTAGTCAGAAACATGTTTTGAAACAAACTACCCGGGTGCTCCTTAACCTCTGTCTTTTGCAACCTTTGTCATATTGAATGGAATGTTTTTTCAAAATCATATGGTAATTCATAGTTTGTGCTGTAGGAAGTTTTTTTATTTTTAAAACTATGATCAAAACCTCTATTTCTGAATCAAGGAGATCATCACTTTTTGAAACCACTAATGTAACCCTTTGGAACCCTAATGCCATCTTGCTATGTGTCCACCAAGATTTTGTCCCCTTTTTTGAAGAAGCGAAAAAGGTCTTAAAGAGACTGTGCTTTTCTTTAGTTTTTTTTCAAGGGAGACTTACAAAGACACTATTTGTAGCCCTTCAATATCAGCTTTAATGATTCAAGTTCCACAACAGTTATGTGCAGTCTTGACAAATATAGAGAGAAGCTTGCACATCGGTATAAGAACTTCAGATTGGAAAACAGATTTGTAGATATTGGGGTGGAGCTCCATACTGTAAAGCATGTTTCCAATGAAAGACTTGGTAGATTTATCAATCAAATAGGTCCAAAGTTCAAACCTCCTCCTCATATTTTGTTTCTTCATTCTCTGTGGCTGACTGTAATCTCCATTTTCTGTGGATGACTGTGATCTCCATTATCCTCTATAATGTGAACAACTGATTTTTTTAGAATTAATTTTGGCTTCAACTTTAAATCTATCAGAGATAGGACCCAAAGTTGTACATTGAATCATGCACATCCTTAGATTTAGTTAGCACTTTACTGACTGAGCTCACTATATTGGAATGTTTTTTCCACAACATTTGCACTCAAGTGACTAGCTATATTCCTTTCATCTGTTAACAATGCCTTTGTCGGACTTACTTCTGCCTTGTTATCTGTAGGTTTATTTACGTAACATACATCAACTCTAAATAATTTTGTTTCACTTTCCTATACACCACTCTCATTATACTTATCAACAGTACCTGTGATCACAGAGTCATCAGTACAAAATGCATCTTCCTTCTTGTCATTGTATGCACTTGGAAAATCATCCCCCAATCCAAAAGGACTTTTTGTGGTGAAGTCCAATTGGTCCATCATTTCTCTCTTTTGGATGGCAACTTCAGCACTTGCTGGTTTAGAAGCAGATGGTATAACCATTGAAGCAGCACGGTGCACATCTACAGCTGAAGAATACCACTCTGATACATTTCCTTCTTCATTTTTCCTCCCAAAATCACCATGGGTGCTAAGGTCTGCAACTTGCAGAGGTGAATTAAAGTGCATGTTCTGAGTATTAGCACCCTGTGGATGGTATGTAGAGCTGATATATCAGCTGCAATACGTTTCCTAATTAAATTCATGCTATTTGTACTACCATAGTCAACTTTAGTATAACAATGGATGTCAACTTCTCATCATCTTCAACTATTTTCGAAATACCATGCTCTAATCAGCAGGATAGCATGGTTTTACTTGCCCTTATCTTTTGTATGCCTTAGGCTATATTTTGGAGATGATTTATTTGCTTTTATGAATAAAGCAATGTTTGACAACTTCATGGGCGCTCTTTAATCTCTGTTTTATTTCTCTTAAACTACATTTCTCCATAATGATATTTGGAGGCCCTTGTAACCTAAAAATTAGCCCTGTGGGACCTCTTAGCATTTACCTAGGTTATAATATTTTGACAAATTTTCAAAAAATTATTACGAAAAGACCCTTAACAGTAAACACCCATATATCCTTTCAAACTCTGTCTTTCATATTTTAATGGAGGAGCCCTTTAACTGTGAGTAAAACATGGCTTTATCATACTTTCAACCTTTGGAATCAGCTGCTTCACTGTGTAAATCTTTGGGGAGATGACCCTCTGTTTCTCTATGAAGAAGGCTATTATTAAGTTTTCCAAACCAACTGCTTTTTCCCTATGTGACTTTGCTTGTGACATCTGTCTCTCTTCGCACTGTGCATCCTTTGAATTTTTAGACAAGAAACATGGTTTTGATTATGAAAGTGTTATTTGTCTATCTGTTTGGGAAAGGCACTTGGATAAATGGAAATTCTTTCTTTCAAACTATGACCTATAAAATTATCTGAAAAGGTTAAATGAAAACAGTCTTACTGCAGCCTTCGAAACCCTTAAGTATCCATTGTTTTTGAAGCAAGGAGGCTCCTTTAAACCAAAATTTGCCTTACTGTTGTTCATCAAGGAGGTGGTCTACAATTTCTGAAGTTATTTTAAACACCTTTTCCCTCTGCTTTTAAATGAAGGAGGTCCTACTGATCCTGTTCCTAACCATCTTCTCTTCATTGGAGGAGGTTATCAATACGTTTCCCAACCATCTGCTCTTTTACTGGAGGAGGTTATCAGCATGTTCCCAACCATCTGCTCTTGCTTGGAGGAGGTTTCTTAACATGATGTCTTCTAACATTTTCTCTTTTGAAGGAGGTTAACATAGTCATGACATCTTATCTATCTCAAAACTATGTCATCTCTCAGCCATATATGTTTGACATTTTTGTAAAATACCCCTGTGAACCCTTAGACCAGAAAACATATGACTTATATTTGTAGAGTATTTTATTTCTAGTTATCATTTACTAACCTTTTTTGGACTGTGTTTGCATAGGTATATTTGATTTGTTCTTTGATTAGTGTTTTTATCCCAGGCTCAAGGCAGCATAAGAAGCAATTGTCTTCTTATGTACTGTGATGATGTCCTTGGGAAAAATTATGCATCATTACCTCTGAAGGAAAAATTGGAACACTGCATATCAACCTTATATCAATCCTCTGTATTTGTGTGGCTTTGAAGGATGGTATCAGCTTTTAGGGCAACTTTTGACCTTTGAAACATGCACTCCTGCTTTGTTATCATTGCAGCTTTCCACCTGCTGATGGAAAATTCTTCAACATGAGACTTATTTGGATTTGTCTCTTTGCTTTTGTCTGGAAACTGTTTGTCATTCAATTTCCCCCCTGCAGAGATGCAAACAATATGACTTTGAAACTTTAAAAGCTCCTTCAGTGTTCTATGGATATTTTTCCCAATCTTAAGCATATTCTTTTAGACTGTGCACATGCTCATCTCTTTCTGTATTAGATCTTTGTAGAATTTCTTCCGGAATGAGACAATAAGTCTTATTAGTGGCGCGACCTAGGGGTATATCAAGGTTTGTTTTTTTACAGATTAAGCGCTAATTCAGGATGGTTGGTATTGAACAAAGAATTCTGGCTCAGGCTATTTTTGTCGAGGAAGGGATTCTCTAAAGCGCCACTACCTAACTTAAGGGAAACTTTCATTGACTTTGATTGTGTTTGACAAGAAGATCAAGGATAGGAATGGAGACACTTTGTCAAATATTGGACAGTGAGTTTCATGAGAACCAAGGGGAAAATGATAGTAGACAAGCAAGACCAAGACAACTATAGATAGGGATATTTTGCTGAAACAAGACATGAATTTGAAAACTTGAAGATTACTCTGATCATAGGCTGACAGGAAGGGCTAGGAAAGCAAAAAATTGTTTGAGGGTTTTCTAGATGGAAAATTTACATATGGAGATCAGCTTCTAAAAAACATAGCTAGGAATCTAGTCATCAAAAATAGGTTAAAAATACTGATGAATAACACATACAACACTCACTTGAGTCTGCACACATCCAACTCGCTACTGAAGATCTCAAATACTTCACACTGCTCAATGTACAATTCTTCCTCAATGATCCCATTAATGAATGCAGTCTTCACATCGACTTGATGAATGTTCGAACCCATTTGCATTGAGAGAGCAAGGATGGTCCTTATGGAAGAATACCATGCAGCAGGTGCAAAGGTTTCTCCATAATAAATCCCCTCAATCTGTGAGAAGCCCCGAGCCACAACTCTGGCCTTGTATTTCTCAACACTCCCATCAGCAACTTGCTTTACCTTGTAGATCCATCTTGAGCCTACCACTGATTTATCAAGTGGCCTTGGAACAATTTCCCAAGCATTGTTTCTGAAAAATGATTCATACACCTCCACCATCGCATCTACCCATGTGGGCTCCTGCGTTGTTTCCTAAAATGAAGATTTCTCACTTACAATACATTTTATCATGAGAGCCATGTAACAAGTGAATTGGTTAGGAGACTGTCTCTGTCTGCACTATGAAGTAGGGACTCCTAAATTATGTTCTGCATCAATCTTTAGCCTCTCAGCTTCTGTAGTACGCCTTCTACCAGATCTTATGTTTGGCTCTGCATGAGTGGACTCCTCCACTCCATGAACCTCCTCCTGTGGTTGATCCACATCTAGAGACTCATCTTTGGGAACCAAAATTTCCTCCTCTGCATGCAAGTCTAGCTCCCTCTCAAGTGACAACTTCATGGCTTTCTCCTCATTGAATTTTATATCCAATTGCACCACAATATATTTGGAAAATACACACGATAATTATGGGGTGTGTCAATGTGTTAGTGTCCCGTGATTTAGCAGATTGGTAGACCAAATGTACAGGGTAACATCAGACTATTATTTGGAGTCCTAGGACCCAGCCTTCCTGGACTCATAGAGGGCTCTCTCTATTTTATGGAAAGTATGTGAACTTGTTCACTTTAGATGGTTGATTTTAGGCTAGTTGTTAAGTGTAAGGTTTGTTGTTTGTTTTGGTTGGGTAAGATTAAATAGGTAGAATTGGTGGAGTGAGAGGTCTTCAAATCATTGGGTTATGGAGTCAATGAAATTCATGGATATATCAACAATGAAACAAGATTCATAACAGGGAAAATCTAACATAGTCAAATGGATCTTTTAAGGTATGTGTGAAATGAAATGAACATTAAGTTTGTGAGCATAGTAGGTGTGTAAGGGCACTTAAGAATCCTTAAACAAATACTTTTAAACAATATGGTCTTAAATAATGATCAACATAGAGACATAATCATAAGGCAGTGCAAACCAATAGCTCTTATATTACACTTTAAGCAAACAAGCATTCAAGATGAACAATTCCAATGAAATATAGATGGTGAGAAACTCATTTAACTTCTAGTGATTTCACCTTCAAGGTTTAGAAAACACTCAAGACAAAAAATAAATTTAATCAATGAAGAGGGAACACCTAAACATCAATGATCAAGCTACAAAGAACTTTAAGGAAACTTCTCAAGCATGGACAAAGGGCATGATCATAACATGGCCTCTTTGGCTAAAACCTAACAAGTAATAATTCAAAGAGAGATTCCAGAACAGAGTTTAAATAGCATAAAATAGGTAGGGCTAACCATAAAACATATTTTAAAACTACTATATTGAACCATTCATGGAATAAACAAGCATAGGTGGGTATAAGGAGCAATTAATAATTCCTTAAACTAACCAAGCAGAGGAAAACATAAAGGCAATAGAAAGCAGGAGGACTAAGGTGCTTCAAACAACATTTCTTAGCCTACACTTTTCTATTCTACTACAACATAGAAAGATGAGAATAATGATAAACAAGAAAGAAATAACTAAATAGAGACACATCACCATTAACCATGCTTAGGGATCCTGCAAGCTATCCTCCTTTATCATCAGTTAAAGTAAGGCCATTCACAAACTCCACAACACCAATTTCTTCTCCAAACTCATAAAAACCATGTATTGATCTCAATGATCATCGAATTCCAACATTTACAATGAAACCCTGTTGCTCTATTTATCTTAGAAAAGGAGGGAAAAAACCCTAGATAGGGTTGGAAAATTTCAAAATCACTCATAAATGTCATAAATGCCCAAGAGACCATGCACGGCCCAAGGCACAAAATATCCCATGAAATAAATGACAAAATAACTTCTAGCACCTAATTCTAGAATGATTTGCCTCAAAAAACACTGAAATATGATTTTGCAATTAATGAGTGTGTTTTGTTGAATTTTCGGCAAAAAAACACAGTGATGTCCATAAGCGTAGCGCCACCTTAGGCAGAAAATAGGTCTTGTTGCAACCAAGTTTTGGACACCTTCTCGATGTCAGATTTTTCTCTGTGATGGCCTGTTGGAAATATGGATGAGGTTAATTTCCAAAAATACTCTTGGTTTCCTGATCCAGCTCCAGTAACCTATCTAAAATGTCAAAATCCCAATACTGCTCTGAGCACAGTGCCAGGCCTGAAATGGAGGCAGAAAGGTGAAAAATGAGGTGTTTTGTGACCTTTTGCGGGATCAAGAATGCTCCAATTGCTCTGAAATTTTGTGAGAGTAATGTACTAGTAATGATAAATCCAAAAATGTAGGTTTTTCCCTCTGAGGATGCCTGAGGGAAAAGCGTAGTACCAGTGGCGCTGCGCTTATAGTCCTTAAATTTCTCAAAAAACCAAAAATTATCAAAATTACCTCAAATTTGGTGGATAAGTGCCTCATGGGGTTTGCGAGACCTTTAGAGAGGCTTGTACCAAAAATCCAAGGTTTTCATGATCTTTTGCTTCTTTTTGTGCTTGTATTTTGGTTTGGGCCTTCTTCAGTTTAGCCCTTGCAACTTGGTTTCTCCGTGCATAATGCTTAGTCATCCTTCTTTGGAGATCGAGATCCTGATTTGATTTCTTCAACTTAGCCTCCTAGTGTATGTTGGCTCTTTCCAACCAAGGCTCCCGATCATGTTCTATCTCCATCGCTAATAGTTCATCTATAGGGAATTGTGATGCTAGGGCTGATTCTTGTTCCCTTTGTTTGGCCAATGCCTTCTTCAACCCCATGGT
Organism: Pinus albicaulis; assembly: GCA_034641835.2. Taxonomy (NCBI): domain Eukaryota; kingdom Viridiplantae; phylum Streptophyta; class Pinopsida; order Pinales; family Pinaceae; genus Pinus; species Pinus albicaulis. The sequence continues at coordinate 351,934,900 of CM076569.1, forward strand.
TATAGGTCTCCTTATTGACTGTCCTTCCTCACTCTCACTTTCTTCATAGGTGCCTCTAGCTTTACCTATGCTCTTTGGGCTTCTTTCCAGGGCTTGATGGCTCTAGCCTCATAAATAGAAATTTGTTCTCCCAGCTACCTATTCTCCATGTCAAGGGAATCATTTACACTTTTGGCCCCTTTTAAATTTGCTTGGAGGTTTTCAATTTGGGAATTTTTGTTTTGGATGAGAACTTTTGAGATCCTTGCTTCATTCTCTTCATCACTGTCTATCTGAATTATTTCAAACTTTCTCTCCACCTCATGATATTCTTCTTCTTCCTTTACCTTTTTTTTACCCTTGTTAAGTGGCTGAGCTGAGGTGGATGGAATGGTCCCTTTCCTTTGGGAGGCAACAAACACAAGCCTTGACCCTCTCTGATATGTGAGTGAAAGAGGTGTGATTATAGTATTTTTGGTGTTCTTATCATGGTTTTGATCCTTGCTGTTGTCATCAACTTCTTCATCTTCATTATTGGTATCATTAGTCATCATATTTTCTGCCTCTTCATTATCCTCTTGGTCCTCAACATCATCATAACTCACATCCTCTTCACTATTGTGATATTCAATTTGACTATCAGCCCCTTCATTTCCTTCATTTTTTTCATTGTATTCATGACTGTTATACACATTCTCTTCTTTTCTATTTTGTCCATCAATGTGGTTTGTTTCTAGGGTGTCATTGTTTCCCTTAGCCTTTGCATCTTTCTCACTGTTTTGATCTTTACCCTGGCTGCTACCCTCTTCATCACTGCTCAATTTATCTTCACTGGCATCCCTTTCATTTTCTTCACTCTCACTATGACTTTCATGATCACCTTCAGCCCTTTCTTCATTTTTCTCATCATCATCATCACTGTGAGGGTCACTGTCTTGAATATTTTCACCACTGTCATGACTGTCATGAATTTTTTCCTCTTAACTCATACTTGCCTCATTACCTTCTACATATTTGTCACTTTATCCACCTGTATCCATGTTGTCTTTTGCTTCATCATGAGTTTCATTGCCTTGACTGTCTGCATGGTCATCTGAGATGCTGTCATGATTGTCATTTTCACCCATTTCCATGTCCTCTGATTTTTCTTCTTTTTCCTTTGCCTCTTCTTCATGTTCTCTATCATCTTCTTTTTCCATGTCCTCTACCTCTTTCTCACTATTTTTCTCATTATTTTCATCATGGTTTTGCTCACTATTCCTTTCTTCATTATCTTCTTCCGTGCCTTCTGTTTTATTGTTGACCTCCTCTTCATAGATGCTCATTTCATTTCCATTGTCAACCTCCCCATCTTCTTCATCATTCCCTTCCATATTGTCAATTTTTTTCTCATTGCTCTTTTCTTCATTCTTTGCCTCCATGTCCTCTTCTTGATTTAGCTCTTCATCATCATATATATCGATGTTTTCTGCTCCTAGAGGGCTTAAATCATCATTTCCCTCACCCTCATTTTGAGTTGACTCATCTTCATTTTCACCCTCTTCATTTTTTTCGTCATCATCATCTTTTTCATTTTGTTCATCATCATCATCCTCCTCATTTTTTTCATCATCATTACCCTCACTGTCATTACTTGGTTCATCATTGCCGCTTCCTTCTTCAGTTGATGCATCAAGAGAAGGGGAGGAAGGGAGGTTTTGTTGAGGTGAGGACACTTGTGTGGATGACGAGGCATGATCTGTAGGAGGTGATAGATGGGGAGAAGGAGGAGGATGAGAGGATGAAGGAAATTTTGGTTGATGATGAGTTTGTGGGCTTGTGAAGACTTCATGGGCTATGAATACCTCCCAAGGTATGCCCTTCTGTTCCAACTGATGTAGCACTACCGTTTTCATCAAGGAATGGTGAAACAAAATTTGCATTTTTTGGGAAGGATTCTTTCTCCAGACAACAGAAGACATTTTGTCCATACTCCTATAGAGGTAGTAGGGCAACTTGAGCATATTAACCCTTGTGAAATGCATGAGGAGTCTGACATGGTAGGAGTAGAGCGTGGAGTAACTTCCCTCATAGGTGAAGTACTTCATGATAACCATCATCAATGGTGCAAAACTCTATTTTAGGTATGAGAAAGGGAATATAGCTGTGCAGCCCACTCCGTACCTAGTTTTGACAAATAGCTCATAATAGTTCTTGTCCAATTTGGCTTTCTTAAACCACTTTTCACCAATAGAAGGGATACATGTGGCATTAGAGATGGTATCTGCTGATAGTTCAAAATCCACCCAAACAAGATTCACTTGTTTGTTGTGGAGGTTGAGGACAAACAACCTTGTAAACTCTGGGTGGTTTTGTACTTGTTTTACCTTCTCACAAAATTGAAAACATCTCACATTCGGGAAACATGAGAGGATCATGGGAGATGAGGTGATAGCCACTGTGCTCTGGGGTTCCAATATTTTCACTTTCCCTCCTTCGTGGTTTGGTCTCATAGGCCCTTGGACCATTTCAATACTGCTACTATGTTCTGCTCCTAACATGGTGATGGGAGCTGTTTGTGGACAAACTAGGGTTTGGAGGAGCAAAATGAAAATGGTGGTGAGGGCAAGTTCTGTGAATGAATGATGTGGAGGTTAGGTTTAGAAATGAGTGCTTGAATTTGAAAGAGGGCTTATTTTGAGATGATTTTGTGATTTCCCTAGTTTACTCCACTTCAAATGACAATTAATTGTTCATGGAGGAAAAAAAATAGAGGTTTATTTTTCTATGAAAACCTATGGCTTGCACAACTATGGTTTAATCATTCCTTAGCCACCAAATCGACTAAAAACACTTGAGAGGAGGAGAAATAGGGCAGCTACTAGATTTAGCTCCTCTGTAGGCCTTTGAAGGTAAATTTGAGGATGTCCTTGAGCCTTTGGGAAATTTTTTTGCAAGTTTGGAGGACCTCTGCATTAACACAGCACCCTGCCTGCATTGTTCGGTCGGCCTATGGGTGCAGCGTCGGGTGGGTCGTGCCTTCGTCTGAGCATAACGGTAGGTAGAGGAAATGAGCTATCATGTAATTTGTGTGCAGTGCCCACAACGTAAATGAGTTTTCTGTTGGGTGTGGAGCCTGACTATCTTGTTTATTTTGTATCACAACATTGGACCCCTGTACCTTAATGGGGGCGGCAATGGTGCCCATAATTAAATGCTACCTGGGGAGTCTAGGGGGGGGTGGCTGCGACTTTATGGAGCCCCCTTGGCTCGGGTTTCGGGGGCAACGCCCCCGAAGCTAAAAACATATGTAAAATTTCCTTGTAAAAGTATAGTAATTTCTAGTCAATCTGGGTCGTTCTTTAGGCAGATGATCTAATGGTAGAAGTTGTGTTTAGTTTAGGGTTTTTTTCCCTAGAAGAAAACCCCTCAATTGTATGACGGTATTGTATTGCGGCTGTGTATTGTATGTGTATTATCGAAGTGAGAAATAGAGAGGGATACTGTGAGAGAGAATAGAGAATATTACAATGGATCTGCTGTAGGTTGAGTCTCTTCATTTTGCTCGATATTAGAAAGGAAGGACTGGCTGTTTGGGGTGGACGTAGCCCAAACTAGGTGAACCACGTATATATGCGTCTCTCTGGTTTTTATGTGTTTTGTGCGCTTGTGTTTTCCACATATTTTATATGTTTCATTGCTCTGTAATATATAATTTTATAACACTGTCGAGTCAGCCTGTGGGCGCAGCGTCGGGCGGGTCATGCTGAAAAAATGGGTGATGTGTCTCGGGAGTGTCATGCTCACCTGTGTGTAGCACCACCCTATTCGTGCATTCCCGAGTAACTTTGAACGGCGGAAAACCCTATTAGCACAACGCCAGAGTCTATGAGCGCAGCGCCAGGGTATTCGCGCAGCACCAATGAACTTGTCCAAAAATCGACAAAACACTCAGACTTGTCTCCTGAAGGGTTTATTTCTCTCCTTAAATGAAAAATGAACTAAAATTTCAGTTAGGATGCCTTTATACCTTTTGAAAAATAAATCAAAAAAAAAAAAAACCCACTTTTGATAATTTTTATCACTTTGTTATTTGAAAACTTGGTGTTTTGAAAACTTTTCAAGGAAATTCTTCTTCCTTTGGTGATGGCACCCTCTTACTGACCTATGACAATGATATATCCAATTTTGACAAATATTATAAATCAGGCCTGCTATGTCTCTTTTTGGCCACTTCTGGTTTGTTGTAGGTGCCATGACACAGTTGTTTTCTTCTCTTTTGTCACTCTTTGAGTTGGAAAACCTTCAGTCACTCAACAGTGAACTCATGCTCATGTCAGTTTTTTACCTTGTAACCAAAACTATACTTTCATTCCTTTGACCTTTTGAAGGCAATTTTCTACACTTGAAAACTTGACTTCCTTCACACCGATACTCTTTGCATTCTTCCCCACTTTGATTTATTGAAGCATTGTTACCTTGGAAAACCATGGAGGTCACCTTATTATATCTTCTTCAAACTTCTGTTGTCATGATGGGGCCCCATAGTTTTCATTTCATCTACTTTCCTACCTTCCCAAAGCTTTAGGTTTTAGGGTTGTTAGAGAAAAATAATTAGTGCTGTCTTCTAAGTTCTCTATATCCCTTTCAAGTTCAATCATTTTTGTCCAGTTCACCTCACCTTTTTCCCTTATTCATTTATAACTCCTAAAAATATTCAATGTGTGCTTGGTTGTGTTAAAGTGCCTTCTATCCTTGTGGCATTTGCATTGGCTTCTTGCTTGACAACATTGTTTTGCTAATCAGTCCTGAAATCCTGATTCTCTTTGAACATAGGCATGATTCCTTGTGTTTGTTGTGGATTTCCTTTAGTGAGGAGTTGGCCTCTTACCTTACCTCTTTTTCTGCTAATATCCATCTCAATCATTCCTATAGAAATGTTTAAGATAGGCAACTGTCTTTTTGCATAATTTGTGCTCTGACCAAGGAGGCCTTCCTTGAAGGATTTTTTATCAGATTTGGACAAACAGTTGCTTGACCTTCTTCCTCTTTTATTTTAGCCTCTTGGCACAGAAAAAACAGAGATTTAGAACACCAAAACAATCCTATAACCTATGAAACCCTATATGACCTAGTGAAAATATCTTTGGGTTTGGCCTTTGACTAAAAACTTGACTTGGGTTTGTTTAGGTGTAAAACAGAGCTTTTGACTAATTTTATGCATTGCAGACCGAGAATTACTAATTTTGATTTATCTAAAGAGCCTAGAAAGGTAGCTTGAGACCACCAATGCTTGAGGTATTTGGTGGATAGGGGAAAATTTAGGCTACTTGGCAATGCTAGGTGGAAGTGGGAGGGTTATAGGTATGCAAAACAGAGTGATAAGGTCAGAGGTGGAAAAACATAGTGAAAATGAGTGGTATGAGCCCATGGTGGGTCTTCTAGGAGTGATAGGCTGGCCATTACTTGATAGAGTAGTTAAATACTGAAAAAATTATCCTAAGGATAATGAAGGAAGTGATATTTCTAGAACTCACAATATTTATGAATTTTATTTCTAGAAATCTAGGATAAGCATTTAGTCATCTATAAAATAGCAAAAAATTATTGATGACTAATACTATGTACCCCACAAATATCTCAACTTCAGCAGTCAGCTCCAGCTTCTTCCTGGCCTTCTTGGTCACATGTACATTAACATATGAGCCAAAAATCTTAGAGTGAGAAACATCCAGTTTCTTACCAGTAAAATCTTCTTTAGGTGTACTCAAGCCAAGTACTCTATGAGGACAATGGTTTTGCACATAAACCACAGTGTTTCATTTTTCCACCCACAAATGCATTGGTAGGCCCTGATCATGCAGCATAGCTCATGCAACACTCATGATAATTCTGTTCTTCCTCTCCACGACCCCATTCTGCTGTGGGTTATGAGGTGCTATGAGTTACCTTCGAATTCCTTCTTTTCTACAGAAGTCTTTGAATTCGTTCGAGATGTATTCACCACCATTATCGCTCTGGAGAGCCTTCACTTACTTCCCCGAATATTTCTCCACCAATGCCTTAAACTCATATAACTTTGAGAATTTTTTATCCTTCTTCTACATGAAGAAGATCCAGCATCTACGAGAATGGTCAACAAACGTTTGTGTGAACTCTCTGCAAGATCACCAAAGCACAGTTGTAATATTCCCAAATGGGGAATGCAACAATATAATGTAGAATGATAGAAAAATAATGCAAATCATATTTTATAGAGTAAGAGGCCAATATTAAGACCTTTCATTTGTTATTACAACATAAAAACATGTGTAATAAATGCCCCATAAGATGCATAACAAGAAAATAAATCCCTTTAAATGAGGTGATGCAACCGTATATAAAAGATGGAAAATACTTACAACATTATGTTATTGGCTCTGCAATAGATGTAGATTACACATCAGATCTAGAGCAAACAAGTGCATAAGAAGTTAGATCTATATCAGATCCATGCACTATACAAGCTCCTCTAAAGAACCCCCTTGGGGTTTTCAGCAAAAAACCAAGTACAATATGTAGATATGAGATCTAAGACTGCATATCTACTGAAATATTCAGATTTGGAAAGTTTGGCTGAAATGATATAGGAAATAAAATGGCCTCCTCCAATAGATCTCCAAAGTGAAGGGAAAATCCCCAACCCTTAGAAAATCGACTCTCCAAATGCTTTGTTGAACCACCTTGCAACTTCACCTACAGGAATAACGCAAATCTGGATCTATATTGTGATGTAGGGATAAAAATAAGGTTGTCCTGATTCTAAGATCCGAAAATGATGCCCAGTGCCTTCAATATTGTCCTCCCAATGAAGTAGAAACCTCCTCCACTGAAAAGGAGCACTGAAATGGCCTAGATATGAAAGATCTAGCCTCCACTTGCTGCAGCTTGAAAAAAAAACCAAACCCTCAATAGGATTTGCATTGTAGTTGGAAGAAGAAGCTTGGCCCTAAGCAAAATAGTGGACTATTCAATACAAACTCTCCCAAGAGCTACTTAATGGGAAGAGGTGGCATCCCCGATCAAGAACACCCAATGCTAAAGAACTTTCAATCTTAGTTGAATAGAAAGAGAAAGATATATGTCTAAACAGACCATATATTTAGAAAAATATCATATACATCAACCCCCTCTAATGCTGCCATTTTCTTCCTTTTATAAGATAAGATCTTGAAAACCCTAACCCACATCCAATGAGAATACTCTTTTCACACACAACATCTCCATCTAGAATTGTGTTGTATTTCATTGATGGCCACTCCTCCATGAAAACATTGTAGATTTGGTCAAGGTTGACCCAGTCAAAATGTTCTAGCCCCTCTTCACACCTTAGGGTGCTTTATTGAGCTGGAAAGATGATCCACTTTCACATGAGAAGTGGTTTTATTCACGATAAAGAGATTTATGGGTCTCCCTACCCACTTATTCACCTATCTAAGTGACAAAAAAAAAAAATTAATATTCTAATTAGTTGTAGGCTAATTTAGTAATATTACATTCCTCTCCTAAAAAATGTTGCTTGTCCTCAAGCAACTGCAAGGATACTGTAAAATCTCCAATGGATATGTACCCTCCCAAGAATACAAGTTTCCTTTTGGTGGATAAACCAAATATCTCTCATCATGGAAAGGTGGGAGATACATGGAAAAATTTTTATGTTGTCCATTGGCCTCCTTAAGGCATCATAGATGATAAATGTTGGGTTCCTCAACCCCAATGAGAAACTCAAATATCCATGCTATCATCCAAACAAAGTGGGCCATCCTTTGTAGCTCATAGAAATAATCAACAATCCCCTTCTGATGCAATGTGTAAGGGCTGAATGGCTAAAAATGAGAGATAATTGTGTTCAACTCATGTTTTCTCTCTCTCCATTTATGATATATGTGGAACTACTGATCTTGGGCAGTAATAATATGGTCATTAAGAAGCCAAAATGCACTTGGGTTCTTATGATCCCATTCTTTGGTTCCAAGAATCACTCTAGCCCAACCCATCCTACATATAGTGAATAAAGTGTCATCACCATATGGAATCAAAATTAAAAATGGACTATGTGTCATATAGCATGTTGGGTGGTGATAATAGTCCCTTAAATGAGACCAATGTTGTTCTTCCTCTTGCCGTCTCAAAATATGATATGATAAGTGGCCATCCAACCACTCTCTTTCTGCCATAAGCTTATCAAAAGCTTGATAATAGTAGAGGACATTAGGTTTTGGTTGAATATGAACCGAGAAAAACATGTCTTCCCCAAATTCCTCCATAAAGTGGTCATCCCCATCACTGAATGTAGTCCCAAAAGGACCATGATATCCACAAAGAGGTTTTCTCCATTGTGAAGTAATGTGCTGCAAATGCATGGTAAAGGAGTGCACATACATTTTTATTTGATAAATAAGCATTAAAACACAATCTCTACCATATATTGTAGACAAATTGGTCAAGTGGTCCATATATGAACGTTCCCATTTCTCCATCAAAAGGGGAAATGATTGCAACGACCCTACCAAGTGGTTGCTTCCTTCTTCCTTCATCAAGCAAGCTACATATCTCTTGATATGTTGGTGCAGACCTTCTTTGAGATCATCCCAACAGAATCTCTCCATAATGGTGTGATGAGACTCACTAAAGTCTACATATCCTTGTTAGTCATTAGTATTTTTCACCTGTTTTGATGACTATATGCTTTGTCCAGGTTTTCTAGAAACCAAATTCCACCAATCATTTTGTCCTCTAGAAATCCCCTCAGAATTTTTTTTCACTTTTTCCTCCTCTCTTACCTACTGTGATTAAAGTGGTAATCCTATTAAAATCCCATCTTATACTGATAGGCTTTACTCTGTCCATAATTTTCATATCTGTGAAAAGCTTCTTATCTCTGATGTCGAAAAACCTCCTATTTTACAAGCTGTTTGTCCAGCATAACACAAGTTTTTCCATTATACCCTCCTACCGCCCAAGTTACTATTGATGAACTGAGTATGTCTAGGAACTACTTCAAAGTAATGACAAAGTGCCTAGGTTATAGGTGATGGTGTTTAGGATGAATATCTAAAAAATTCTGTGTCTTGTTTAAAACTATGTTTTCTAACTATCAGTCAAGTGCCCTTTTCCTAAAAACTTGCAAACAAACCTATTAGTCCTCCCTAAGTCATACACCATCATGTCTGTCATATGCATTTCTGCTTCAACAAAGCTCAAAGGTCAAATCAAGAAATAGAGTAAAAATGGTCATATTTCTACAAGGAAATCAAGCAATCTCTAAGATTTATCCTCTTGGTTCAATAGTAAAATTTTCCAAAGACTGAGCCCCCTTATCAAAACATCTCTGCAGGGATGCCATGATGACTGGCCTAAATCAATACAAGGCAAAAGAGACACACCAAGGAACAACTTCAGTCACACCAGTTGAATGTTTGAACTAAAGGAAACAGAGAGCTAAAGAACAAGGGAACAAACATGTTTATTTCAACAAATCAAGAATAACTAAAAAGGTATCAAAAGATCATCTATCATGGAAAAAGGTACAAAAATTTGGAGGACACTACAAAAGCACTTCATAGCACTTCAGGAGGTGTTTTTTCTTCTCATTCAAGCTTTTGGACCAAAACTCAGAAAATCAACAGTATGTGACCAAACATGGTGAAATTCTGGCAAAAAGGCCATTAAAACAGCTTTTATGCCTCAAAGCATAATGGAAGAAGGACAACTGCCTTTTTCCATGCCCCTGCAGACAAGACTAAAAAACCATCAAAGGCACCATTAAAGCAAGAATAAGACTACTGCAAAAAGGACAGTCACACTAAAAAGGGGCAAACAACAGTCAAATGATTTAAAGGACATTTTCAAAATATTGAAGAGATAAGTGAATAGGCATGAACACCTCCTTCGTGAATAGTAGAGGCTGTAAGAATTTTTATAAAGATGAGTAAATGTCACATATTTTGATTTTCAAAAACAGAGAGTGCCTTTCCACTGAAAAGAGGAAAAAGTCAAAATTTGAAAGTTAAACTGCTACACAGAAAAAAAGCCACCTAATTGTTTCTAAGAAGGAGGAAATTTGTTTGTGAAGTTCACCTTGCAAATATCAAAGGACATCATGGGCCCAATCATGTGCTAAAATACTAAAGGTTGCATTCATAAAAACATGGTGAAAAGAGAGGAAATGAGAAATGTGTTTTTAAACTAAAGGGGAGAAAGGTTTTCCCCCTAAATAATTTTAAACAGGGATATAAATACTCGCAATGGCCTTATTTATTTTCATTTAATCTCTGTAAAAAAGCAGGAAGGCATTTGAATTTTCGAAGGAAAAGCCGTGTGTAGAAAATCAAAGGAGCTATGCGCTTGAGTGTTCGCGTTGCGTGCCTGTAGCAGCTAACACTGTAATTCTACATTGGATGTTGCATGCCTGTGCATGAGCACTGCACGTTCAGCTATTTTCTCGGTATGTAGACAGTGCCCAAGCCTCCGTCCAGCCGTTTCCCGGCGTGCAGACAACGACCAAGATTTTCACCCAGACCACCGCATGGCGTGCAGATGTTGTGAACCCACAACGGGCTCCATCACATTTCTGCAGGAGCCACCGCCTGACGTGCAGGTGCTGCACACCCACAACTAGCTCCATCGCTTTTCTGCAGGCAAAGGCCACCCGGCATGCAGACGCTGCGTGCCTGAGTGAGAAAATCCAGCAATGCCCTGTTTTCTCCAAAATGGCCAAAATTTCCTGTTTTTCGTCCAGTTTGTTTTCTCATCACAAATAAGAGCTGCAAGAGGTATTTCAAACCAATTCATACCTCCTTATCCATTTTTTGAGCTGTAAAAGTTCATTTAAGGATAAAAGTGAGTCTAGGGCATTTTGAGGAAAAATCCAATTGCAAGTGTGGCCTTTTCTATTTTGAATATACAGTTTGGTTTTCAGGCACTAAGATTCCTGAAACGGCCTCCCTCACCTTCATTTCCTCTACAAAATGTTTTTTGTTTCAAAATTTGAAAGGAAAAATAACATAGTCATCATGTCTCAAGAAGGAAGTGATGAGCCTCAAAGGCCAAAAAGACAAGCTGAGAAGGGAGGCAAACCCAACAAGTTTGAGCCTACAGACATCCAAGAATTGACTATCTCCCCCTCCATCTTATCCTGTTTTCATGAAATGGGATGTTTTGACTTCTGCAATAAAGTGCAATAAATTGGCAGCCATCCTCATTTAACTAAGTTATTTTCCCTAAGATTACACATGAAAAAGGTTCACATAGCAGGTTTAGATTTTTAATTGACTCCCAAATCTGTATCTAAAGCCACCAAGATCCCTTGTATAGGAGAGAAATGGTTTAAACAGACATACCTTGACTTAACCCATTATCAACCTTTTCTAAAGCTCAGTTGTCGAGCTGCATGTAAAACCATTTTCCCTTTTTCACATCTACTGGATAGGCATGCCCTCCTCATGAAAATTTTCATGAAATATTTTACCTGTGAAGGCAGGTTTTCCCAGGTCTATTCATATCACATTAGGCTCCTTATGCATTTCACCCGAACCAAGTTGTTGAAACTACCTTATTTCCTCTGCAAAAGTATTGAAAAGATGTCCACCATTGTGAAAAAGAAACCTCCAGCTTGGAAAAGAGCAAGCTTATTTCATCACTCCCTTGTCAAAATCATTGTCACTCACCAACTGGAGCAAAAAGGTATTCCTTGGGAAGCCTTTATCACTCATGATGGCTTCACTTCTTAATCTTCCATCCCATTGCAAATCATGCCATCCTCATCTCGAAATCCTCCTTATACCCCTTCTTTGCCCTCTACAGCATATGTTTCGCCTTCCTCTCATGACTCACCCTCCCAAGAAAAAACATCTTCCACTGATAAAGCTGATAAAGAAGAAAGCAGCAGTGGCACTGAAAGTAATGTTGTGCCTAAGAAAAGCACTACTAATACAAAAGAAAACTATCAAGATGAAAATGATGATGAAAAAGAAAAAAATGAAGAAGAAGGGAGAAATAGTGTGGAAGAAAGTAGCCAAAAGCAAGATGATAAAAGTAGCAAGGAGGAAAGCAGCAAAAAAGAGAGTTATGCGGACATCCATAAGGAAAACAGTGAAGAAGGAGGCAGCAAACAGGAAGACAGTGAAGACAACAAAAATGATAAGTATAGCCAAACAGAAAACAGTGAAGAGGAAGAGGAAAACAGCCCAAAGCACAATAAGGATAGCAAAAATGATGAAGGCAACAATAGGGAAAATAGTCAAAACAACAAAAACCTAGACAACAATGACAGTGACACAGATAAATACCAACGTCAAGAAATAAGCGGTCATAGAAATGAAGAAAGTGATGAAAACAATGAAAACAACAGAGAGATCGATGAAGACAGAGATAACGATGAAAAGGAAAAGATAGCAGAACTAGGCATTTCTCACCAAATAGAAAAAGAGCAGGACCTTCCTGATTATCCTCCTGGTGATGAGATCATTGCAAACATTGACATTAATGATCACGGAGACTTCCCACAACAAAGTGACAAAGAAATGAAAACAACAAGTGTTGATGAGGAAAAAGATATCCCTAAGGCTGTAGGTGAACAAAATGAACAAGCACAAATATTGGCGCCTCTTACCATTTCTCATCAGCAAATTCAGGAGCATGTGCTTACTGCCTCTCCAAGGCAAGGGGCCATGCATCCTTCCACTAAAATAGTGAAAGCTAAAACCACTAAAATAGTAAGAGGAAAAACCACTCAAATAGTGCAAAGCAATGTCACCATGGCATTAAGAAGCAGAGGTAAATTGCCAAAGAAGTATAAGAGTGAGTTTCCAAAGAAATCCAAAGGGAAGAAAATCATAAAAGAAAAAGGCAAGAAGAAAATTGAAGAACAAGAAATCAGTTAGGAAAAGGAGAGGGAGTTTGAGCTAATACACTTGCACAGTGATGATGAAGAAAATGAGGCAAGAATCCTTAGATCCCTCTTACGAGACCAGGATTCTCAAGTTAAAGATTTGGTGAATGATTTGGAAAGATCAAAACATATCATTCATTTCCGACAAACACAAAATGCACAACTGAGCGGCCAGCCTGCCATTTATGAAGCCCGGGCACTCAAGTACAAAAGAGAGGCTCAGAAATATCAAGTGAGGTTAGAAGAGTACATGGGTGACTATGAAGAAGATGATGAAGAAGAAGGGCCAGGTAGGAAGAGGCCTAAGACTATGGGTCTTAGTAGAGCATTAGAAAAACAGAGAGAAGAAGACTCAGCCAGAATGCAACAATTCCGTCTCACTGAGCTCCTAGCCTTGGAAATTGAAAATGACAAAGATTCATGGCTAGAAAGGGCAAACCTACATTTAGAGGCCAAATTGGAGAAAGAAAACAAGGATTTAAGCTTACAAAGAAAGATGACTCTGCATTACAAAAAGCTAAATAAATTTGCTAGGAAAAAGCTCAAAATTGCCCTCACCCAAAAGAGGCGCCCGGCGTGAAAATATGGAAAAGGCCAAGATAGACTTAGAATCTTGGCCCATGCTTCAGTAAAGGTTTCCAAAAACCCTTGAGGGAGCTACTCACCAAATTTGGACAATTTTGGACACCTTTTTGTTTTTTGTGAAATTTCAAGCCTAGGAGCACAACACCCTGGACGTTGCGCTTTTTTTCAAAGAATATTTAATAGGATAAGTTTATACTTGTATATTCCTTGGCACTAGGGGAGTATGCTCATAAATATTCAGATCATTTGGAGCTGTTTTGGTCCCTCAAAAGGTCCAAAAACTACCATTTTTCACCTTTCTGCCACTGTTTTTGAGCAAGTGCTTTGCCCCTGGGTTTTTGCACCTTTCCACTTTTTTACAAGCTTCTAGAGATAATATTGAAAGAACTCAAGTATATTTGTAAAGTAGACATCCATATATTTCCAACGGGCCATCATGGGACCTTTTTCGACACAGGGCAGGCCTCCAAAACCTCGCTGCAAAAACGCCTTTTTTTGGTACTGCGTGCCTGGAAACTCTGCTAAAACAGAGACAATTTTCTACATTCCTGTGTGATGACTGGGCCAAATGTGCATTAGGCAAGTTTATCATGTATGTTAGAGCCTAAAAGTCAATATTTTTTCTATTTTGGTCCGAAAAGGATATTTTGAAGAGATATTTTGTGCCTTGGACCTTGTAAGGCCTCAATGACTGTTTTAGATATTTTGTTTTGGCCAATGGCCTTCTAGTTTCTCTAGTGATCTCTTTCTCCTCTTGGCTTATATAAACCATGAGGATTCATTGTAAAAAACTATGTAGAACTTGATATGTTGAGAGCAATACATAGTTTTATGAGCTTGAAGAAAATATTGGTTTTATGAAGTGGATGAATGTCTTGCTTGGCTTGATGGTGGAGGAGCATTGTGTGCAGGATTCCATAGCTTGGTGAATGGTGATGTTTCACTAATTTGTTTATGTCTTCTTGTTTTAAATGATATTTCATGTTTCTTATTTTCTGTAGATCAGAAAATTATATGTTGAGATATGCTCATGGAAGCACCTCAAACCTCCTACATATTATAGCCTTGATGTTTTCTTCTTCTTGATCATTTTTAAGGAATTATTAACTTCTCCTTAGGCCCATCAAGAAATTGTTACTTGTTTCATTAATGGTTAGTATGTTATCTATCTAGTATGATTTAAGGTATGCCTTTCTTACTTATAGTTTCTCAAAACTCCATTTCTGAAACTTTTCTATGAAATACTGATTGTTTTAGTTAAGTCAAAGAGGTCTCGTTCGATCTTGCCCTTTGTTCATGCTTGAAAATTGGTTTCAAAGTTACCGATAGCTTGATATATGTTTTTTAGGAGTTTCATCTCCATATATTAAGTTTTTTTGTTTATCTTATATGTTTTCCCAACAGCTGAAGGTGAATTTCCAGTGTTAGGAGTTCTTATGCTTCTATGTATCACCGGATTGGTTATCTTTCATGTTTATCAGTTTGAGTATTATTCATAGAGATTAATGGTTTTTCCTACCTCATGAGTATTTTCTTTCAAACTATATATTTTTAAGACTTCTTCATTTTTCACAAACTTAATTTTCATTTCACCTCATACCTCACCCAAAGGATCTCACCCAAAGGATCCATTGACCTTGCTAAATCGGCCTTGCAGTACACCTTGTCCATGATCTAGACATCCTTGACTTTAGCTAACCCCATAGCCCTTTTGATTTTATAACCTCTCTTTCTATTTTGTCCTACTTCATCAGTTTTACCTCAAAACCAAAACAAACCAAAATATACTTAACAACTAGCCTAAAATCAAACATACAAAGTGAACAAGTTCACATTCTTCGCATCATAGAGAGAGCCCTCTCTGAGTCTAGGAAGGCTAGGTCCTAGGACTCCAAATATTGGTTTGATTTTTCCCTGCCATTTGGTTTACCAATATTCCAAATTACGGGACTCCAACATAAGGGCGATCACAGTGGGACCCTGGGTCAAAACATCCTAGGTATCCCTTAGGAACTCTCAAAGTCTTAGTCAAACTTAGAAGACTAAAGTATTGTCAAAAGAGTATAATTTGGCTATTTCACCATTCTAGCAAGATGATGACTCAGCTATAGGACACTCTCACAAACCCTAAGGCTACATAAATAAATTTAGAAAACCCCAAAACATCCTTAGATTGGTTTTTCTTTTTATCAGTATTGGTGGTGGACCATACACATATATGCTCAAAACAACTAAAAACATCCACCTGGCCACTCCACTAGCCTCCAGTAGGCCTATTACTCCACTAGTTCTTATAAACTCCCCTGGAAATGCGTTAAGCAATCCCAATCATGCTGATAATGGAAAACAAAGTTCAAATCTTCCACTTGGCGACTCCACAACCCTCAATAGACCAAAAGACTCCATTTTTAGAGAACTCTAGACTGGTTGAAAAGACACAGTGATCCTTTTTGATTAACAAAGATGGATCCAAGGATACAAAAGAGATATGCTCCGATGAGTAGAGATCATATGCCTAGATTCCCACACAAAATTCCTGAAATAAATTGGATAAAAAACATACCTATATTTCAAGATGAAAAAGTTGATGACCCCTTGTTACACCTCATCAAATTTCATATACACATATGGAGGTTAAAGGTCGAATGGCACGAGGACTGCCTCATGAAAATGTTTATGGCAACATTAGAAGGTAAGGCAAGAAATTGGTTTGAATGTCTACAACCAGGCATCTTGTTTTCTTTAAAGGATTTCCACAAAGTATTTATAAACACTATATAGGGCTTTGTCCATATCTATCATTGGCTGAAAATTGTTGTGATCAAGCTGAAGACCTCATCCAACACTTTGTAAACATTGATGAAGACCTAGGAAATTGGCATCCTGAAGATTTATTAGAAGAAATCCATGCATTTCATTCTCAAGGTAGCTACCATGATAGCCTAGAGGAGTTAGTTGAGGAAGAACCCAATCAAGAAATAGAGGAAAACCCACAATATCTCTCTAAAGGCACAAGTGATGGTTGACCATCTCTTCTAGGTGAGGCTCAAGAAAACATTCAGCCTCAAAACTAGCCTTCACAAGAGAAAGAGAACTGTTGTAGTATTATCCAAGGGAAGATAAAAATGTTTCCTCCTTTAAATGAAGAGGAAATAAATCAGATGAAAAACACATAGCCAGCCTCTAAACCTTCATGTGAACAAAATATTTTCGTTCCTCCTCCTATTAATTCCATCTACCATAAATCAGAAAGTAAACTTGTAGATTAGTTCAAGGAAGAACAAAATGGTAACCCAATATGTTTGATTGGTGAAATTATTTATGTTGATGATTCTCCAAATTCTGATAAATCTGATGATGATGATGTTCTCCAAACAGAATCTAACGTTGCAGAGCCATCAACAGTTGATTTGTGGGATGAAGTTCACTATCATCTTATTGAAAGCAATAATCAGCTAAGACAGGTCACCTATGACACTGATGAGGAAAGCCTTGAAAGTTTAGAATTAAGTGATGAGTCTCTGACTCTTTTCTCTACTTCACTTCAGTCCATCAGAAATAGTTTTCATGTGATTGGAAATCAGCAGTATTCCAGTTTTGATGATGAGTTTCTTGAACCAGTTGTTAATAAAAATCCTTTTCCTAAAAGGGATGAGGAAATCATTTGGGACATGGAACCTTCTTCAGCCTCAGATTTGCAACCACCAAGTCCTGTTGAATTTCAAATTGCATATGAAGGCTTGGAAGTTTATAATCTCATAAGATTTGCTGCACTTCTTTCTCAAGAAGATTTATTGCCAATAAATACACCTACTAATCAGCATGATGGCCTTCACACTGAATTCATCCCAATCAATCACAGCATATCAGGTATGCTAGAAGACAACATTGCAATCTATGATGAGTCTACCAGTTCAAATGATCATGAGGAAGAAGAAGAGTTTCTTTCCCAAAAGAGTCCTAAGCTCAACCAAGTGGATGAATAAACAGACCTGGGTCAAGCTTATTCTCTAAATCTCTAGGTATTGTTTCATGATCCCTTTGCTTATTTGTTAGAGACTTTTGAAGAGGGAGTAAAACATGTCAAGAGTAGTTTCATGCAAGGTTTGAAGAAAATTTTAGGCATTACTATTCAGGCACAAGTGAGGTGCAAGTGGCCTTTTCATTTCTTCAGCATCCTCAAAGAGTTGAACCAAGGTCACCCAAGCAATCATATACTTGACTGGTTATATTGGAAAAGAGAGTTCACCAAATAAATGTCTATCTTGTATAGGTTAGATTAGGGTAGATAGGCCTGCAAAATAAGTTCAACACTATGAGCATCTTTCTACCTTTAGTTTTAGATTATTTTGACCAAAAAGAGAGAAAAATTAAAATACAAAGAAAAAATGAAAAAGAGGGCAGGTTTGAAAAGAATGGTACAGCCCCATACCCAAAAAAATAGTCATGCTGAAAGTGCACAAGTCTAAATGCCACTACTAGTGCCAAAATGATGTCTTTTTGAGTTATCTAGCCTAATCATAGCTGAGCATGTTTTTAATTGATTTCTAATAAGTTAGTGAAAGGAATGATAGTCAAATCATGAAAGCTTGACTGATCAAAGAAAGTAGATTAAGAAACAAAGATGTTGGTTCCACATGCTCAAAATAGAACCAAAGAGGAAAATAGGAATGAAAAGAAAAATATGTATCCTAGCCCTGATTTTTATGAATCTCATTCTGTACAAAAATAACATTTTTGTGCAGCTTGTTTTATGCCACAAACACATGACAAATCAGACTGTCTAATCCTGATTTGATCATTTTTCAATTTCATGTTTTTAATCTAGTGAATGAAATCCTGTCAAACAGCTTAATCTTGACAGTTGACCTAGTATAGGTAGAGAATCAAAGGAGTTCATTAGCTTAATCTAAACTCTCAGAGGATATAAGTGTAGAAGTATATAGTTTATTCTCTTTCAAAAAATTCATGTCAATGGTTTGCCAGTTCAAGTGCACCCAAAGAAGAAAATTTTTTAGGAAAAGTAGTTGGGTAAGTAGAGATGAAGTCGATATTAATCATGCTTTCAGTTTTTCAAAGCACCATCTCAAGAAAGCAATGATGAAGGATAAAATTGTGCCAATGGATGAGGAAATGATCTTCACAAGCCAAATATCTACAATTCTGGACACCTCCTGAAAAGGAGCTACCCTCCCCAAATGGAGCCACTGTTAGACATCAGTATTTTTCACCTATTTTGATGACTATATGCTTTGTCAAGGTTTTCTAGAAACCAAATTCAACCAATTATTTTGTCTTCTAGAAATCCCCTCATAAAAAAATTTCACTTTTTCCTCCTCTCTTACCTACTGTGATTAAAGTGGTAATCCTTTTAAAATCCCATCTTAGACTGATAGGCTTTACTTTGTCCATAACTATCATATCTGTGAAAATCTTCTTATCTCTGATGTCTGAAAGCCTCCCATTTTACAAATTGTTTGTCCAGCATAACACAAGTTTTTCCATTATACCCTCCTACCCCCCAAGTTACTATTGACAACCTGAGTATGTCTAGGAACTACTTCAAAGTAATGACAAAGTGTCTAGGTTATAGGTGATGGTGTTTAGGATGAATATCTAAAAAAACATGTGTCTTGTTAAAAACTCTGTTTTCTAACAATTAGTCAAGTGCCCTTTTCCTAAAAACTTACAAACAAACCTATTAGTCCTCCCTAAGTCATACACCATCATGTCTGTCATATGAATTTCTGCTTCAGCAAAGGTAAAAGGTCAAATCAAGAAATAGAGTAAAAATGGTCACACTTCTACAAGGAAGGAAATCAAGCAATCTCCAAGGTTTATCCTCCTGGTTCAATAGTAAAATTTGCCAAAGACCAAGCCACTTTATCAAAACATCTCTGCAGGGATGCCATGATGAGTGGCCTAAATCAAGACAAGGCAAAAGAGGCACACCAAGGAATAACTTCAGTCACACCAGTTGACTATTTGAACTAAAGGAAACAGAGCGTTGAAGAACAAGGGAACAAACAGGTTTTATCTCTGCAAATCAAGAATACCTAAAAAAGTGTCAAAAGATCATCTATCATGGAAAAAGGTAGAGAAATTTGGAGGACACTACAAAAGCACTTCACATCACTTTAGGAGGTGATTTTTCTTCTCATTCAAGTTTTTGGGCCAAAACTCAGAAAATCAATAGTATGTGACCAAACATGGCGAAATTCTGGCAAAAAGGCCATTAAAACACTTTTTATGCCTCAAATCATAATGGAAGAAGGACAGCTACCTTTTTCCATGCCCCTGTAGACAAGACTAAAAAACCATCAAAGGCGCCATCAAAGCAAGAATAAGACTACTGCAAAAAGGACAGTCACACTAAAAAGGGTCAAACATCAGTCAAATGATTTAAAGGAAATTTTTAGAATATTGGAGAGATAAGTGAATAGGCATGAACACCTCCTTCGTCAATAGCAAAAGGTTCTGATAATTTTGATAAATATGAGTAAAGATCACAGATTTTAATTTTCAAAAACAAAGAGTGCCTTTCCACTGAAAAGAGGAAAAAGTCAAAATTTTAAAGTTAAACTGCTACACAGAAAAACAGTCCCCTACTTGTTTCTAAGAAGGAGGCAATTTTTTTGTGAAGTTCACCTTGCAAATATCAAAGGACATCATGGGTCCAATCATGTGCTAAAAGACTAAAGGCTGCATTCATAAAAACACAGTGAAAAGAGAGCAAATGAGAAATGTGTTTTTAAACTAAAGGGGAGAAAGGTTTGCCCCCTAAATCATTTTAATTAGGGATATAAATACTCCCAAAGGCCTTATTTATTTTCATTTCATCTTCAGCAAAAAGTACGAAGGCGTTTGAATTTTCGAAGGAAAATCCATGTGCAGAAAGTCAAAGGAGTTGTGCGCCTGAGTGTTGGCGCTGCGCACCTGTAGTAGGTCATAGTGTAATTCGACACTGGACGTTGTGTGACTGTGCATGAGCACTACACGTTCAACCATTTTCCTGACATGAAGACAGCGCCCGAGCCTCTATTCAACTGTTGCCCAATGTGCAGATAGTACCCAAGCTTTCCGCGCAGGCCACCGCCTGGGGTGCAGACGTTGCGCGCCCACAACTACCTCCATCGCGTTTATGCAAGAGCCACCACCTGACGTATAGGTGCTACACGCCCAGAATGGGCTCCGTCACTTTTATGCGGGCAGAGGCTACCCGGTGTGCAGACGCTGCGCGCCTGAGTGAGAAAATGCAGCACTGCCTTGTTTTCTCCAAAAAGGAAAAACTTGCTCGTTTTTTAGCTAGTTTGTTTTCTCATCACAAAGAAGAGATACAAAAGGTATTTCTCACCAATTCATACCTCCTTATGCAATTTTTGAGCTGTAAAAGTGCCTTTAAGGATAAAAGTGAATCTAGGGCATTTTGAGGAAAAATCCAAATGCAAGTGTGGGCTTTTCTATTTTCAATATACAGTTTGGTTTTGAGGCACTAAGATTCCTAAGAGGGCCTCCCTCACGTTCATTTCATCTGCAAAAGGTTTTTTGTTTCAAAATTTGAAAGGAAAAATAGCATAGTCATCATGTCTCAAGAAGGAAGTGATGAGCCTCAAAGGCCAAAAAGACAAGCTAAGAAGGCATGCAAACCCAATAGGTTTGAGCCTACAGACATCCAAGAACTGAATGTATCCCCCTCTATTTTATCATGTTTTCATGAAATGGGATGTTTTGACTTCTGAAATAAAGTGCAAGAAATTGGCAGCCATCCTCATTTAACTAAGTTATTTTCCCCAAGATTGCACATGAAAATGGTTCACTTAGCAGGTTTAGATTTTGAATTGACTCCCAAAGTTGTATCTAAAGCCACCAAGATTCCTTGTATACGAGAGAAATGGTTTAAAAAGACATACCTTGACTTAACCCATTATTAGCCTTTTCTAAAGCCTAGTTTTCAAGCTGCATGTAAAACCATTTTCCCTTTTTCACATCTGCTGGATAGGCATGCCCTCCTCATAAAAATTTTCATGAAATATTTTACCTGTGAAGGAAGGTTTTCCTAGGTCTATTCATATCACATTAGGCTCCTTATGCATTTCACCCGAACCAAGTTTTTGAACCTACCTTATTTCCTCTGCAAAATTATTGAGAAGATGTCCACCATTGTGAAAAATAAACCTCCAGCTCGTCAAAGAGCAAGCTTATTTCATCACTCCCTTGTCAAAATCATTGTCACTCACCAACTAGAGAAAAAAGGTATTCCTTGGGAAGCCTTTATCACTCATGATGACTTCACTTCTTCATCTTCCATCCCATTGCAAATCATGCCATCCTCATCTCGAAATCCTCCTCATACCCCTTCTTCGCCCTCTACAACATATGTTTCGCCTTCCTCTCATGAGTCACCCTCCCAAGCAAAAACATATTCCACTGATAAAGCTGATAAAGAAGAAATTAGTAGTGGCCCTGAAATTAATGTTGTGCCTGGAAAAATCACTACTAATACCAAAGAAAATAGTCAGGATGAAAATGATGATGACAAAGAACAAACTGAAGAAGGGAGAAATAGTGAGGAAGAAAGCAACCAAAAGCAAGATGATAAAAGTAGCAATGAGGAAAGCAGCAAAAAAGAGAGTTATGAGGACAACCATAAGGAAAATAGTGAAGAAGGAGGTAGCAAACAAGAAGACAGTGAAGACAGGAAAAATGATAAGGATAGCCAAACAACAAACATTGAAGATGAAGAGGCAAACAACCTAAAGCATAATAAGGACATAAAAAATGATGAAGGGAACAATAGGGAAAATAGTCAAAACAGCAAAAACCTAGATAGTAATGACTGCGGCACAGATAAATACCAAGGTCAAGAAAGAAGCAGTCACAAAAATGAGGAAAGAGATGAAAACAGTCAAAACAACAAAGAGATGGATGAAGACAGAGATAGCCTTGAAAAGGAAGAGACAGCAGACCTAGGCATTTCTCACCAAAGAGAAAAAGAGCAGGACCTTCCTGATTATCCTCCTGGTGATGAGATCATTTCGAACATTGACATTAATGATTAGGGAGGCTTCCCACAGAAAAGTGACAAAGAAATGCAAACATCAAGTGTTGATGTGGAAAACGACAGCCCTAAGGCTGTAGGTGACCAAAATGAACAAGCTGAACTATTGACACCTTTTACCATTTCTCATCAGCAAAGTCAGGAGCATGTGCTTACTACCTCTCCAAGGTAAGGCGCCATGCATCCTTCCACTAAAACAGTGAAAGCTAAAACCACTAAAACAGTAAGAGGCAAAACCACTCAAATAGTGCAAAGAAATGTCACCGAGGATTGAGAAGTAGAGGTAAATTGCCAAAGAAGTATAAGAGTGAGTTTCCAAAGAAAGCCAAAGGGAAGAAAATCATAAAAGACAAAGGCAAGAAGAAAATTGAAGAACAAGAAAGCAATCATGAAAAGGAGAGGGAGCTTGAGCTAATACACTTGGAAAGTGATGATGAAGAAAATGAGGCAAGAATCGTTAGATCCCTCTTACAAGACCAGGATGCTCAAGTTAAAGATTTGGTGAATGATTTGGAAAGATCAAAACATATCATTCATTTCCTACAAACACAAAATGCACAAATGAGCGGCCAACTTGCCATTTTTGAAGCCCAGGCACTCAAGTACAAAAGAGAGGCTCAGAAATCACAAGTGAGGTTAGAAGAGTAAATGGGTGACTATGAAGAAGATGATGAAGAAAAAGGGCCAGCTAGGAAGAGGCCTAAGACTATGGGTCTTAGGAGAGCATTAGAAAAACAGAGAGAAGAAGACTCGGCCTGAATGTACCAATTCCCTCTCACTGAGCTCCTAGCCTTGGAAATTGAAAATGACAAAGGGTCATGGCTAGAAAGGGCAAACCTGCATTTAGAAGCCAAATTGGATAAAGCAAACAAAGATTTAAGCTTACAAAGAAAGATGAATCTGCATTACAAAAAGCTAAATAAATTTGCTAGGAAAAAGCTCAAAATTTCCCTTGCCCAAAAGAGGCGCCCGACGTGATAATATGGAAAAGGCCAAGCTAGACTTATAATCATGGCCCAAGCTTCACTACAAGTTTCCAAAAACCCTTGAGGGAGCTACTCACAAAATTTGGAGAATTTTCGACACCTTTTTGTTTTTTGTGAAATTTCAAGCCTATGAGCACATCACCCTGGACGTTGTGCTTTTTCTCAGAGCATCTTCAATAGGTGAAGTTTATATTTTTGTATTCATTTGCACTAGGGGAGTATGCTCATAAATATTCAGATCATTTGGAGTCGTTTTGGTCCCTCAAAAGGTCCAAAAACAACTTTTTTTCACCTTTCTGCCACTATTTTTGAGCAGGTGCTGTGCTCCTGGGTTTTTGCACCTTTTCCACTTTTTTCATAGGCTTCTAGAGATCATATTGAAAGAAATAAAGTATATCTAGAAATTAGACATCCATATCTTTCCAACAGGCCATCACATGAACTTTTTTGACACCGGGAAGGCCTCCAAAACCTCACTGCAAAAAGGCCTTTTCGATACTACGCGCCTGGAAATTCTGCTAAAACAGAGACAGTTTTCTGCATTCCTGTGTGATGACTGGGCCAAATGTGCTTTAGGAATTTTTATCATGATTTCATAGCCTAAAATTCAATATTTTTGCTATTTTGGTCCGAAAGGAATATTTTCAAGAGATATTTTGTGCCTTGGACCTTGTAAGGCCTCAAGGATAGTTTTAGATATTTTGTTTTGGCCAATGGCCTTCTAGTTGCTCTAGTGAGCTCTTTCTCCTCTTGGCTTATATAAACCATGACGATTCATTGTAAAAAACTAGGCAGAACTTGAAATGTTGAGAGCAATACATAGTTTTATGAGCTTGAAGAAAATATTGGTTTTATGAAGTGGATGAATGTCTTGCTTGGCTTGATGGTGGAGGAGCATTGTGTGTAGGATTCCATAGCTTGGTGAATGATGATGTTTTCCTGATTTTTTGATGTCTTCTTATTTTCATTGATGTTTCATGTTTCTTTTCTGTTTTAGATCAGAAAAGTATATGTTGAGATATGCTCATGGAAGCACCTCAAACCTCCTGCATATTATAGCCTTGATGTTTTCTTCTTCTTGATCATTTTTAAGGAATTCTTAACTGCTCCTTAGGTCCATCAAGAAATTGTTACTTGTTTCATTAATGGTCAGCATGTTAGCTATCTATTAATATTTAAGGTATGCCCTACTTACTTATATTTTCTCAAAACTCCGTTTCTGAAACTTTTCTATGAAATACTGATTGTTTTAGTTAAGTCAAAGAGGTCTAGTTTGATCTTGCCCTTTGTCCATGCTTGCAAACTGGTTTCAGAGTTCCTGACAACTTGATATATGTTGTTTAGGAGTTCCCTGTTAAGTCCCTATATTAATAGTATAGCCCCTTATTATGTTACTGTAGCCCCCCTTATTGTTATTATTGTACCCCTGTAACCCCCATATTGTTATTATTGTGCCCTTAAATTATTATTGTTAGGTCGGCTAGGATTACATTGTGGCCCACTAGGATTACATTATGGCCCCATGGACTCCTATATATAGAAAGGATGTTTTGTAAATTGTTTCATCCAAGAATTGTTCATTTATGTAATGTATTGGAGGTTTCCCCCTCGAAGTGGCTCATTTCTAAGGCGTTTATATCTCTTTTCTTCTCTTTTCGGAGCTGGTTACACAACATTTGGTATCAGAGCTTTGGATTCTATGGTTTCGCTGCTCCAAACAGGTCATCATGGAATTTTCGCTATAACTTTTTTTCTACGAAGTTTCAAAAGCTGAAATATTTATGGTGCGAATCTGAAATCCTGAGGAAGATTGTCTAAAAATTTCAGAGCTTGGTTCACAATATTTGCGGAGATATGATCTGTGGAAGTTAGGTCTTTTTTCAGGCTCCTAAACAGGTCATCGTGGCATTTGCGCTATAAATTTTTTTCTACAAAGGTTCAGAATCTGAAATTCGTATGGTGTGAAGCTAAAATCCTGAGGAAAGTCGTAAAAAAATTTCAGATCTTGGTTCACAATATTTTTGGAGATATGATCGGTGGAAGGTAGTGCTTTTTCAAGCTCCTAAATTTCATCTCAAAGAGGTGAGCGTGGGAAATGTTCAATAAATCTCTGTCTGGGTAGTGGATTTGAGTGCTGTTAAAATTAGTCACAAGTACACAAAATTTATTTTCTTTGATATCAATTTCAGAGACAAATGACGAAACAGTGACACGTGGCAAGTCGTACAAGTTTGCTCTACTGAACGAGTCCAGAATTAGGTCATTGTGGGAGATTGGACACAACTTTGTCTTGGGGAATAAAAATTAGATCAGACCTATGGCATTTGAAAGAAGCTTCAGAGGGCTACTACAGGGCTGAATTTCAGATATTGAAGATTTTCAATTACAGAGATAATTCAATTTCAATATCGAGCTCCTCAAAGCAAGTAAAAGGTGTGTATTTTTTTTCCGAATTGCATAAGTCTTGTTTGAAGAATCAAGTTGAATTGATTCCAAGGGAATATTTTAGAATTTTTATCAGTATTGGGTTCTATAGTGCCTCCAAAAAATAATTCCATACCCATTAATCCCTCAAAAATCTATACTATGACGCATGAAGAGGAAGAGTTGTAGTATGAGATATCAAAATTACGGTACCAAGTGCAACAAGTTTCAATCTTATGAAGAGCAATTGAAGATGAAATAGATGGTTTAAAATCAGAAATGGAGGCTAAGTTGGATGGTTTGAAGGATCAAATAATAGCAAATATGGATGATAAATTAATGGAAGATCACATCGAGCATCAACAACAATTTCTCCAACTCTCAAAGGATAACCCAACTTTGGTGCAGAATCTAATGAAACAACAGGAAGATCAACATCACATCGAAAGAAGTTATGAAGCAGTCATAGAAACAAGAAATCGACAAGTATGATCAATTTCAGAGTATCTCAGCAAGCGGAAGAAATTTCCTGTAAAATACTTCACATGGGAGGATGAGAATTTTATACAGAAGCATCAAGAAATAATCAAGCGTTGAGGACAACACTTGTTTGAAGGAGAGGGGCATGTTAAGTCCCTATATTAATAGGATAGCCCCTTATTATGTTAGTGTAGCCCCCCTTATTGTTATCATTGTACCCATGTAACCCCCATATTGTTATTATTGTGCCCTTAAATTATTATTGTTAGGTCGGCTAGGATTACATTGTGGCCCACTAGGATTACATTATGGCCCCATGGACTCCTATATAGAAAGGAGGTTTTGTAAATTGTATCATCCAAGAATTGTTCATTTATGTAATGTATTGGAGGTTTCCCCCTCGAAGTGGCTCATTTCTAAGGCTTTTATATCTCTTTTATTCTCTTTTTGGAGCTGCTTACACAACATTCCCTCTCCATATATTAAGCTGATTGTTTATCTTATATGTTTTCCCAATAGTTGAAGGTGAATTTCTATAGTTAGGAGTTCTTATGCTTCAATGTATCACCAGATTTTTTACCTTTCATGTTTATCATTTTGAGTATTATTCATAGAGATTAATGGTTTTCCCTACCTCATGAGTATTTTATTTCAAACTATATATGTTTAAGACTTCTTTGTTTTTCACAAAATTAATGTTCATTTCACCTCATACCTCACCCAAAGGATCCATTGACCTTGCTAAATTGGCCCTGCAGTACACCTTTTCCATCATCTAGACATCCTTGACTTTAGCTGACTCCACAACCCTTTTGATTTGATAAACTCTCTTTCTATTTTTTCCTACTTGATCATTTTTACCTCAAAACCAAAACAAACGAAAATATACCTAACAACTAGCCTAAAATCAAACATACAAAGCAAACAAGTTCACATCCTTCGCATCATAGAGAGAGCCCTCTCTGAGTCCACGAAGGCTAGGTCCTAGGACTCCAAATATTGGTATGATGTTGCCCTGCCATTTGGTTTACCAATCTGCCAAATTATAGGACTCCAACAATCCTAAAGAGAGTGCCTCATATACTGCATGTAGAATCCCGTCCTTGAGCTTGGAGTCTCTAGTCAAGCAGATCTGATCATTGAAATAAATGACTCCATCAACCACTCTATACCTCCCATCTATCACTTTCCCATCAAGAACCTTACATGTGAAGAGGTCCCTGGAATATTCCACCGATAGTTGGGATTCCAAATATGGATCTAGGCTTCTGAACAATGACAGTGTTGTAGAAATATGAAATGAAGCTCATGTCAAATCATGAATCTCCTCTTTTACATGCACAATTCCAAAGCCACACATTGGAGTATTGTTACCCCACTTTTCCTGCCTCCCTTTCAATTGATCTTGTCTAAGACAAGATTGAAGTACATGGTGATCAACCTCCTCCTGGAAGGCATTTCCCATCCAAAATTTCCATAGTTTTTCCAATGCATGTAAGAGTGTTAATAACCTCTTCTCATACTTAGAAATATTCCTCATGAGTAGAAGTATTATTTTCTGCTCCAAGGTTATGGAGTGGCCATGTAACACCATACTCATGTCATCATATATTTTTGAAACATCTTTCAGCACAAATGGTTGAGTGGGAGAAGCAATGTCCATATCAGAAAATTTCTTACTCCTCCCTTGAACCCATCAAAGGTTCTCTGCACTGTGCTACCTCCTCCCAAGGCTTCTCCCCTAGCCAAATATGTCAACGCTACAACATGTTGAGAGAACTCTTTATTCATCTTCCAATCATGGTGTCTCCCTGGTGGAATGCCTCCATGTAAAGATACATCAAAATCTGAGGTAGACTCTATAGGTGACTGGACTGATTTGTCCCTCCCTTCACTTAATAAATAAACCTCCTTCTTCTATATATAAACCCCTTGAAATAAAAAAGGGTGCATGCTCCCCATCCTTTGGTTCTTATCCACCCTTTCCTCTCCTCCTTTGGTCAAGGTGTTACTGCCCATCACTACTATCACATGAGGCTCCTTGGTAACCTTTTGCAAAGATGCAAAATCTTCTCCATTTGAAGCAATAGCTCCATGCCCATCCTCATGTGGTGATGGTCCTCCTCCTGAAGTGACAATGTTTTTACTTCATTTCTGCTCTTCCTCCTCATTGATAGTTGAGACTACCTCATCAACAATGAGAGACCCTAGATATTTGTCTTCCCTTGAAGGAGGAATATTCATGTCTTCCCTTTGAAAGGAAATCTCTTCCTACAATGGGGATCTTTCCCTTGGCAAGGTATCACATAGGATTTTATCCCCTTCAATACAAATCTGAAGTGGAGTTGGTGCATTGGATCTTTCCAACTCACGCAAAGGTTTTGAATGATTATGCTTTTCTAGCTCAATTAAAGATGTATCAGATTGTTTTACATCAAATGTTTTTAATAATCTCTTAGTGAATCTTGCATAAGCAACAATATTGGCATTATTAAATGAAGATGATTCACAAAACCACCAATTATGAGCCTCACCTTCAAGATGCAGTGCTGCTATCCTAAGGGCTTCCTTTTCTGAAACTTGAAGTAGATGAAAATATGAGTCTAGCTGACCTATCCAATCCTTGGCTGTGCATTTGGAGGACCCATCAAAATTTGATAGGAAGAATCTACCTCTTCTGCTTCTATTGTGATTGTTGGGTCTTCTCTCCTCCTTGAGTTGGAAAAATTCTTGGAATTTCAAGTGCTCCTTGAATCTCCAAGATTGAGATTCATACTCCTGAAGATAGTCACGCAAAGTCTCCTCCTTTGGTGCATATTCTTCCTCCATCTCTCTTGCAGTAAATATGGGCATAATACTGCGTTGTGGGTCAGACTGTGTGGTTGAATGCTCACACCTATCTTGTGAAAATCTAGGGTTTTCCTCATATTCAAATCCCTTTGGAGATTATCTACACATCTCCCTCCTCATGTTCTTGATATCTTCATGAATACTTTGCATAGTTTGAAAAACAAGCTTTGAGAGCACCTTCCCTTTCATTCCTCCAGATAATGGGGTTTTACCCTTGTCCTGATTGTCATTTGTATAATCAAATTTTATGTGCCTTGTCTTTTGATACCATTTTTCTCTGTTAGTAAGAGGCTCTCCTTCTTCAGAAGACATATTGGCTTTCTAGAATGCACAAGCTTTGCCAAGATGATGCTCTGATACCATTGTTATATTCCCAAATGGGGAATGTAGAAATACAATGAAAAATGGTAGAAAAATAATGCAAATCATATTTTAAAGAGAAAGAGGCCAATATGGAGACATTTCATTTGTTATTACAGCAGAAAAACATGTGTACGAAATGGCCCATAAGATGCATAACAAGAAAATAAAGCCTCCAATGAAATAAATCCCTCAAAATGAGGTGTTGCAACCATACATAAAAGCTGTAAAACCCTTACAGCGTTATTTTATTGGATCTACAACAATTGTAGATTACACATCATATCTAGAGAAAATAAGTGCATAAAAAGATAGATCTATATCAGATCCATGCACTATACAAGCTCCTCTAAAGAACCCCCTTGGGGTTTTGAGAAAACACCAAGTACAAGATGTAGATCTGAGATCTAAGACTGCAAATCTACTAAAATATTCAGATATAAAAAGTGTGGCTAAACTGATATAGGAAATAAAATGGCCTCCTCCCATAGATCTCCAAAGTGAAGGGAATATCCCCAACACTTAGAAAATCAACTCTCCAAATGGTGTGTTGAATCACCCTGCAACTGCACCTACATGAATAACGCAGATCTAGATATATATTGTGCTGTAGGGATCAAAATGAGGTTTCCCTAATGCCAAGATCTAAAAATGATGCCCAATGCCTTCAATACTATCCTCCCAATGAAGTAGAAACCCCCTCCACCAAAAAGGAGCACTGAAATGGCCTAGATCTGAAAGATTTAGCCTCCACTTGCTGCAGCTTGCAAAAACAACCAAACCCTCAACGGGATCTATGCTGTAGTTGAAATAATAATCTTGGCCCTAAGCCAGATAGTGGACTATGCAATACAAACTCTCCCAAGAGCTACTCAATGGGAAGAGGTGGGATCCCCTATCAGGAACACCCAATGCTAAAGAACATTCAATCTCAACTAAACAACAGGAGAGAGATATATGTCTAAACAAACCATATATTCAGAAAAATATCGTATACATCAACCCCCTCTAAT
Organism: Pinus albicaulis; assembly: GCA_034641835.2. Lineage (NCBI taxonomy): Eukaryota > Viridiplantae > Streptophyta > Pinopsida > Pinales > Pinaceae > Pinus > Pinus albicaulis. Next base: position 351,965,545 of record CM076569.1, read on the forward strand.
TCTACCATCCTCTTCATTTTATAATATAAGATCTTGCAAACCCTAAACCACATCCAATGAGAATACTCCTTTCACACACAACATCTACATCTAAAACTGCATTGTCTTTCATTGATGGTCACTCCTCCATGACAGCACTGTGGATTTGGTCAAGGTTGACCCAGTCAAAAATTTTTAGCCCTATTCACACCTTAGGGTGTTTTATTAAGCTATAAAGATGATCCACTTTCACATGAGAAGTGGTTTTATTCAAAATAAATAGATTTATGGGTCTCCCTACCCACTTATTCACCTGTCTAAGTGAAAAAACAAAATTTTAATATTCTAACTAGTTGGAGGCTAATTTAGGAATATTACAACAGTTCTCCTTTTCATGAAAGGTGGTCTTCACAAACTTACCCATAGTACATCCCTTACACTAATATAACTGCACAAGTGTACCCTTGGGAAGTCCAGTAGAAATCTGCTGCCAATTTTTTAGGGCACCATGGTGAAGATGGCCAAATCGCCTGTGCCATAATTCACCCTCATCCTGGCTCACCACTTCTTCTTCTTTTCCCACCATTGCACCGCAGCCATCTACCTACAACTTGTAGATATTCTTGACTCGAATCACTATCCTCTTGGTTTGATCTATTGTTTTGTGTCGCAAGAAAGCTTTTCCATCTATGAAATCAACGTCATAACCTCTGTCCTCCAACATCGCGACTGAGACCAAGTTTTTCTTTAGACCTAGAATATGCATAACATATTTCAACAGAAATGGTTTACCTGAGTCCCTCTCAAAGGTAATGGTACAAATTTCAATTTCACTTTATCATCCATCCTCGCCCATATCAATATGCATTTGGAGATCTTTCTCCTCCAAGTCACTGTAAATCTCCTTATCTCCCATCATGTGGAAGGAAGCACCACTATCAAGATACCACACTGATCACATTGCGCTTGAAACCAAGCATTCAATAAAAGAGAAATCAATTTCAAATTGTGAGGCAAGGGCCTCGACAGTTGTAGCTCCAACAACCTTCTTGTTCTTCTTTTTCTATGGGAAGTTAGTGGCGAGATGCCCATGTTCATGAAAGTGAAAACACTTCACTTTGGAAAAATCCAGCTTCTTGCATTTAGCCTCAGATTTTGGGTGGAATTTATTCCCCTTACCTTTCCTTGCCTTGGAAGACAAAGCACAATCCTCTTCATCATCATGCTTTGATGAAGAGCCATATCTGGTGTTCAGCCTGAACTCCTCCTGCACTAGATCTGACCATAGTCATTCCCAATCCGATAGTTTTTCCTATCCATTGACAAATTCTTGACAACTATGCCAACTCTTAGGAAGTCCCAAGAGAGTAAAACTCACCAAATCATCTTCAGAAACCGTGGTTCCCACACTCCCCAGTTCATCCCGACATTGAAAAGAATTTGTGAGATACTTAAGAATATTGTCGCACTTATCCATCTTGATCTTTCTGAGTTTATCCTTCAGTGCCAGCCACTCCTAAAGTTTTATTGCAAAGGTTACAAAGAATATTTCGTAGCTTTCACTAAGAACATACCTATTTTTCCACTTCTCCACTGTTAACTTTTCGCTTCGGTTTTCTCTTACTACAAATTCCTGGATCTGCTTTTCAAGCCAATCCTCGATATTTTTTCTTTCAGGCTTCCAGTATTCTCTTGTCATTACCCGATCCCTTTCTCAGATCTCTTCAGGTCCTGCCAATGGAACCATTCATTGGCTTGAGCGGTCCTGACCCAGGTTCGGTGTGCAAGGTTTGCTAACAAACCCCTATACTACTGGCCCTTTCAATAGTGACTTGCTTGCGTAGGTCATAGTCTCACCCGAAGTAGTATGGGTGGATGCTGGAACCAGGTTTCTGCACCCTAAGAAAGGAAGGGTAAGGAAACATGGCTGCTTTCTATTCAGATTACCTTATTTTTGTGCAGGGTTAGTTATGTATCCAATTGCATCCACGTGCACTAGATCTACAATTATATGTTTCTCATAACATATATGCATAACCAGAACATAATAGATCCAGATCCAATTCAATACACAGACTTTCATAGTATGATATAACCAGAGTGGACTAGATCCAATCATTCAATATATAGACCTTCATAGTGTAAAGACAAAAAATGCATAACACATTAATTACCAGCAATTCATTCAGTAGTACTCACAGATTCAGATCTAATAATCTAGTGTATTCATTCATTCATTAACCTTTCCTTACAATTCCCTTCCCAACCTTCGCACACAGCAGTAGGGTCCGCACATAGCTGGACTAGGATCTCCGCGCACACAGCCAATAGGAGTCCGTTCCCCAAAAACCAAACAGATCGCTTGCACAACAAATCGCATCAATAGCTCATAAAATCCTACCTTTTACAATCCGAAATGCCTCTCTATTTATAAAAATATAGCTTTAACAATCCTACGTTCCACAACCCATGGTTTTCAAACCCTTAGTTTACCCTTTGACCCATTACAATGCATTCGAGGCTTTGACCCACCCCAAAACCCCTGCGATATACTAACTATAATAAAAAATAACAAAAATGGACCAGTTTCATAGCTTGTTAGGAGACCCCATTCCAACAGTCCCCCAACAAAATCTTGTGACTCATCCCGAGTCACATTGGTGGTGCGCCTTCAATCTGCAGGTGCACAGTAGCCAGGGTGTGAAGGAGTGGTGGAAGCACTTCCTTTATTTGGGCCACAGTGTGTTGCGCAATGTTGATCATTTTCAGAGAAGCAGGTATGTCGAGGTCTGGACCGAGTCGTTCCAATAACCGGTGGAGGCATGCAATGGTTGTCTGCGCATTATGCGCAAGCTGGATTGTAGCATCAGACCATGGCTTCAAATTTTAGCACACAATCTTCTTGGAGTGACGAAGGTCCTCAATCCTGTGCATGGCAGCCAGGCACTGCATGGGGGCGAGAAGAGGTGTGGAGGCCCAAACTCGATCTAGAACATCTTCTGCCTGCTTCAGTTCCCTTTGGACATGCTGAAGTGTGGGGTGGTGTAGTGCTTTCATCCACAGCTACGTAGCTTCTTCAAGAAATTGGGCTCCTTACACCAATTGTTCCTGAACCATGCGTGCTGCATTAGTGACCACAAAAATTTGCTCGGTTCGTTCTTCTGCAGGCATGACATACTACTTGCGCCTTTCTTGGTCACGGCAGTGTACTTCTCGCATTACGCTGGTAGACAGACTTTGTAGCTCTAAAGTAGATAGTTGTGCTAAGTCTACTTGAATATCCCCAGTACTCAGTTCAAAAGTGTGAATTATGGCAGTTCGAGGGAGTAAACATGCGTAGCTTCTAGCAGGCGGGGTCTGGAAATGGCGAAGGTGTCATAGCAGGTCCCGGTACCACAGCATCCCTACCAAACTTGGTTCGCAAATAATCCTTTTGGGCGGCAGCCCGTGCGTGCTCCTATTACCACACTTAGCGTCTCCTAATCCTCTTATTAGTTCCCTCTGTGAGTTGGGATCCATAAGAGAGAGACGAGCGTCATATAATGTCTGAACAAGTATAAAAAACCATAATGCGGTTAGCCAATGCTGATTGATAGGTGAATAAATAGCCCGACCCAGCGTCTTCCAGCCATCCGCGCCCCAATCGAAGCTACTTAATGGCGAGGTAGTTCGCATGTGGCGTGTACCATCTATTTGTCAAACCGTGCTTATCATAAATGGTGATATTGATGATCTGCCACCCATTTTCTGTGTTCGCAAGTGTCTTTTCTTATTAATTGGGAATGTGCTGACATTATTTCTTCCTTCCCAAGGTTGTGTCCTTGAAATTTCAGAGTGTAGCTGATGTTTTGAGGTCGTTTTTGTATCTTGATAGAGGGTTGACACGAGGAAAACCTTCAAGGCGATCGGGGGTCTTCTCAATGCATTTATGCCATTCATGGATGGAACAGTCTAGTACGTGACAGCTACATCATACATCCAGAGGTGGTTTATTCCTCATAGATTTTCCTGGACACACATGATGGTAAATAGGCCTGTAATCCTATGTGCGCTGAGTTCAGTGATATTCTGGCAAGTCTGGGTAGGCAAGGGTCGGGTGCACCCTTGAGTGTTGTGCGTTGGTAGGGAACTACATGGGTCCACCATCCTTGGGGCCCATCTGGCTAAGGGAGTTTCGATACACAGAATCACCTTACTCTAGTGCTTCCTCTAGGTACGTGCTTCATATTTGGTTAGCGATAGCACTTCGGACCTACATTATCTGAGACACTCAAGCTTCGCAGTTTTCTGAGTGTCATCTGCGTCCTCTTGGCAAGGCAAGGTTCTTTCTATGGTAGAGATGCAACGGAAGTTTCTGACAGTCTAAAGGCTGCGAAGTGCCAAAAATTCATGCAGCCAGATCTGCCAATTCTCTAGCTCCTCATTAGAGTAGGAAAAACATTCATTGTCCTTTTCCCAGCAGAGCATCCCTTCATTGGTGGGGTTAACCTGTTCTTTGTCTTGCGCAGTGATCTTATAAATATGATCCAAGTCCTCCTTCTGATGGACTAGCTCGATATACTGGGTGCCTTCCGCGGGATCCAGGGGTACTGCGACACGCATACCTTCTCTTTCAAACACCATGCTTCATTTCTTGAGGTTGATAATACCTCCCATGTCTATGGCCCAATCCAACCCAAGGAGCGCAGGGTAGGGGTCCGCATCGTCAACTATCTCAGTTACTTCAAAGTCAACTAGTACTCTTGCTCCTGCAATGTCAACCATAAATTTTGGTAACCTTCCCAAAGGAATGATTTTTTGCTGATTTTCCATGCACAGCTGGATAGTGGACCATTCCAATTTGGGCTTCCCCATTCATTCCTAGGTCTACTTAGGCAAAAGGTTGGCATCAAATCCAAGATCTAAGATAACCTTATCCATTTCATATTCTTCGATTTGTGCAGTTAGCCGCATTTCCCTCCCTATGCATTTCTTAGAGCTGTAAAGTTTGTGCACGTCCTTGGTCTTAGGGACCAAGGTGGGCCGAGTTGCGCAGGTATTCATCAAGGCCAGGAGGTTTCTTACTGTCTCCGGATTCTTGAGCAATTTCAGACATGCCTTTAAAAAGGTCTCAATTTCTTCCTCGCTCTGAGATGGCACAGGGGCTGCGGGTAGTGTCTGTTCTTCGCAGGATATCTCTTTGGTTCCCTTGGTATCCAGCCTGCTACGTGTTATGACCCTTACAATTGGATCGGCTTCTTGTAGCTTAGTTTTACCCCTCTGTACGTTCTGTGTAGGGTTAGGCTACATTTCCTGCATTCTGCCTATTAAGATCGGGCAGTCTTCTACCTCATGGTCTAGCTTTTTGCAGTACTTACACGATGGCCTGGTGGGATTAGGGCATTATCTGGCAAAGTACCATGTTTCCCCACAGTTATAATAGGTTAACTACCCTCATCCTCAGCCTGCACTTCCTCCCCGACCTCCTATGTCTCGGGCTGGTGATCCACCAAAGTGCGCAGCCATTATTGGCGATGCAGGGTCTGATTGCACCTTATATAAGTTCTCGTGATTCATCATTAAGTTATATGTTTAGCAATTCTTCTTGTCGTGTCCTACAGATCGACAGAATCAACACCATTGTTGTTTTAGCTCGGGGACATACGCACTCAGTCGAGGGCAATGATTCATATCATGTAGACCTGCTACTCGACAATCATCATACCATAACGCAGATCTGCTTGATCCTAGGCGCAACAGGACATGTTCCCTACTTACCCCTGGGCGCAGTGGGCTAGGTCTTTCGGCTTGCATATAATCAGTTAGTAGCGGGCACTGATCCTTTGTGTGACCAGACACTCGGCAACATATACACCAGAGATCCCCGCAAATGTCTTTTCCTCACTCCTTTCACAGGTTCTATATCTCCATGTGCATAGCACCGAGTTGTTCCTGGATCTGTTGTACCCCTGCTAAGGTTTCTTCCCGGGGAGAAGCTTCTAATTTCATAGCGGCCTCTACAGCTTTCTCATGTGATTCAAAGGTCTGCTGATTCATTGGGGTGCATAGGTGAGGTAGCGACATGGCGATGAACCATTCCGTATGTTATCTATCATCATACTCGAACCCTCCTTCCCTAATCACCTTCTTTAACCGTTGATCTGCCTCCCATAGTGATTCAGACGCACCTTGCTTGAAGTCCTTTAAGTCTGCTACTAACTGGGAATAAGACTTTGGCTTGAGGAATTGTTGCTTCAAAGCATCCTTAATATCCTGAATGGAGGTAGTTCCATTCTGGGCAACATATCGCATATACTAGTCTAGAGCTCGGTCTTTGAATGCTAAAGATAGCTGCACCCTTTTTATTATATCACTTTCCATGTTCTACGCAGTCCAGACAGAGTCTGCAATGAACCAAAATCAATCCATGTCCTCATTTCCTACCCCTTTAAAGGTAGGTAGTTTCAAGTGCGCAGCCATATCACTCTCCAGGGATGACATTATAGGTGAATTCGTACCCTTGCGTGCCCTAGGCGGTGATGTAGTCGGTTCCTTCACTAGGCTATAAGCAACCCTTCCTCTATCAAGGTTGGTCTGATAGTACTTACCACTACGCGTCGCGCTTTCATCTGGATCTGAGGTCATTCAGTCGATATGGCTACATAGAATGCTCTTTTCACACATCAACTTCTTGATCAGTAATGGTAACGTCCTCAGAAATTTACTCCGGAATCCTTTGAAGAATCGTAGCTCAGCCTCAAAGTATGATACAAACTGATCAATGGAAAACTATGTCACAAAGCCTCCCAGCACACTATCCACCCAGTGATCCACCATGCGTGTAATGGTATTATTGGTTCTTTCCAGCTGTTCAAGCATATCTAGAGTCCATTGAGTGACTCGTTCGTCCTTCCAGCACTTCTGGAAGTCTACCAGCCTAGCCAGCCACTCCTGAAGTTCGATTGCAAAGGTTACAAATAATATTTCGTAGCTTTCAGTAAGAACATACCTATTTTTTCACTTCTCTGCGGTTAACTCTTCGCTCCGATTTTCTCTTACTGTAAATTCATGGATTTTCCTTTCGAACCAGTCCTCGATCTCTTTTCTTTCAAGCTTCCAGTATTCTCTTGTCATTACCCGATCCCTTTATCAAATCTCTTCAGGTCCCAGCAATGAAACTATTTGTTGGATTGAGGGGTCCTGACCCAGGTTTGGTGTCCAAGGTTTGCCAAAAAACCCCTATACTATTGGCCCTTTCGGCAGCGACCTGCTTGCATAGGTTACAGTCTCCCCCGAAGTAGTATGAAAGGAAGGGTAAGGCAACAACGCTGCGTTCTGTTTATATTACCTTGTTTCTGTGCAGGGTTCATTATGTATCCAATTGCATCCATGTGCACTAGATCTACAATTATATGCTTCTCGTAACATCTATGCATAACCAGAATAGAATAGATCTAGATCCGATTCAATACATAGACTTTCACAGCATGATATAACCAAAGCGGAACAAATCCAATCATTCAATATACAGACCTTCATAGCGTAAAGACAGAAAATTCATAACACAGTAATTACCAACTATTCATTCAGTAGTAATCACATATTCAAATCTAATAATCCAGTGTATTCATTCATTCATCAACCTTTCCTTACAGTTCCCTTCCCAACCTGCGCACACAGCAGCAGGGTCTACACACAACTGGACTAGGATATCCGTGCACACAGCCAGGAGGAGTCCATTCCCCAAAAACCCAAACATATCGCTTACACAATAGATCGCATCAATAGCTCATCAAATCCTACCTTTTACAATCTGAAATGACTCTTTCTTTATAACAATCTAGCTTTAACAATCCTATGGTCTGCAACCCATGGTTTTCGGATCCCTAGTTTACCCTTTAACACATTACAATGCATTCGGGGCGTTTACCCACCCAAAAAACCCTGCGCTATACTAAATATAATAAAAATAACCAAAATGGACCAGTTTCGTAGTTTGTTAGGAGACCCCATTCCAACAGTCCCCCAACACAATGTTGTGACTCGTCCTGAGTCACTTTAGTGGCGTGCCTTCAATCTACGCGCACAAGGTATCTAGGGTGCGAAGGAGTGGTGGAAGCACTTCCTTGCTTTGGGCCGTAGCATGTTGTGCAATGTTGATCATTGTCAGAGAAGTAGGTCCATCGAGGTCTGGACCGAGTCATTCCAATAACCGGTGGAGGCGTGCAATGGCGGTCTGTGTATCATGCGCAAGCTAGAGTGCAACATCAGACCATGGCTTCAACCTTTTTCACACAATCTTCTTGGAGTGATGAAGATCCTCAATCCTGTGCATGGCAGCCAGGCACTACGCAGGGGCGGGAGGAGGTGTGGAGGCCTGATCTCGATCTAGAACATATTTTTCCTGCTTTAGTTCCCTTTGGACATGCTAAAGTGTGGAGTGGTGCAGTGCTTTCATCCACAGCTACGTAGCTTCTTCAAGCAATTGGGCTCCCTGCGCAAATTTTTCCTAAATCATGCGTGTTGCGTTAGTGACCATGACAATTCGCTGGGTTCGTTCTTCCAGAGGCATGACATACTACTTGCGCCTTTCTTGGTTACGGCAGTGTACTTCTCACATTACACGGGTAGATAGAATTTGTAGCTCTAAAGTAGATAGCTGCACTAAGTCTACTTGAATATCCCCAGTAATTGGTTGAGAAGTGTGAATTATGGCAGTGCGAGGGAGTAAACATACGTTTCTTCTAGCGGGCGGGGTCTGGAAATGGCGGAGGTGTCGTAGCAGGGCTCGGTACCGCAACGTCCCTGCCGAACTTCGTTCACAAATAATCATTTCAGGAGACAGCCCACGCGCACTCCTATTACTGTACTCAGTGTCTCCCAGTCCTCTTATTAGTTCCCTCTGTGAGTTGGGATCCATAACAGAGAGACGAGCGTCATATACTGTCTGAAAAAGTATAAAAAACCATAATGTGGTTAGCCAATGCTGCTTGATAAGTGAATAAATAGCCTGACCCAGCGTCTTCCAACCATCCACGCCCCAATTGAAGCTACTTAATGGTGAGGTAGTTCGCATGTGGTGCGTACCCTTGATCTGTCGAACCGTGCTTATCATAAATGGTGATATTGATGATCCGCCACCCATTTTCTATGTTCGTAAGTGTCTTTTCTTATTAATTGGGGATGTGCTGACGTTCTTTCTTCCTGCCCAAGGTCGTGTCCCTGAAATGCTAGAGTGTAGCTAATGTTTTGAGGTTGTTTTTGTATCTTGACAGAGGGTTGACACGAGACAAACCTACAAGGTTATCGGGGGTCTTCTCAATGCATTTATGCCATTCGTGGATGGAACAATCTGGTGTTTGACAACTGCATCATACATCCGGAGGTGCTTTATTCCTCATAGATTTTCCTAGACACACATGATTATAAATAGGCCCGTAATCCTATGCGCACTGAGGTCAATGATATTCTGGTAAGTTTGGATGGGCAAGGGTTGGGTGCACCCTTGAGTGTTGTGCGTTGGCAGGGAACTACATGGGTCGACCATCCTTGGGGCCCATTTGGCTAAGGGAGTTTCGATACGGAGGATCACCTTAGTCCAGTGCTTCCTCCAGGTAGGTGATTCATATCGGGTTAGCGGTAGCACTTCGGACCTACATTCTATGAGACCCTCAGGCTTCGCAGTTTTCTAAGTGTCATCTGTGTCCTCTTGGCAAGGCAAGGTTCTTTCTATGGTAGAGATGCAACGGAATTTTTTGATGGTCTGAAGGCTACGAAGCACCGAAACTTCATGCAGTCGGCTCTGCCAATTCTCCAACTCCTTATTAGAGTAGGAAAAACATTCACTATCCTTTTCCCAGCAGATCATCTCTTCATTGGTGGCGTTAACCCGGTTTTCATCTTGCACAGTAATCTTATAAATATGATCCAAGTCCTCCTTTGGATGGATTGGCTTGGTATACTGGGTGCCTTCCGTGGGATCCAGGGGTACTACGATGCGCATACCTTCGATTTCAAACACCATGATTCATTTATTGAGGTTGATAATACCTCCCATGTTTATGGCCCAATCCAACCCAAGGAGCGTAGGGTAGGGGTCCACATCGTCAACTATCTCAATTACTTCAAATTCAGGTAGTACTCTTGCTCCTGCAATGTCAACCATAACTTTTGGTAACCTTCCCAAAGGAATGATTTTTTGTTGATTTTCCATGCACAACTGGATAGTGGACCATTCCAATTTGGGCTTCCCCATTCGTTCCTAGGTCTACTTAGTTAAAACGTTGACATTAGATCCAAGATCTAAGATAACCTAATCCATTTTGTAGTCTACGATTTGTGCAGTCAGCCGCATTTCCCTCCCTGTGCGTTTCTTAGAGCTGTAAAGTTTGTGCACGTCCTTGGTCTTAGGGACCAAGGTGGGTCGAGCTGCATGGGTATTCATGAAGGCTAGTAGGCTTCTTACTGCTTATAGATTCCTGAGCAATTTCAGACATGCCTTTAAAAAGGTCTCAATTTCTTCCTTGCTCTAAGACGGTGCAGGGGTTGCGGGTAGTGTTTGTTCTTTAGAGGATATCTCTTTTCTTCCCTTGGTATCTATCCCGCCACATGTTATGACCCTTACACTTGGATCTAATTCTCGTAGCTCAGTTTTACCCCTCTATACGTTCTGCGTAGGGGTAGGCTGCTTTTCCTGCATTCTAGCTATTAAGATCGAGCAGTCTTCTACCTCATGGTCCAGCTGTTTGCAGTAGTTACATGATGGATGGCTTGGTGGGATTAGGGCATTCTCTGGAAAAGTGCCCTATTTCGCCACAGTTATAATAGATTACTGCCCTCGTCCTCAACCTGTGCTTCCTCCCCGACCTCCTATACCTCAAGCCTATGATCCACCAAAGTGCACAGCCATTATTGGCGACGCAGGGTCTGATAACACCCAATATAAGTTCCCGCGATCCATCATTAAGTCATATGTTCATCAATTCTTCTCGTCGTGTCCTATAGATCGACAGAATCATCACCATTGTTGTTTTAGCTCAGGGACAAACACACCCAGCTGAGGGCAATGATTCGTATCATGTAGGCCTACTACCCAACAATCATCATACCATAACGCAGATCCGCTTGATCCTGGGCACAATAGGATAGGTTCCCTACTTACCCCTGGGTGCAGCAGGCTAGGTCCTCCGGCTTGCATATAATCAGTCAGTAGTAGGCACTGATCCTTTGTGTGACCAGACACTCAGCAGCGTATACACCAGAGATCCACACATATGTCTTTTCCTCGCTCCTTTCGCAAGTTCTGTATCTCCATGTGCATAGCCCCGAGTTGTTCCTAGATGTGTTGTACTCCTGTTGAGGTGTCTTCCTGAGGAGTAGCTTCTAATTTCATAGCGGCCTCTACAACTTTCTCATGTGATTCAAAGGTCTGCTAATTCATTGGGGTGCATAGGTGAGGTAGAAACATGGCGATGAACCATTCCGTATATTATCTATCATCATACTCGAACCCTCCCTCCCTAATCGCCTTCTTTAACCGTTGATCTGACTCCCACACTCATTCAAAAAACCCTTGCTTGAAGTCCTTTACGTCTGCTACTAACTGGGAATAAGACTTTGGCTTGCGGAATTGTTGCTTCAGAGCATCCTTAATATCCTGAATGGAGGCGGTTCCATTCTGGGCAACATATCACATATACCAGTCCAAAGCTCAGTCTTCGAATGCTAAAGAAAACTGCACCGTTTTTATTGTATCACTTTCCATGTTCTACGCAGTCTAGGCAGATTCCGCAATGAACCAAAATCAATCCATTTCCTCATCTCCTACCCCTTTAAAGGTATGTTTTTTCGAGTGCACAGCCATATCACTATCCAGGGACGACGTTATAGGCGAATTCTTACCCTTGGGTGCCCTAGGCGGTGATGTAGTCGGTTCCTTCATTGGGCTATAGGTGGCCCTTCCTCTGTCAAGGTTGGTCCAATAGTACTTGCCACTGCATGTCACGCTTTTGTCTGGATCCGAGGTCATTCAGTCGGTATGGCTACACAGAATGCTCTTTTCACACAACAACTTCTTGATCAGTAATGGTAACATCCTCATAAATTTACCCCATAATCCTTTGAAGAATCGTCGCTCGGCCTCAGAGTATGATACAAGCTGATCAATGGAAAACTCTGTCACAAAGCCTCCCAGCACACTATCCACCCATTGATCTACTGTGCATGTAATGGTATTATCAGTCTTTCCAGCTGTTCAAGTAGATCTGGAGTCCACTGAGTGACTCATTCGTCCTTCTAGCACTTCTGGAATTCTACCACCTTAGCCAGCCACTCCTGAAGTTTGACTACAAAGGTTACAAAGAATATTTCATAGCTTTCAGTAAGAACATACCTATTTTTCCACTTCTCCACGGTTAACTTTTCGCTCCGGTTTTCTCTTACTGCAAATTCCTGGATCAGCCTTTCGAACCAGTGCTCGATCTCTTTTCTTTCAAGCTTCCAGTATTCTCTTGTCATTACCCAATCCATTTCTCAGATCTCTTCAGGTCCTGGCAATAGAACCATTTCTTGGCTTAAGGGGTCCCGACCCAGGTTCGGTGTGCAATGTTTGCCAACGAACCCCTATACCACTGGCCCTTTCAATAGTGACCTACTTTCGCAGGTCATAGTCTCAACCGAAGTAGTATGGGTGGGTGCTAGAACCAGGTTTTCGCAACCTGAGAAAGGAAGGGTAAGGCAATAGGGCTGCGTTTTGTTCAAATTACCTTGTTTCTGTGCAGGATTAATTATGTATCCAATTGCATCCACATGCACTAGATCTACAATTATATGCTTCTCATAACATCTATGCATAACCATAATAGAATAGATCCATATCCAATTCAATACACAGACGTTCATAACATGATATAACCAGAGCAGAAAAAATCCAATCATTCAATATATAGACCTTCACAGTGTAAAGATAGAAAATGCATAACACAATAATTACCAGAAATTCATTCAGTAGTATTGACAGATTCAGATCTAATAATCTAGTGTATTCATTCATTCATCAACCTTTCCTTACAATTCCCTTCCCAAACTGTGCACACAGTAGCAGGGTCCACACACAGCTAGACTAGGATCTCCGCGCACACAGCCAGCAGGAGTTTGTTCCCCAAAAACCCAAACAGATCGCTTACACAATAGATCGCATCAATAGCTCATCAAATCCTACCTTTTACAATCCAAAATGCCTCTCTATTTATAACAATATAGCTTTAATAATCCTATGGTCTACAACCCATGGTTTTTGGGCCCCTAGTTTACCCTTTGACCCATTACAATGCATTTGAGGCTTTGACCCACCCCAAAACCCCTCCGCTATACTAAATATAATAAAAATAACCAAAATGGACCGGTTTCGTAGCTTGGTCAGAGACCCCGTTCCAACATTTCCCATGAAGGCTTGAGACAATATGGTCTCGCATACCTTCCAACAGAATACTTCTCATCTTTGCTACTTTCTTTTGCCATGCGTCAAGTAATGCAACATCCATCGAAGTGGGCTTAGGAACATCACTGTCAATGAACTCCTTCAAGCACCGCCTCCATCCTATCCTTCCATGAAATGTACTTCGAGCTGTCCTCGATTGTATACTCTAGCCGCAAACCATTGAAATCATTTTCAATGTTTACTCAACTATTGCACCAAGAAATTCTTGCAGCAAATTCGAACTGTTTCCACCAACAAACTCAGCTACTGCTTCAATATTTTTGCTCCGATACCATGTAGAAATTTTAATACAATTATGTATTTCCTGGATTCTCCTAATCTAACAATTATATGCCACTCTTAAATACATAATCCTTCTACTTAAATTCTTCTATAAATTTAATCGCCAACTGCAAACACATGAAGAAAGATCAATCACACATAACACATATGTTTTTTACCAAGAAAGAATAAAGCTAAAAACCCCACTATCATGTATTATGTATATATCATGGATCATGAAACAATATCATAAAAAAACTATAATCCAAGAGCTCTCAGTATAATGTGTTGGCTCCCTATGATTTCCAAGAATGGTAAGAATAAACGCTGCAGGGGGCCACATCAAAACCACTTTGGAATCCCAAGACCTAGCTTTCCTGGATTCAGAGAGGGATATCTCTATTAAGTGTTTTCAAATGATATATCTTTATGCTTTGTTTATGATATTAGGCTAGTTATGAAGCTCATAGGAACTTGTTTGTTTGGTTGGGATAGATATCATTAACTGAAGAGGTTAGTTGAAGGGTGAAGGTGAGAGAAAATTGAAGAATGTTTCAGCTAAAAAGATAGTTCATGAAACAGTATTAACCCATTGGGCACTGGAGTCACAAAAGTATTTAATTGTACAACAATTCTTCAAGGGTTTCCATAGGGAAAGTCATCTATATCAAAGGATATTTTAGATTGAATTGTGATATGAAACATTAAAATGTTGTGAAAGAAGCAAAGCTAACAACCAATTAAGCATCTATTAACTTCACTAAAATAAGAAAATCCTTTAAAAGTAACTATTTGAAGCAAGCCAAAGGACAGGGGAAACCATAGAATTATTTGGATGAAGTTTTATTAAAGCACACTTTTCAAACAACAATCCAATAATCCTAAGACTACTTCCAGAAAGGAGAAAACATATAAGAAAACAAGAAAAATAGCCTAAGATCAGACAAAAACTATGAATCTAGCCTGCTTTTGGCATACTCTCAAGGGATCTTTCAAAGAAACTGTTAAAGACTAGCCAGAGGATAGGGCAAACCATAGAATTACCTGGGTCAACTCTACTTAGCAAACTTTGAAAAGAACATTCAAAAACAATATCTCAAGTTGCACTCAGAAAGACATGGGCTCACCAACATTTCTTCACCGGTTATACTTTATTGAATAATTTTTAAAAACAACAAGCTAGACAAACCTAGAGGGCAATTAAGAATCCTCTAAAAATACCTTAGCAGAAGAAAACATAAAGATAAATCTTTTAGACAGAGATAGGGTACGTTGATAGTAAATCCTACTCTGAATTTTCTGTTCTTTATCAAAGAAAATGGACAGCATGTAAAACATAAGGAAAGACAAAAATAGTGAGGAATAAAATCACCATTAATATAGACCAGGATCCTGTGAATCAACTTGTTTTATTGATGTTCAAACCAGTCACATACTTCAAGTCCAGCAGGTATTTACAACTCAAAACTTCTCTTCTCAGTCTACTGTTCTTCAACTACTCAACATCACTTCAACAGCTTCAGCAACTATCTTATACCTTAATGATAATCCAACCAACAATAACAATGAACTCCTCATACAATATTTATAGATAAATGAGGAGGTGGAGTGAAAAAAAGGGTCTCTATTTGTTCATAAATAACAGAGTTTAATATTTTTGACCTTAGAGACCATGCAAGGCCCAAGGAAAAATGTATTTAAGTCTAACTCTGTGTTACATTAACTCTTTTGGACTACTTAGTTGTTTTTGTTGACTTTAGGTTGTTTTAGGTAGGCTTGTAATAACTTTTGAGCTGTCATTTGGAAATATCTCTGACTTGGAGTAACTTTATGTGTCTTTTGAGGCAAATTAGCCCTATAGGTGGCATTTTTATTCTTTTGGAGAAGTAGTTGCCTCTATGGATGTGGCATTTGAAGCTCTTCTTTTGCTGATCTGTTTGTTTGGTGAAGTCACAAAGTTTTCATCAAATTTGTTTCTTGAAAACTGAAAGACTAATTTAGCCATCATGAGATATAACAGAATTTATCGATGGCTAACAATGGCTCCACTTGGGGAGACAAACTCCTTGGAGGTGTGAATAACCTCAGAGATAAATCTATGGAAAGTAAACTAGTGCCTTGTGCTTTGCCGCACTTTGAAAATCTCATTTTCTTTGATCATTCTGCTTAAAAAGATGATCTGCAGAATTATAACAAGATGATTTTCCTCCCAAAATTCTACCTACACATCCTACTTTTCCTAACATTTTTTCTTCAGTGGGTGCACTTGGACTTGCAAACCCTTTCAACATCATTTTATTCTTTTATTTGAAAGCAGTAAACTAATCTACTTCTACCCTTATATGTTCCATGAGTTCAGATTAAACAGTTGAACTCAGTAATTCTCTACATATTCTAACTATCTGTCAAGATTGAGCTGTTTGATAGATTTTATTCTCTATTTCTAAAATAAGAAATTTAAAACATAGTCAAATCAGGATTAGACAGTCTGATTTGCTATGGGGGCTATGGAATTATGTACAAAATGCACATAGACTTTATTTGCAGAAAATTTAAAACAAAATTGTGAAGTCTTAAGATCTGAAATTTTCTAAGCATCCTTCCTTCTTTCTTTGGCTCAGGTTTTGATCTTCTTGGAGCCATTTCTCTTTTCTTTTCTTGGTTCAGATTTTAAGCTTGTTAGAACCATTCTTTCTCTATCCTAATCTTTTCTACTAATAAGCCAAGATTACACTGTTTGGCAAATCCGTTTTCACTAACCTATCACCATAAATTCAAATTTATTCAGTCATGATTGGGCTATATGACTGAATAACAATTTTATTTTCAAGCAGTGGCATTTGAGCTTACACACTTTCAGATTTTTCCTCTTTTTTGGTATGGGGTTGTACCTTTCTTCTTTTTAATCTGCCCTTTTTCTCTTTTTCTAGTGTTTTTTGTATTTTTCAAACTTTATTTCAAGCTATGTTATTTACAACAAATTAAAAACTTTGAACAATTTTTTTTAACAAAAATAATGTTTGAGCATCCTGCCATTGACAGGACCTTCAAAAAGTTCAGCTCCATCCATATCTTGAAGAAAAAATGCATTGTTTCCTATAGCAGACTGAATGAGATAAGGGCTTTTCCATAAATTTTCAAATTTTCCATGTTTTCCCTTATCTTCTTTTCTAGAATCCCATTTCAAAACTTTGTCACCAATATTGAAATCACTTGCCTTTGTTCTTTTATCAAAAAACTTCTTGATGTTTTCTTGTACTTGCTGTGCTCTTTTGTAGACTTCCTCTCTAGTTTGCTGTAACTGTACAATCTAGTTTATTTTTCTCATCATATTTTCTTCCTCAGATTGTACTTCTTGGATCAACTTCATGACTAGCACCCCTAGACTAGTTGGAAATTTTGCATCTACTCCATAAACTAGTTGATAAGGGAACATTCCAATTGAATTTTTGATTGTCAATCTGTCTACCCAAAGTGCATGTACTAGCTTGTTGTGCCATGATTTCTTATTTTCTTCCAACAACTTCTTTATTATATTTTCCAAACTCTTGTTTGAGGATTCTGCCAGCCCATTACCTTGAGGGTAATAAGCTATGGAATGGCCCAATGTAATCTGATATTTGTGATAGAAATCAACCATATTTTTGGATCCAAATATAGCAGCATTGTCAGTGATAATTTTACTAGGACAGCCAAATCTAGACAGGATATGATTTTCAAGGAATGAAATAATGACGGAGTCTGTGGCATTCCTAGAAGGGATGGCTTCTATCCATTTGGGAAAGTAATTAGTGGATTTGAGGATCCATTTGTGTTGGGCATATGAGGCAGGATGGATTTCCCTAATGAATTCTAGACCCCACTGTTGAAAAGGAGCTTCAACGGTGATTGGTTGCATAGGTAAGGGAAGCAATTTTCTTTTGCCTTCAAAGATTTGACATTTACGACAGGCAATGATCATTTTGTGTATATCTTGAAAGAGGGTGGGCCAATAATAACTAGCTCTAAGGATTTTGTTCACAGTAGTTTTCCAATAGAGGTGGCCTCCACATTCTCCTTCATGGAACTCATGCTTGATCTTATCTGCATTATTCTCAGTCAAAAATTTAAGCAATAATCCACTAGCATTTTTCCAATATAAACATTTATCTAAAATGCAGTAATTTATAGCCTTTAAATTTAAAAACCTTGCCTTTGTTTTAGACAAACTAGGAGGAACATTAAGATTAAGTAACACATACAAAATATCAGCATACCAAGATGAATTCAGAAAATGATCTTCAATAAGTGGAGTTTCCAACTCCTCTTGTTCATCTAATTCATTAAACATGTTTATATCAAGAGATTTAAAGTTTGATTTAGCCATTAGTTTTTCTAGTCCTTGGCCTTTAATGGCGTTAGTGGGCTTGATTTCTAAATCATATTCTAGTATTACAGCAATCCACTTTCCTCTTTTGTCATCAAGGTCTTGTGTCAAGATGTTTTTTACCACTGAATGAGGCACAAATGCTATGATGTGTGAGTGTAAAATGTAAACTCTGAAGTCTTTTAAGGCTTTGACCAAGGCAATGGCTTGTTTCTCCATTATATTATACTTCAAAGGTGCATCTCTTAATGCTTTGCTAAAAAATGCAATAGGCTGCTCTTGTCCCTTTATGTTTTTCTATAGGAGGACAACAACCACTGTGTGTTTTGATGCAAATGAAAATATGAAGAAATATTTTATAAAATCAGGACTGATGAGAACTGGTGTTTGGGTAAGTGCTTGTTTTACTAATTCAAAATATTTCTTTTCTTATAAGGTCCACTTAACTCTTTCTTCTCTTTTAAGCATATTTGCCATGTTTCTAAGGAGTTCAGCTAGGTTGGGTATGAACCTTCTCAAGAAATTAATCTTTCCAATGAAAGATTGAAGTTCCTTGATGTTTCTAGGATGATTGATTTGCAATATACCTTCAATCCTCTTTGGGTATATCTTTATTCCCTCTTCATATATGATATGTCCAAGAATTTTACCTTCTTGGAGACCAAACAATGTTTTCTTGGGATTTAAGGATAAACCATATTTTCTGCATTTCTTAAAGACTTCTCTTAGGTTTATTAGGTGTTCTTCATCTCTTTTGGAAATTACTGTGATGTCATCTAAGTAAATCACAATGAAGTAACCTATTTCTTCCAAGAATGCAATATCCATGGCTCTCTGGAATGTGGCACCAGCATTCATTAAACCAAAAGGCATTTTCACATACATGAAAGTGCCCCAGGGAGTGGTAAAGGATTTTTTAAGTTGATCATCAGGGAGTAGCAATACTTTTTTATATCCTAAAAAGCCATCTAGTAAAGAGATTCTTCTAGAACCTACCACCCTTTGTAAAATATGATCCATTTTGGGGAAGGGATAGTTGTCCTTTAATGAGGCTTTATTTAAGTTTATGCAATCAATAAAAAGCCTTATTTGTCCTATTTTATTCCTAACTGATACAATATTAGATACCCATTCCGAGTATCTGACAGGGACTATAATTCCAGCATCATACATTTTTCTAATTTCTTTCTCTACTAGAGGTAATTGAACAGGGTTGATTCTGCGCGATTTTTGTCTATAAGGATTCTAGTTTTCTTTGAGGGGTATCTTGTGCTGAATTATCTCTGTATCATATGATTTTAAATCTTCATAAATCCATGAAAACACATAAAAAAATTCTTTAAACAACTCAAGGTATTTCAGTTTAATGTGAGCTAGCAGTGTTTTGGATAATTTGATCATTTTAGGCTTTTCTTCACTGCCTATATTGCACTCTTCTACTTCAGCTTCAGTAGGTTCTATTTTTGGCTTTTTTGCAACATCATTAAAGTCAAAAAAATATTCTAAGCGTACCAGCCCCTTTGGCAAGATTTCAGTTTTGGATTGCAGCACTTCTAGATCTTCTTTTGCTGAATCTGTGTAGTTTTCTATTTTATTTTTGAATTCTTTGGTTAAAAAATTTATATCAGCAATCTTAGGATTTTCTTCTTCTTTAAAAAGTGATTTTTCCTCAGTAGGACAGTCTTCTTCATACTCTGAATCTGAATTTGGCATTTCAAATTTATTTCTGGACTGTAGGAAGTCTTCTATTTGTTTATCTCCTTCAAAAAATTGCCAATGTTTTTCATTGTCTAGGATTGCTGGTATATATTTGACTTGGATTGAATATTTTTTGTTTTCATAAGGTCTTAGACATGTACTAGTAGCAAAGGCTAATCCATTGGCAAGAATGTTTTGGTTTCTAGGGATAAAAGTAAGTTAGAATTCAGCAAATGATTTTAATAGGTCCATGGCATCATCTCTATAGGCTCTCAGTCTAGGATTTTTAGCAGTGTATTCCCCATTTACTTTCCTAATTATCAATTCTGAATCCCCATGAATAGTTATCCTCTTGGCTCCTAGTTTTTTCAGTAATTGTAGTCATAAGAGGAGTGCTTCATATTCTACTATGTTGTTGGTGCAATGAAAGTTTAATTTGTATGAATGACCTTTAGCATGATTGTTCTTAGTGTTTTTCACCCATCTGCCTGCCCCTGCACCAGTTTTAGTACAAGACCCATCAGAACTCATGCTCTAGAGAGGATTGTTTTTGGATTCATCACTAATTTATTTTCTGTCCTCTCTGTTTTGTTTATTTTGAATACCATTATTTTCTTTTTGAGGGTCTGCAGTATGTTTGTCTATGTCTTGTTCCTCAAGGTATTCAATGTGTTGAGGAATTTCTCTTTGATTGTTATTATTGGCACTATGTTGATGATTGAATTGCTGCCTATGATCTTCCTCATGTTTTCTATAATTTTCTGAATTAGAAAACTGTTTTGGCCTTTCCTCCTCTACTCCCTCTTTTTCTATGGCTTCCACTATGTTGGTGGATGTTTCTTTTTCTAACCCCTGCTCATTAGGAATATCATCATTGTAAAAAATGAATGAGTCAAGGTCAGTATGTATAGAGTAAAGACGGGAGTTTTCTAGTATTTCTTGGCTACTCACCATTTATTTCATGTGTGTTTCCCTATAGATTATTCTAGGTTGGCTGAAGACAGGGATGGTGGCATAAGTCATATCCATTTGCATTGTGCCTTGCAATTTAGCACCCCGAGACCTTCAAAGAAGCATGCCATATTTGGGGGGTATATCAGCCACAAAAATATCCATTACTAAGCTTTTGGTTGGGATTTGTGCTAAATTGACACATAGATCTTTTATTAGGCCTAGTCATTTGACTCTACTGGAATCAAAGGAGTATAAATATTTATAAGGTTTGGTTACCTCAAGGCCTAATTTTTCCATTATTACTTTGGGCATGAGGTTATGTGATGCTCCTAAATCAAGCATATAATTATGTAAAATGTTATCATGGATGTTTAAGCTCACATAAAATGGAGGAACTCCACCTTATTGGAATTTTCCTTCAATTTTTGGTTCGAACAGAAGCTCAGCTTTGTCATCATTTAAGTTAACAGAATCAATGTGATCTCCTATGTTCAAAGCTTTTAGTAATTGGGACCTATATACATCTTGAGTGACTAACTCAGTGAGAGAGATGGAGATTTTTATCTTGGAAATTTCACTCTCTATCCTAAAATGAGTTTGAGTTTTGGAAGTGTTTAATTCAGCCTTTTTAGTCACTGTTTTATCAACAAAATCAACTTGCTGGTTTTTATTATTTACAACAGTTAAAATGGTTTTTTCAGGAGCATTAGCTGAGGTGCTAGTGCTACTAGGGTCACCACTATGTTTGTCATGAATTTGGGTGTTTTTCCTCTTGTTTTGATCAGAACTTTCAGCCACTATGTTATTGTTTTTAGATGTCTTTTTGGAAGTATGTGCAAGGTTGTTTTTAGCAGAATTTTCAGAGGTATTCTTCTTAGGAGTGTCTTGATTCTTTTTACTTCTCAATTCATACTTTTTTTTTACTTCCATTATGGAATTTCAAAGCTGAGTTTGTAATATTTTGTTTCTAGGCTTTATTCCTCATCAGGTATGTATGTGACTTGTTCTTCTTCATTAAGGAAAACAATATCCTCATTGTTTACTCCCAACATGTTCATGTGATTTTCCTTTGTTTCTTATATTATTCATCCATCCTCATCAACATAATTTTCTTGGAAAGGGGGTCTGATCTATTGATCAGACTCCCTTTGTCTATTTTGAGGCGGGTTTCTCCTAAATTTCTGATTTTGGTTCTGAGTTTGATTTATGTTTTGAGGAGATATTTGGTTTTCTATAGGATAAGCTCTCTCATTTAAATTCATCCTATCCATCATCCTTTCCATGGTTTTTACTAAGTTATCTAGTCTTGAATCAGATGTGGAAGGTGCAGCTTCATCTATTTATGTCACCCTTTTCTCATTTTTCATCCTAGCCCTTTTGGCAAGCAGATTTTCCTCAATACTTACTGCCCCTCTCTGCATATCTTCTAAGGTGAGGGGTTATCTTTCTCTTAATTAGTAAGCCATTTCAGGGTCAAATCCATCAGGTAATTTCATTAGAGCTAGGCCTTGTGATTTTTTCATATGAATTGGTAGGGCATTATACACACTATTGAATCTAGTGAAGTACTCTTCAACACCTTCTCCAACATTCTTCTTAATGTTCTCATATTCTGATAAAATCTGGAGAGGGTTCTTTTTGACCTCCCATTTGTTTAAAAATAATTGATGGAAAGCAAGGAGGTCATTGATGCTATTAGGTGTTAAGCCTTTGAACCATTTTCTTGCTTCCCCCCTAAACTTTGAGAAAACATCCTAAGTTTAATTATTTCATCATCTATTTCTTGTCTGTCAAAGTAGTCATCCATTTTGTCCACATGTTGTTGAGCAGTAGTAGAACTACTAGCATCATATAAAGGAATTTTGGACTGATAATTTGGTGGTAGGAAAACTAAAGGAAAAAGAAAGACTAGAGGAGAATACCATGTTGCCATGGTATGGGCTTGTGTAAACAATGGGTTGTTTACAAGCGGAGGAATTTGATGAAGTGGAGTGGTTTAAATAGTGGATGTCTGAGTGGGTGTAACAGAAGTGCTTGGATCAGCAAGGGACTGGTGAGAAAATTTAGGATGAGAGAAACCAAAGTTATGAAAGAAATGAAGATCAGGTGGAGTGGATGGGGAGGTTTCTCTGCTGCTATTATGTTGTGAGTTTTCAGGCTCAAAGTCTATTTGATCTATACCACTAAGTGACTTGGTTCTAGATAGGTTTATTATGAAAGGTAAGTCAACTTGTGTATCCTGCAGAGCTGTAAGGTTTTCAGGAACTGAACTTGCTCTGTGAATTGGTCTGACAATAGTTGGGTTCTTAGATTTAGGAGATTTCCTAAGAATGCTTTCAGGATTGTCAACTATTTCAGGAGGATTTGGGTCAGGATGGGATCTAGTATAGATTCTTCTAGAAGCCAGGATTTAGAACCAAATAATAAGAAAAGTTAGCCAGGTATGACAGTCTTTTGAAGGCCAACTAATCTGTGTAAGAAAACTTAATCCTCAAAGTTCTCTTAACTAGGTCTTAATGGTGTTGTTATGATTAAATAAGTTTCCCAGTGGAGTTGATGGAAAACCAAGGTGAATCAGCAGGCCTATTGAAAACCAATCGAGTCACCAGGTGGAAGATTTTTACTTGTTTCTAGCTCTAGTTGTTGTCCACCATCAACAATCAGAAACCACTCTTGGCAGACACTTGATTCATTTTAAGTATGAGGTTTTCTAAGTTGTGAAGTTATCTATTACTCAGTTCCCCAGTATGGTCACCACTATGTTGGCTCTCTGTGATTTACAAAAATGGAAAAAATAAATGCTGCAGGGGGCCACATCAGAACCACTTTGGAATCACAGGACCTAGCCTTCCTGGATTCAAAGAGGGATCTCTCTATTAAGTGTTTTCAAAGGATATCTCTTTATAATTTGTTTATGATATTAGGCTAGTTATGAAGCTCTTAGGAACTTGTTTGTTTGGTTGGGATAGATATCATTAACTGAAGAGGTTAGTTGAAGGGTGAAAGTGAGAGCAGATTGAAGAATGTTTTGGCTGAAAAGATAGGTCGTGAAACAGTATTAACCCATTGGGCTTTGGAGTCATAAAAGGATTTAATTGTACAACAATTCTTCAAGGGTTTTCACAAGGAAAGTCATCTATATAAAAGGATCTTTTAGATTGAATTGTGATATGAAACACTAAAATGTTGTGAAAGAAGTAAAGCTAACAACCAATTAAGCATCTATTAACTGCACTAAAACAAGAAAATCCTTTCAAAGTAACTGTTTGAAGCAAGCCAAAGGATAGGGAAAACCATAGACTTCTTTGGACGAACTTTTATTAAAGCACACTTTTCAGACAACAATCCAGTAATCCTAAGACTACTTTTAGAAAGGAGAAAACATTTAAGAAAACAAGGAAAATAGCCTAAGATCAGACAGAAACTATGAATCTAGCCTTCTTTTGGCATACTCTCAAGGGATCTTTCAAAGCAACTGTTAAAAAATAGGCAGAGGACAGAGCAAACCATAGACTTACCTGGGTCAACTCTACTTAGAAAACTTTGAAAGGAACATTTAAAAACAATATCTCAAGTTGTACTCAGAAAGACATGGGCTCACCAACATTTCTTCACTAGTTATACTATATTGAATCATTTCTAAAAACAACAAGCTGGAAAAACCTAGAGGCCAATTAAGAATCCTCTAAACATACCTTAGCAGAAGAAAACATAATGATAAATATTTTAGACAGAAATATGGTACTTTAACAGTAAATCCTACTCTAAATTTTATGTTCTTTATCAGAGAAAATGGATAGCATGTAAAACATAAGGAAAGACAAAAACAGTGAGGAATAACATCACCATTAATATAGACCAGGATCTTGTGAATCGGCTTGTTTTATTGATGTTAAAACAAGTTACATACTTCAAGTCCAACAGGTCTCTACAGCTCAAAAATTCTCTTCTCAGTCTAGTGTTCTTCGACTACTCAACAACACTTCAACAGCTTCATCAACTATCTTACACCTTAATGATAATCCAACCAACAATAACAATGAACTCCTCATACAATATTTATAGATAAATGAGGAGGTGGAGTGAAAGAAAGGGTCTCTATTTGTTCATAAATGATAGAGTTTAATATTTTTGACCTTAGAGACCATGCAAGGCCCAAGGAAAAATGTATTTAAGTCTAACTCTGTGTTACATTAACTCTTTTGAACTACTTAGTTTTTCTTGTTGACTTTAGGCTGTTTTAGGTAGGTTTGTAATAACTTCTAAGCTGTCATTTGGAAATATTTCTAACTTGGAGTAACTTTATGTGTCTTTCGAGGCAAATTAGCCCTGTAGGTGGCATTTTGATTCTTTCGGAGAAGCAATTGCCTCTGTGGATGTGGCATTCAAAGCTCTTCTTCTACTGATTTGTCTGTTTGGTTACTTAAACTCTCATTAAGCCTTTGATTTGGCTTTAGGCCTTCTTTAATCATCTTACTGTTTGTGTCCTTTTGCTGACTGTTTTAACTTTAATTAATTTATCTTTAAATTGTGCCTTTTGTCGATAGTCTTCTCATAACTTTAGTCTTCACTCTCTTCTTCTTTTTGTACAGGTGTCTTCTAATGTTGTGTTGGAGGGTTTCGTTCAACCAATGCTCATGAGACACTATTCAAAAACTAAACAAACCCTATAGATCCCTTTTATGCATATTATTTGGTTTTAAAGGATCGTCATCCTAAAAACCCAACCACTCGTATTTGGCTGTGGGAGGGCCTGTGTACTCGACTTCCATTAAACCTGCATGGAGAAACAAAACATAAATAAAATCGTGCATTTTTAAGGTTTAAACTGCGATCGGAGGCTTAAGCGAGGGTGGAGGAGCAATGCAGAGGAAGGAAGATGCATGGATGGAAGGGTTCCCTAAGCGGAACTAGGAGAAACAGTGACGTATTTGAAATTTAGTGCGAAAATAGTGAAAGGTGGTTTTGTGGGAAAATCGGGCAGTTTTCATGTGAGGGTTGAGCGGTAAATAGTATTGGCCTGAATGGACGTGATATTTCTCAGGCGCTGACACCTGTCCAAGCCGAAACTGCTTATTCCGCATTGAAAATGTGCGTTAATATTTTTTGGTGGAACGGGCGCAAAATGGATCATGGGCCGTCAGATCTGGGAGATCCAGATCGATGGTGGAGGTTTAACGTGATGGGGGGAAGATGTGCGGTTGGGGGAAATGGTGGGGCCGGTGGCAGATGTCAGCAATTTATTCGGGGAGTGAAAATTTATTAGGCAGGGTGGTAAAATGATAGGGGAAAGGAAAGGGTTGTCCAATCGACAAGATCGATGGTGTAGATCTGCCATCGAGGTGTGTAGATAATAAACATTGGAGTGGAATGAAGGTTGAGGGGGGAGGGCGATGATAACCGTTAGATCGAGATGATCACCGGCTAGTATTATTCTAAGGAGAGAAATGGCGTGGGGGAATGAAATAAGAAATGAAGGGAGCTTAAAGAAGCGCGGAAAGGTTTTATAGAGAAAGGAAAGGACCAAGGGCTAAAGGGATTTTTGGCTTAGCCCCTAGTTCCTGGCCTTGGTCATATAGAGAAAGGGGCTGAGGGCTTGAGCCCGCAGGGGCTTAAGGCCTAACTTTATAAAGGGGTCAGAAAAAAGGCCAAAAAAGTGGTTTTCTTAGAATTTTTAGTGGTTTTGATAGGATCAAAAGGGTGATTTAAACCATATAAAGGGGTTTTTATAAGGTTTGGAGGGGTTTTGGGGAAAATGAAGGGTAAAAATGGGTTTTTTAGAGGAATAGATGAATGTTTAGGGTAGGTGAAGATCAGTGAAAAATGATGAATTTGAGGACTTTATGAAGGTGAAATGGTAGAAAAGCAGGTTGAAAATAGTTTTTATTTGAATCAGCAGGATAACTTGAAGGATTTTGAATGAAGATTATCAATGAAATGAATTTCTGAAAGATAATGAACACAGTTAGGTTTCAAGAAGTCACAAAGTTTTCATCAAATTTGTTTCTTGAAAACTGAAAAACTAATTTAGCCATCACGAGATATAACAGAATTTATATATGGCTAACATAATGTACAATTTTCTCACACATTCATACAAAAATTGGCTTACACATGCACCAATTTACTGCCTCCTGACAGCTTGCCTCCATTGCGCAATCCCTACTGATCAAAATCACTAAATTAATTTGATCTTTCCTTTCCTTGACTATGCAATCCTCATTGGAATCTCCAATGTGTGTGTGGTTGCATTGATTGCACCTACTAATGTCATAACAGATAGTCAAATTGTCCCTTTCACCTATTTCTCAATTGGCTCTCCACTGGATCTGACATGCATGTAGTTAACAATAGTAAATCTTCAGTTGCATGTGAGATCACTCCATGTGAATTAATTTAATATTTAATTCACTGATCTCTTACTAGTGTATCTTTAGTTACAAGTAGCTACAAGTAGCACAACTGATTTTAACTCACTTAACTAAGTGAAACTACTATACAACTCACATAACTACACATCCAACTCTGTTACAACTTTGTATCACTCAGTTACAACAAAGTCCACTTGCATGTCCCACCAACCAACCTTAGAACATGTAATTCATTCAGTCAACTGGTTTTCCACATCAGTTAACTGAAATCAAGTGCTTCAATAGAATAAATTATTATTCATTGCCCAATTATTATTAAGAGATAATAATAACCAACATGCATTCTATTTTTAGATATGTGATCTATAAATAGACTTCGCCCATATATCTAAAAATAGAAACTCATATATAAATATAATTTTCTCAACCATCTATAAATATACACCCGCTATAAATAGACTTTGCTCAACATTCTAAAAATATACATACACCTACAAATAGCCTGTGGGCCCCACCTAGTGAAGGTGCTTAATTTTCACTAGGATCATCATCTTGTTGAATGTAATATTCCAGATTGGAAATAGCAGCAATATAGCTCATAAAAATTGAAATCACAGCAAATATAAATATGACATAAGAGAGGTCAATGTGAAACCATAATTTTATTAAGATACCAGTAGAAATATACAAAAATATCATGAGGGACAAGTCACTCAAGCAATAGGAACAAGCCTCCAATGATCAAAACAATTAGCACATGAGTTGTTGCAAATATATAGAATTCCAAAGAGAGTGACAACGTTGTCTATATTAGTGTAGCTGATACTGAATATATATATAAATTAAATGTATCTGATATAAATAAAATAAATTCCCAAGAGAGAAGATGTGTGCTCTAAAACATGATTTCTAGCCAACCCGGAAAAGATTGCTAGAAATACCGAGAAATATACAATGTGACAAATAACCCTGAGTTGAGATGTCACTGCAAACTAGATTTTAATATAATGAGGCCATGATAGACCTGAAATTATGATGTCCTCCTCCAATGGTATTTATAAATATAAGGTTAATCCCTCTACTCAGAAATAGACCCTCCTGATAGGCTCAATGAACCCTCCCAACAATTCCCTCCAAAAATAACTCAGTTTAGAAATTTGATTGAATTGTGAGGGATGGTAGATGGTTGGAATGATGCCAAAGATGTGGAAATATTCCCAGGAGCCCTGGTTTCTGATCCTCCAATGGATAGGCTACCTCTCCACTGAAAAACAAGCCCAGAAATAGCTCTCTGAGATCCTCCTTTGCTCCACCCTGCAACACAACCCAACTCTAAATAGAAATTGCATTGTAGCTGAAGGAGGTAGCTTGGAAAAAATTCTAGAACGAGGAAATGCAGCTCAAAGAACCTCTCCTTCCCTGAGGATGAGGTAGGGATTCCCAATCAGGAAAACCCTTGTGCTAAACAACACAAAGACCCTGCTAAACAGCAAGAGGTAGCAAAAGTCTAAACATACCAATATCAAATAATAATCTAAAACATGAACTCAAATGGCTGCCATCCTCTTCCTTAAATATAATTTGAGCTTGCTTGCCCTTGGCCCCACTCAATTAGGTCATTTCCTCCATGTGATCCATCTCCCTCCAAAACTGCGTTATTCTCTAATTAATCTCCACTCCTCCTTATCAACGTCATTGACTTAGTCAAACTTGACTGAATCAACATGTTACAAACCCTGTTCACACATGGAGGAGCTTTATTTAGCTTCTATAAGGGTCTCCTTTCACACTTGAAGTGTTTTTATTGCTGCTCAAGAGACTTATGGGCCTCCTCACCCACTTATTCACCTACCTAGTGATAAAACAACTATAATATTCCATTTAGCTTGAATGCTAAATTTTTGGAATGTTACAGTCCTCCCTGTTAGCTCCCTGTAATTTGCTAGATTGATTGAGATACAAATTCACAAGGGCAACATCAAACCAAGATTTAGAGCTCTAGGATCTAGCCCTCCTAGTCTCAGAGGGATCTCTCAATATATTTGTAAGGATATAGCTTGATGCTTTTCAGAGGTTGATTTTAGGCTAGATGTTAAGTGAAAGGTATTTTGATTGTTTTTGGTTGGGCATGATACTTTGATAGATTTGAGATAGAAAACATGGAAGACTATTAAGTCATTGGGCAATGGAGTCAAAAAAGGTCTAGATAAGTTTATCAATGGTGTCAAGAGCATTTGCAGGGAAATTTAATTTGGTTGGTGGATATTTAAGGTTGTGAAGGGTTTATGAAATGGACATAAAGATTTGAGAACAAAAAATAAATAAAGGGCTGAAACAGAATCCTTTATATACTTGTAAACTGAGGGAATTATAAAAATGATAAGAACAACAAGAGAATCAAAAGTATAAGCAAAACCTAATAGTCTTGATTTCAGAATGAAACAGATAATTAACCAAGACAAACATTTAGATAAAACACACAAAATTAAGAAACTTATCCAACTTCCAGGGCTTTTATCATCTACAACAGAAAAAAATTTAAGATGCACAAGTAACTATAACTTTAGAAGGAGAGAAAAACTCTAATCACCCAAAGTTACAGTTATAAGGTTTCCTTGAAACAAATTTAGCTAAGTGATCTGAAAATGGAATGTACTTGAAAAGGGTGCAAGGTATCCATTTTCATTTATGTAAATGAGTGCAAATACTCCAAATTTTAAATCTGAAAATGTGAGAACTTCATATTTCTAATACAGAGATAGATTGTAGGGGCATTTACCGAATATGTCACCTTTAAAAGAAAGGATGAATCCAGAAGCTACCTGGCCCTCTTACAGACTCTGCCTAAAGAAATAACAGAAGTAAACACTCAGACTTAATTAAAATGACCTTACTCAAACTTGACATTATGCAGAATTTTTGCTTGGAAGAGGTGTATGTCTTTTCTTATGTTTATGTGTTTTAAGTTTATTTGTTTTTGCTGAAACATAACATGTATATCAGCAACATAATTCAGCCATAGAATAACAAAACACAACAGCAATATAATATAGGAGTTCACCCCAACTCTTGGGCTACATCTCCTTTGAGCTTCGTCAACATGACTAAACTCTTTGGGATTAAGGTACTTAAATTCTTTTACAAGCTCCACAATTAACCAAAATGAATACAAAAATGATTCAAAGGGCTGAGAATACCATTTTAAATCCCGTTAATGGCTGTCCAATTCTTGCAAACAACTTTAGGCTTCCATGGACACACATCCTTCTGTTGGTGCACTAAGCTTCTCTGAGCTTCTAAATGGCACAAACTCCCTCAGATTTCTGTTTCTGCTCCTAAAACCACTACTGCTACATCCAATAATGATCATACATCAAATACCAACTGATAAATTGTTTACATTAAGCACAACATCCCCAAAAATGGCTCTCCTCCACGGTTTGCCCGAGGCTGCCCACGGCTTCATATCAAGTTATCGAGCTATATAAGTACTCAAAATGATCTGAAACCACTTCCATTGGTTCTAGAATGACTTAAATAGTCAAGATAGAGTTTTTTTTCATCAAAAACGGCCTCCGGCTGCTCCGTTTTTGCTTATACACTCTATTTGGAAAATGGCCTCTAGAACTTAAATGAAGCTTTTCAGCTTTCTAAATTTCTTAACAGGCTCTGAAAACCATCCAAATAGATTCAAAAGGCATGAAATAGCTAATAATGCCTATTCATTTACCTTAAACAGAGAAACACAGTCCAAAATACAACCTTCTCCTTCTAGGCCCTGATGGCTCCTTCATCTTCTTCGATGCTTAAACCTATGAAGATGATCTATGTTAGACTTCAGACCTACTCCATTAAGTCCATAATGTCGAAGAGACTCGAAATCAAAAAAAATTCACTTCAAAAGGATCTCCCATGTGAAAGATATCACCAAAACAACATTTTTCCCAATGTTAGGCAAAAATCCCACTAATTGTGGGCCAACTGTAGTTAACTGCGGATAAACTTGGAGTTCTGCCTAAAATTGAGGGATCAGCGCTAAATTTGGCAGAACATTTTCTGTTAGCATTTAATGTTCTACCAGTCATGTGGCCTCTCCGCAGCAATAAATGTAACTATTTTAACAACCATTGGAATTTTTGTTTAGGGCTATGGTTTGTAGTTGAGGACATATGGAATGCGGGGGGGCTTAGCCCAAAGCCCCTCCGACCTCCACTCTAAACGTAAACCACATTTCAGCACGTGCCTTTGACCCGTTAGCAAATGAATATGTGCCATAACATTTTCCTTTCATAACCTTTTAAAACCCACGTTGCCACATTTAAACTTTAACATTATACCTTGGGTTTTAATTAATATGGAATTTTAAATTAATATAATTAATATATTTTTTTTAAATAATATTTAATATATAAAAAAAATATTAATATAATATATGATTTTTTAAAAATCAAATAAAATATTAAATTTTTAATATATATAAAACTTTAATTAAACTTTAATATATTAAAAATATTTCTCCACATTAAAATAATGAACCCATTCAGCATTAGAGGTTATTGGGCAATTTCAAAGTGCAACATCTCCTCCATACAGTAACGGATTTCAGTGCCGTTCACGGCATTGGGATCATATCGCTGAGGCCTTTCCCGTCGCTCTGGTTCCAAATCAATTTGACCACTTTCATTTTTGAGCTTTTTCCCAAGCTCAGATTTGAGCTCCCGATCACACCTCCCAAATGAGAGGCTTTTGGTCCCCAAAAGCTTACTGAAATGAAGAACTGAACTGTAGTACAGCAAATGAGAGAATAAAAATCCTCTTCTCTTCAGCCCTTCAAAAAAAATTTCCTTGAAAAGAAAATGAAATTGAACCACAAATGGAAAGAAATTGACATTTCCCTTTCTGAATGCGCTTGTCCACAACTGTCCACAACTGACCTTCTTGAACCCACACAGAAATTTCTGGACAGAAATTTATAGAATGAAACTGTACAATGCTACCTTGATCAATGATCTAAGGTGGCTCAAAACAAACAAGATATTACGGCATAAAATACATGCATACATCTGAAATTTGCATATGTACAAAAGGAGTACGTCTTACTGTGTCAAGAAGTCCATCCACTTCTCACCAAGCCACTTCCATGGTGAATTTTGCTGCTGCAACTTTTCCTCATGTGAAACTTCCCTTTCCACATTAATAGTGGAATCCATGATTCCACCTTCGCCAATATTTTTTTCCTCTTGCTGCATGTGCATGGGACGACGAGTTGGATGCAAAGTCCAACAATGAGAGACAACATGTCCCTTCTTTTGGAAAAAAAGTGCAAATCATATGCACCTTCTTTGAAGGTAGTCGTTGCTTCATCTGCTTCTTGTGTGCCTTCTTCCTCATCCAACATCTTGAAACATGATGGTTAAATCGACCACAATATGTACAGGAAATCATCTTATGCTACTTTGCATGCTTGCCATAAGCTGCATGTCTACCATCTTCTTGCTGCAACAAAGGCTTCAAACAATGGTAAGGAATATTTCCATCATGACATTGATGTAATTGAGAACTTGGGAGAAATGTTCTCTTCAAATTTGCATCACATTCTTGAATGCATGTGCTCAAAGCTTCACCATTAAGCTGCTCATAGCCAAGACCAATATTCTTGGGATGCTCCACAACACAAATAGGCTCAACAATGCCTTGTGCATGCTTGCCCAAAACTTTGCCTTCTTGATAGCCCATCTTCAACATCAATTTGGACCCAATACCTCTTGTATGCCATTCAAAAGAACAAACACACTTTTCAATAGAGGAAACTGAAGACAAATCAGAATGATTTACCTCATGATTTACATCCTGAAGATGTGGTATTTTCTTGGACAAAGCTTCTTGAGCTTGAAGAAGCTGCAACTCCATATCATGCAGTCTTGGAAGAATGGCTTCTTTCTCTTCCTGCATAGCTAGCAATTGTGCACGAAGTTGAACACTTTCCCTTTGATCCTCAAGGAGAATCTGCACCATGTCCTTCACCTTAAAGAACTCATTCTTCATGTCATCATTGAATAATCTCGTGAAGGAGGAAACTTCACTTGTAGAAGAATTTGACATTATGTGAATGGTCAAAGCAACCAAAAGGAACTTCCAAAGAAAATTTCTCAAATCTTTCAATCAAACGACAAGATTTTAACCAAATGTCAGTAAAGACCCCTTCTCATTCAAGAAAACTCAGACATGCAACCATTTTGCAACCAATAAAATAGTAAATCTCTTACATTGTTTTAAAACATTTTGCACAATAACAAATGCTCAACCCGAGCTCCGATACCATTCTGATCTGAAAATGGATTTTACTTGAAAAGGGTGCAAGGTATCCATTTTCATTTATGTAAACGAGTGCAAATACTTCCAATTTTAAATTTGAAAATGTGAGAACTTCTTATTTCTAATACAAAGATAGACTGTAGGGGCATTTACCGGATATGTCACCTTTCAAAGAAAGGATGAATCCAGAAGCTACCTGGCCCTCTTACAGACTCTGCCTAAAGAAATAATAGAAGTAAACACTCAGACTTAATTAAAATGACCTTACTCAAACTTGACATTATGCGGAATTTTTGCTTGGAAGAGGTGTATGTATTTTATTCTGTTTATGTGTTTTAAGTTTATTTTCTTTTGCTGAAAATTAACATGTATATCAGCAACATAATTCAGCCATAGAATAACAAAACATAACAGCAATATAATATAGGAGTTCACCCCAACTCTTTGGCTACATCTCCTTTGAGCTTCGTCAACATGACTAAACTCTTTGGGATTACGGTACTTAAATTATTTTACAAGCTCCACACTTAACCACAATGAATATGAAAATGATTCAAAGGGCTGAGAATACCATTTTAAATCCCTTTAATGGCTGTCCAATTCCTGCAAACAGCTTTAGGCTTCCATGGACACACATCCTTTTGTTGGTGCACTAAGCTTATCTGAGATTCTAAATGGCACAAAATACCTCAGATTTCTGTTTCTACTCCTGAAACCACTACTGCTGCATCCAATAATAATCAGACATCAAATACCAACTGATAAATTGTTTACATTAAGCACAACATCCCCAAAAATGGATCTCCTCCACGGTTTGCCCGGGGCTACCCACGACTTCATATCAAGTTCTCGAGCTATAGAAGTACTAAAAATGATCTAAAACCACTTCCATTGGTTCCAAAATGACTTAAACAGCCAATATAGAGTTTTGTTTCATAAAAAACGGCCTCCGGCTGCTCCAGTTTCGCTTATACACTCTATTTGGAAAATGGCCTCTAGAACTTAAATGAAGCTTTTTGACTTTCTAAAGTTCTTAACAGGATCTGAAAACCATCCAAACAGATTCAAAAGGCATGAAATATCTAAGAATTCCTATTCATTTACCTTAAACAGAGAAACACAGTCCAAAATACAGCCTTCTCCTTCTACGCCCTGATGGCTCCTTCATCTTCTTCGATGCTTAAACCTCTGAACATGACTTCTGTTAGACTTAATACCTACTCCATTGAGTCCAGAATGTTGAAGAGACCTGAAATAAAAAAAAAATTCACTTCAAAAGGATCTCCCATGTGAAAGATATCACCAAAACAACATTTTGCCCAATGTTAGGCAAAAATCCCACTAATTGTGGGCCAACTGTAGTTAACTGTGGATAAACTTGGAGTTCCGCCTAAAATGGAGGGATCAGCGCTAAATTCAGTGGAACATTTTCTGTTAGCATTTAATGTTCTACCAGTCATGTGGCCTCTCCGCAGCAATAAACGTAACTGTTTTAACAACCATTGGAATTTTTGTTTAGGGCTATGGTTTGTAGTTGAGGACATATGGAATGCGGGGGGGCTTAGCCCAAAGCCCCTCCGACCTCCGCTCTAAACGTAAACCACATTTCAGCATGTGCCTTTGACCCATTAGCAAATGAATATATGCCATAACGTTTGCCTTTCATAACCTTTTAAAACCCACGTTGCCACATTTAAACTTTAACATTATACCTTGGGTTTTAATTAATATGGATTTTTAAATTAATATAATTAATATATATATTTTTAATTAATATTTAATATATATATATAAAATATTAATATAATATATGATTTTTTAAAAATCAAATAAAATATTAAATTTTTAATATATATAAAACTTTAATTAAACTTTAATATATTAAAAATATTTCTCCACATTAAAATAATGAACCCATTCAGCATGAGAGGTTATTGGGCAATTTCAAAGTGAAACATCTCCTCCATACGGTAACGGATTTTAGTACCGTTCATGGCATTGGGATCGTATTGCCGAGGCCTTTCTCGTCACTCAGGTTCCAAATCAATTTGAGCACTTTCATTTTTGAGCTTTTTCCCAAGCTTAGATTTGAGCTCCTGATCACTAAGTAAAGGTAAAGAGCATGATTCTAAACAGACTTATTTGACCCAACCTAGACAAAGCTGCTTTAAAGAGATGATTCCAAGAACATAATATTTTCAGTGGCAACAATATGCAAGGCTAACCATAAATCATAATTGATGTTTAACTGATCTAATTTATTCAAGAAATGAACAAGCTGAGAATTTGTTAGAGATCAATAAATGATTTCTCTAATGTATCTAAGTAGAATAAAACATTAAGGCAGTGAAGGAAAAACAGATTTAAGTTGTTATTAGAAACATTTCTTAATCTAAATTCTTTGTCCTATTGCAACATAGCAAGATGGAAAACATAATGGAAAACTATAAAGTACAAACAAAGGAAAACTTTCACCCTCAACCAAGCCTATGGATCCTGCAAGCAATCCTTCTCCATCAACAAGCAAATCGGATCATGCATAGGTTCCAGGACATCAAATTTCTCTTCAAGAGCTTCAAAGGACTATGTATTATTCCAGCTTCAATCATCAAAATGAAACATTTACAATGAGTTCCAGTGCAGTATTTATACTGCAACTGAGGAGGTGCAACTTTTCTAGGGTTCAAAATGTCATTAATGCTTCTTTCCCTTTGAAAACTATGCAGGGCACAAGGTAAGAATATCTGCAGCTTCTCTGTGTTTAAATAACTTTTTATTAATTACTGAGATAAAGATAAGTGGAAAATATTGACATTAAGGCCTTATGTTATCTTTATAATAATTGTCCTGACAGTTTTTAAATATCTTCTTTAGTGTCATAACTACCAATTTTCCCTTTTGGGATAAAGTGGGCCATAGGTGGCAGTTTTAGGGTTATTAAGTGCATAAATGCTCTGTTGATGTATTCGAGGCTGATTTAGGCATAAGTTTTCCCCCATTTATTTAGAAAACTGCTCTTTAGGTCTATTTTTTCCTTTGTTTCATCATAATCCATATTTCGGGCCTTAAGCATTTTCTGCTAACTGTATTCACTTTTAATCATCCTTTTCCTTTGGTTCTCAGCTGTTCTATCTTTAACTCACTGTATCAACCTTTAATTCCTGTGCTTTATCCAAT
The DNA here is from genome assembly GCA_034641835.2 of Pinus albicaulis. Taxonomy (NCBI): domain Eukaryota; kingdom Viridiplantae; phylum Streptophyta; class Pinopsida; order Pinales; family Pinaceae; genus Pinus; species Pinus albicaulis. The sequence goes on from CM076569.1 coordinate 352,002,143, forward strand.
ATTTTCTTGTTTTAACCCTTGGAATCTTTATCTTTATGTTTAAACCATATTTTTCCTTTTTCTGTTGTGAATAGGTGTCTTCGGCGTGCGGGGGTTTTATTTGAATAACCAATGTTCATGCAACATTGGTTGAAAACCCAAATTTTACACCCGGGAAGCTCCTTAATCTTCCATATTTATGTATTTAATCCTTTATCCTGTGTTTCTTCCCTTAAACTGTAGGATTAAGCCTTTAATCTTCAATTTTATTGCATAATCCTTTATATTCAATCTTTACTGTCTTTTCCTTTCGCTACTGTGGACAGATGACTTTTAGTGCGCGGGGGGTTTGATTTGAATAATCAATGTTTATGCAACATGGATTAAAACCCTGGATTCACACCCAGAAAGTTCTTTTTCCTGTGTTGATTAGGCTTTAGAGATGGTAATCTTTGGCCGTGTCCCTTTATGGGTTGTGGATATGGTTTCTGCCTTTTAAAATCGACATCAAACCCTGCATAAAACCAATAAACACATTAAAAAACCCTACGATGTTGGAAAGACTACTTTGGAGTCTGGCGGAGGTAGAGGAGCAGTGAGGAGGAGGTGAAATGCTGGTGGAAGAGGAGATTTTCATGGCGGAGAGGCGAAAATCTGTGAAGACCGGGTTGAATTTGAATATAGGCGCGAAAAATGGCTTGGCAGTTTTGCAAAAACCGTCGGCAGTTTTCGTGCAGTGATTGAGTGGTAAGTGGTTTAGCCTGAAGGGAACACGATTGAATCAAAAATGGAGGCATGGATTTTGCAAAACCAGCGGTCTCGCGCGATTTCTGGTTATTAAACCTCAGAAAACAAAGTTGCGCGAAACACAATGTTGAGCTTTGGATGAGGCAGGGCAGATCCAACGGTGGGGGAATGAGTGTGATGGGGAAAGGTGCTCGGGCGAGGAATTAGTGGAAGCCAGGTGGCAAGCCTAGATTGGTGGATGCTTTGCGTAATGGATGGTAGGCCCTAGCAGGGTTGGGTGTCGGGATTTAAGTGAGCGCCGTTGGATTAAATAAATCAACGGTGGGGATCGTTTATAGGGGTGAAATGATATATTAAATTTGGGAGGATAGGGGAAGAATGGGGGTGCATGGTGGCTATTGATCTTCAAAGATAAACAAAGGGGATTAATTTGTGGTGTGATAAGGCAGGGATAAAAGAAAATGAAGGAATGTGGCCAAGGAAGGAAAGGAACGGCAGGGTGAATTATCGCCGTCAGATCATATAGATCTACGACTAAGATATATTGGGGTTTGACAAAGGTAATAGGGGAAAATACAAGGAAAAAGACATTTTATCAGGGGAGCGGGGAAAAAACAAAAGGTAAGGGAAGGGGGCTCAGAGAAAAATGAAGGGTAGGGTCCTGTGGAGAAAAATACTGGGCGCAGAGAAACAGGGGCTAGTGGCTAGGATTTTAGTGCCAAGTCATAGTGCCTTGGTTCTATGATGAGGAAGGAGCTAGGACTAAGCCAAAAGGGGCTTAAAACACAAAAAAATTAATATGAACGAAAAGGCTTAAAATGAAGCTTTTTTAGGTGTTTTTCAGTGTTCCGATAGGTAGAATGGGAGAATTGAAACCATAAAAAAGGATTTTTTATGAGTTGAAAAGGGCTTTTGAAGGTTTTTTTAGGATAATGAGGGAAAATGAGAAGGAGGAAAGGGGATTTTTTAGGGGAAAATGAAGGATAAACAAGGGCAAACAATGAGTGTCATAGGTTTATAAAATGATGAAAAATGGCCTAAAAAACTGTCTTTTTTAGATATCAGCATGGTTTCTTGGTGGATTTCTTCAATGAAACTGTAGTGAAGATTACACTTTTGAGTTTAGAAAGCATCAGAAGGCTTCAAGAATGAGAAATTTTCTGTGAAAATAATCTCTTGAAGGCTCAAGATTTGTTTTGGCCATCATTTGCTATGACAAAAATTTACTGATGGCTAACAATGGCTCCACTTGGGTATGGCAGCTCGTTGGAGGTGTCAAGAACTTCAGAATTTCATCTCTGGGATATAGACATGTGCCTTTATCCATTGAAAACCTTTCTTCTTTGATCAAGCTTCTTTAAAAAAGATGATCAGTACTTTATATCAGCAAACAAATTTCTCCCAATCATTCTACCTACACAACCTACTTTTCCTAACATTTTTTTCTTCAATGAGGTGCACTTGGACTTCAAACCTTTGACATAAACATTTTATTCTTTTATTGAAAGCAGGAAACTAATCTAAATCTACCCTTATTTATTCCATGAGTTCAGATAAAGGAGTTCATCTCATAAATTCTCTACCTAAGCTACTATCTGCCAGGATTAAACTGTCTGGCAGATTTTATTCTCTATTTTCTAAAACAGAAATTTAAACACAGTCAGATCAAGTTTAGGCTGTCTGATCTGCTATGGTGTCTATGGCTATGTGTACAAGCTGCACAAAGACTTTATTTGCACAAAAATGAAACAAAATGGTGAAGGCTTAAGATCTGAAAATTATATACATCCTTTTATTATTTTTCCAGCTCTGATTTTGATCTATTGTGAGTTGTCCTCTTCTTCTTTAACTGGTTCAAGTTTTCAGTATGTTAGAACCAGTATTTTTGTATCTTTGGCTCAGGTTTTGAGTTTTTTTGAACCATTTTTCTCTCCTAAGCTATTCTACTGATAAGCGAAGATTACACAATTTGGAAAATATTCTTCCCTAACCTATCAGCATGAAATTCAAATTTACTCAATCATGTTTAGGCTGTATGATTGAATAATTACAAGTAGTGGCATTTGGGCTTGCACACAAACATTATTTTGCATAAAAGTGAATCAGAAAGATAAGGCCATGATTTTTATTTTGTGAGGCATCCTTATCTATCTCTTTGGTTCTGTTTTGAGCATGTGGAACCAGTATCTTTTCAATCTCCTAATCTATCTTCCTTTGAACAAGTTAAGTCTGAAATAATGTTTTATCAATCAAAATTTCTACTAACTTATCAACATAAATTTAAAGTATGTTCAGCTATGATCAGGTTATATAACTGAACAATATATCCCTTTGAATCAGTAGTGGCATTTTGAGTAGCTCACTTTCAGAATTTTTTTTTTTTTTTAGGTATGGGGTTGTACCCCTTTTAAATCTGCCCTCTTTTGATTTTATTGTTTTTTACTTTTTTTGTATTTTGTATAATTTCCTTATGTTATGTACAATGAATAAAACTTTGAAACTAAGACTCTTGACAGAAATAGTGTTTGAGCATCCTGCCATTGACAGGACCCTCAAATATTTCAGTTCCATCAAGTTCCTTAAAAAGAAAGCATTGTTGCCTCTCATTGAATCAATGATATAGGGACCTTTCCACATATTTTCAAACTTATCATGTTTGCCTTTGTCTTCCCTTCTAGAATCCCAATTTAGAACTATATTTCCAACTTGGAAATCATTTTCTTTAGTCATTTTGTCAAATAGTTTCTTGATGTTCTCTTGGACTATTTGTGTTCTGTTGTACACTTCCTCTCTTGATTGTTGAAAATGAATGGTCTGATTAATCCTCGTTTGCATAACATCTTCTTCAACTTGTATCTCTTGAAGGAGCTTCATGACTGGGACTCCTAGAGATGTTTGGAAGACTGCATCTATGCCATACACTAACTGATAGGGAGACATGCCTATGGATTTTTTAGTAGTCAATCTATCAGCCCATAAGGCATGGACAAGCTTATTATGCCAAGATTTTTTATTCTGTTCCAACAATTTTTTGATGATATTAATAAGGATTTTGTTGGAGGATTCAAATAGACTGTTTCCTTGGGGGTAGTAGGCAGTGGAATGACCTAATGTGATCTAATATTTATGGCATAAATCTACCATCCTCTTGGACCTAAAGGCAGCAGCATTATCTATGATTATTTTTCTAGGACAACCAAATCTGGACAGTATGTTGTTTTCAATGAATTTGATGATGAAAGACTTGGTAGAATTCCTAGAAGGTATGGATTCTATCCATTTGGTAAAATAATCAGTGGTAGTGGGAATCCACTTGTGTTGGGCTGAGGATGATGGGTGAATCTCCCCAATGAATTCCAAACCCCATTGTTGAAAGGGAGCCTCAACACTAATAGGCTGCAAAGGTAGTGGTAAGAGCTTTCTCCTGCCATCAAAGATTTGGCATTTGTGGCAGGGCATGACTAACGTATCGGTGTCTGGAAAGAGGGTAGGCCAATAGTATCCAGACCTAAGGATTTTGTTTGTTGTGGTCTTCCAGTTAAGATGTCCTCCACATTCTCCCTCATGAAGCTCATGCATGATTTTTCCTGCATCAACCTCAAGTAAACATTTAAGTAAAATCCCCACAGCATTTTTCCAATACAGAACTCCATCTAATATACAATAATTTAAAGCCTTCTGTTTGACAATTCTACCTTTTGTTTTTGACAAAGAAGGAGGAGTATTCAGATAATGTAATACATATATGATGTCAGCATACCAAGGAGAGTTTATGAATGTTTCTTCAATGAATGGTGTTGTGCATTCTTCTATTTCTTCCAAAACATCAACCATGTTCATATCTAAAGCTTGGAAGTTTGAATCAGCCATGAGTTTTGCTAATCCCTGCCCTTTGATGAATTTGGTGGGCCTGATCTCTAAGTCATATTCTAAAATGGTAGAAATCCACTTGCCCCTTTTACCATCAGGATCTTGATTAAGTATATCTTTGAAAACCGTGTTTGGGACAAAGGCTATGATATGTGAATGAAAAATATAAACTCTAAAATCCTTTAAAGCTTTGATTAAGGCAAAGGCATATTTCTCCATAATGTTATACTTTAGAGGTGCATCCCTTAAGGCTTTGCTGAAGAAAGCTATGCGCTGCTCTTGCCCCATGACGTTCTTTTGCAGCAATACTGCTACCACAATATGTTCAGAGGAAAAGGAGGAAATGTAAAATTCTTCGGTGAAGCCAGGGCTGATTAGGACTGGTGTTTGTGTGAGTGCTTGTTTTACCAGCTCAAAATATTGTTTTTCTTCCATATTCCACTTCACGCCTACTTCCTTTTTCAACATATTTGTGATATTTCTTAAGAGCTCAGCAATGTTAGGGATGAATCTTCTTAGGAAGTTAATCTTTCCAATGAAAGAATGTAGTTCTTTAATGTTCCTAGGATAGATGATTTGTAAGATTCCTTCTATTCTGTTGGGATCTATCTTGATTCCTTCCTCAGAGATGATGTGACCTAAGAGTTTTCCTTCTTGAAGGCCAAACAAAGTTTTCTTAGGATTTCGGGATAGGCCATACTTTCTGCATTTTTCAAAGACTTTTCTCAAGTGGACGAAGTGCTCCTTATCAGTTTTATAGTAGACAGTGATGTCATCAAGGTACATGACTATGAAATGACCTATGTCTTCTGAAAAAACTATGTCCATTGCCCTTTTTAAAGTAGCCCCTGCATTCATCAAACCAAATGGCATTTTAACATACATAAATGTACCCCAAGGTGTAGTGAAAGCAGTTTTAAGTTGATCACTCGAAGAGACTAGGACTTGGTTATAACCTGAGAAGCCATCTAGTAATGAGATTATTTTTGACCCAACTACTTTTTGGAGTATGTGATCCATTTTAGGCAAAGGGTAATTGTCTTTCAGGGAGGCTTTGTTCAAATTTCTGAAGTCAATACAAAGCCTAATTTTCCCCGTCTTCTTCCTAACTGACACAAGGTTGGACACCCATTCTGAGTATTGGATAGGGACTATGATCCCAGCATCATACATCTTTTTTATTTCTTTCTCAAATGAGGGTAACAGGAAGGGGTTTATTCTTCTCAACTTTTGTTTAAATGGCTTCTGATTTTCTTTGGGAGAAATTTTATGTTGGATGATTTTGGTGTCATAGGATTTCAAGTCTTCGTACCCCCAAGCAAACACATCTTTAAATTCTCTAAAAATCTCAATGTATTTCTGTTTTATGTGAGATGGGAGAGTTTTGGACATCTTGACCATTTTGAGCTCTTTCATCCCTCCAATGTTACACTCTTCTACATTTGTTTCAGTGGGTTCCATCTTGGGTTTTTTAGCTACATCATTGAAATCAAAAAACTCTTCTAGTGGTGTAAGGCCTCTTGGCAAGGTGTCATATTTGTACTGTAGAATTTCAATTTCTTTTTGATCTAATTTATCAAATACTTTTGTAACACATGGGTTTTGAAGGTGGTTTATATCATCATCAAAGGGCAGCTCTGTTTTTGGAGTTTCTTTTTCAGCAGATTTATTTCTTTCAAATCTTAAACTCTATTTTGCACTTGAAAAGTCATTTCTGGATTGCAGAAAATTCTCTATTTGGTCATCATTATCAAACACTTGAAAATGGTTCAATTTGTCCAGTACAGTAGGCCTTTTTTTAATTTTGATGAGGCATTGATTATTTTGCTGGCTTTGGGCCAGATTAACACATAGATCCTTGATTAGGCCCAAACACTTAACCCTACTTGAATCAAAAGAGTACAAGTCTTTGTAGGGATTTTTGATTTCTAGGCCCAATCTCTCCATTACAACCTTTGGCATGAGATTGTCTGAGGCACCAGAGTCTAGCATAGCATTATGCAGAATCTTATCATGTATGTTTAGACTTACATAGAAAGGAGGGACTGCTCCTTCTTGATATTTTCCCTCTACTTTAGGACCAAACAGTAGTTCTGGCTTATCATCAGTTAAGTTTAAGGTATCAGTATCCTTGCCTATGTTTATCACTTTGCAAATCTGGGATCTGTATACCTCTTGGTTTACCAATTCAGTGAGGGGTATAGTGATCTTGATTTTGGCAATCTCCATGTCAAAATTGAAAGGTGCAGGTGTCTGTATTGCATTTACATCAGTTTTATCACCCATGAAATTTTCTATATTTTTAATTTTCTGATTCTGATTTGATGGTTTGGACAATATTTTTTTTTTAGGGACACTATTTGAAGTGCTAGGGCAGCTTGAATCATTACTAGGCTGACTGGTCTTTTGCTTGTTTGGTTCAGTTTTCTTAGCCATAGTATTCATGTTTTCTACTGTCTTTTTAGGGATAGATTCAGAGGTTTTTCTAATAGTAGTGTTTGGCTGATCTTTTTTGGGGATATATTGACTCTTCTTGCTCCTAAGGCTATACTGCTTATGGAATTCCATTATGGCATTCTCAAATCCTAATCTATAGTCTTCAGAATCTTCATATGATTTCTCATTTGGTTTTGAAGAAAACATCCTTTTTTCCTCTTCAGTAAGGAATGTGTTATCTTCATCATCCAAACCTATGACAGTTACATGGTATTCTTCCAACTGCTTAGGCTCTCTTTCTTCTTCATCTACATAGTTGTCTTGAAAAGGGGGTCTGATTTGTTGGTCACCCACTCTTCTAGAATTTTGGTTTCTATTTCTGTTCTGAATATTGGCACAATTTTCCCTAGGAGGTGTTCTTTCATTCAAACTGAATTTTTCCATCATCCTCTCCATTGTACTAGCTATGGAGTCAAGTTTGGTTTGGGAAGAGGAGGGTGCAAGTGTTGTGTCATCTCTATAAGTCACCCTTTTTTCTGATCTCAGCCTAGCCCTTCTCTCAATCAAGTTGGCCTCTATAATTACAACCCCTTTTTGCATATCTTCTAGACTTAGGTAATATCTCTCCCTTAGTTAATAGGCCATATCAGCATCAAAGCCCTCAGGATACTTCACCAAGGCTAAGCCTTATGGAGGTTTCATATGTGTTGGGAGAGCATTGTAAAAATTGTTAAACCTAGTGGAGTAGTCATGAACACTCTCTCGAATTTATCATAAGATTGTTATACTCGGATAGAATTTGGAGGGGGTTCTTCTTGATTTCCCATTTGTCCACAAAGGTTTGGTATAGAGTAGGGAGATCAGGAATGCTATTGGGAAGTAACTCTTTAAAGCATTTCTTGGGTTCTCTCGCTAAGCTCTGAGAAAAAATCCTTATTTTTATGGTTTCTTCTTCTATCTCCATATAGTCAAAAGCATCATTAATTCTATCTACATGTTTTTGAGTAGTGATGGATTCAGTCCCTGAGAAGTGAGGGATTTTGGACTGATATTCATTTGGAAAAGGTAATAGTGGTTGTTGTAGAGCTAGAGGAGCATACCATGCTGCCATGATGGGAGGGAAAGGAAACAAAGGCTGATTTACAAGGGCAGGATTTGTGAGAAGTGGAGGAGGATGGAGTGAGGTGGTTTGCACACTGGTGGTATGGATGGGCATAGCTGAGGTACTTGGACCGAAAGACTGATTCTAAGTAATTTTGAGATGAAAAGGGATGAAGTGATGTAGAAGCTGAAAATCAGGTGCAGTAGAGAGAGAAGCTTCTCTACTAGAGATTGGTTTCAAATCTATGGGCTCAAAGTTAGCCTGGTCAACCCTACTTTGTGACTTGGTCCTGAATAGGTTTTGGTATGGTGCAAATCAAACTGAGGGTCTTGTCAGATTGTAAGGTGTTCTGGTGTAGAATTTTTTCCATGGATGGTCCTACCAATGGGTGAGTTTCTAGCTTTAGGATTTTTCCACAAAATCATTTCTAGATTATCAACTATGATATGAGGATTCGGATATGGGTGTGATCTGGTAAAAATCCTTCATGAACCCAGATCTCTGTTTTCACACAAGGTATAACTAGGCCTTAAAAAATGTCTTGGACTGATTTGACACAATCCTAGAACAACCTATGGGACTAGTGGGATTAGGAAGGCCTGTTGGAGGCTAGTGGAGCGCCAGGTGGAATTTTTTGCAATTTTGAAGATATGGTCCACCACCAAATTCTTGATAAAAATCAATATAGGGAGTATTTTTTGGTTTTTAAGTTTCCTTATGCAGCCTTAAGGTTAATGAGTATCTCCTAACTAAGCCATTATCTTGCTAGGATGATGAAGTAATCAGTTTCTACTCTGGCTATGGGTTGGTTTTTAAGTCAAACTAGGGATGCATATGAGTCTACAAGAGTTTGTCAGGCTACTATGAACTCTGGTCCCACTGTGATCGCCACTATGTTAGCTCTCTGTAATTTTCTATATTGATTGAGATACAAATTTACAAGGGCAACATCAAACCAAGCTTTAGAGATCTAGGATCTAGCCCTCCTAGTCTCAGAGAGGGATCTCTCAATATATTTGTAAGGATGTAGCTTGATGCTTTTCAGAGGTTGATTTTAGGCTAGATGTTAAGTCTAAGGTATTTTTATTGTTTTTGGTTGGGCATGATACTTTGATAGATTTTAGATAGAAAACATGGAATATTGTTAAGTCATTGGGAAATGGAGTCAAACAAGGTCTAGATAAGTTTATCAATGGTGTCAAGAGCATTTGTATGGAAATTTAACTTGGTTGGTGGATCTTTAAGGTTGTGAAGGGTTTATGAAATGGACATAAAGATTTGAGAACAACAAATAAATAAAGGGCTGAAACAGAATCATTTGTATACTTGTAAACTGAGGGAATTATAAAACTGATAAGAACAGCAAGAGAATCAAAAGTATAAGAAGAACCTAATACTCATGATTTCATACTGAAATAGATAATTAACTAAGACAACCATTCAGATAAAACAGAGAAAAGTAAGAAACTTATCCAACTTCCAGGGCTTTTATCATTTAGAAAAGAAAAACATTTAAGATGCACAAGTAACTATAACTTTAGAAGGAGAAAAAAACTCTAATCACCCAAAGTTAGAGTTATAAGGTTTCCTTGAAATATATTTAGCTAAGTAAAGGCAAAGAGAATGATTCTAAACAGACTTATTTGACCCAACCTAGACAAGGCTGCTTTAAAGAGATGATTCCAAGAACAGAATATTTTCAGTGGCAACAATATGCAGGGCTAACTGCAAATCATAATTGATGTTTAACTGGTCTAATTTATTCAAGAAATGAACAAGTTGAGAATTTGCTAAAGAGCAATAAATGATTTCACTAATGTATCTAAACAGAAGAAAAAATTAAGGAAGTGAAGGAAAAACATATTTAAGGTGTTATTAGAAACATTTCTTAATCTAAATTCTTTGTCCTACTGCATCATAGCAAGATGGAAAACATAATGGAAAACTAGAAAGTACAAACAAAGTAAAACTTTCACCCTCAACCAAGCCTATGGATCCTGCAAGCAATCCTTCTCCATCAACAAGCAAATCAGATCATGCATAGGTTCCAAGACATCAAATTTCTCTTCAAGAGCTTCAAAGGACTATGTATTATTCCAGCTTCAGTCATCAAAATCCAACATTTACAATGAGTTTTAGTGCAATATTTATACTGCAAGTGAGGAGGTGGAACATTTCTAGGCTTCAAAATGTCATTAATGTTTCTTTCCCTTTGAAAACCACGTAGGGCACAAGGTAAGAATATCTGAGGCTTCTCTCTGTTTAAATAACTTTGTATTAATTACTGAGATAAAGATAAGTGGAAAATATTGACTTTAAGGCCTTATCTTATCTTTACAATAACTGTCCTAACAGTTTTTAAATATCTTCTTTAGTGTAATAGCTGCCAATTTTCCCTTTTTGGATAAAGTGGGCCATAGGTGGCATTTTTAGGGTTATTAAGTGCATAACGACTCTGTTGATGTATTCGAGGCTACTTTAGGCCTAGGTTTTCCCTCATTTATTTATAAAACTACTTTTTAGGCCTAATTTTTCCTTTATTTCATCATAATCCATCTTTCGGGCCTTAAGCCTTTTCTGCAGACTATATTCACTTTTAATCATCCTTTTCCTTTGGTTCTCGGCCTTTCTATATTTAATTCACTGTATCAACCTTTAATTCCTATGCTTTATCCAATATTTTCTCATTTTAAGCCTTAGAACCTTTATCTTTATTCTTAAACCATCTTTGGCCTTTTGTCATTGTGAATAGGTGTCTATGGTGTGCGGGGGTTTGATTTGAATAACCAATGTTCATGCAACAATGGTTGAAAACCTAGACTTTACACCCAGGAAGCTTCTTAATCTTCCATATTTATGTATTTATCCCTTTATCCTGTGTTTCTGCCCTTAAACTGTAGGATTAAGCCTTCAATATTCAACTTTATTGCATAATCCTTTATCTTCAGTCTTTATTGTCTTTTCCTTTTGCTACTATGGACAGATGAATTTTAGCGTGCGGGGGTTTGATTTGAATAATAAATGTTTATGCAACATGGATTAAAAACCTGGATTCACACCCAAAAATTTCTTTTTCTTGTGTTGATTAGGCTTTAGAGATGGTAATCTTTGGCCCTGTCCCTTTATGGGTTGTGGATAGGGTTTCCGCCTTTTAAAACCGGCATCAAACCCTGCATAAAACCAATAAACACGTTAAAAAACCCTGTGGTGTTGGAAATACTACTTTGGAGGCTGGTGGAGGTAGAGGATCAGTGAGGAGGAGGTGAAATGTTGGAGGAAGAGGAGATTTTCATGGCGGAGCAGCGAAAATCTGCAAAAACCGAGTTGAATTTGAATATAGGCACAAAAAATGGCTTGGCGGTCTTGTGAAAATTGTCAGTGGTTTTCGCGCGGTGATTGAGTGGTAAGTGGTTTAACTCGGAGGGAACACGATCGAATCAAAAAAAGGATGCGTGGCTTTTGCAAAACCAGCGGTCTCGCGCGATGTCTGGTTGTTAAATCTCGGACGGAAAAGTTGTGTGAAACACAACGTTGACCGTTGGATGAGGCGGGGCAGATCCAACGGCGGGGGAATGAGCGTGATGGGGAAAGGTGCTCGGGCGAGGAATTAGTGGAAGCCAGGTGGCAAACCCCGATTGGTGGATGCTTTGCGTAGTGGGTGGTAAGCCCCAGCGGGGTTGGGTGTCGAGATTTAAACAAGAGTCGTTGGATTAAATAAATCAATGGTGGGGATCGTTTATAGGGGTGAAATGATATATTTAAGTTGGCAGGATATGGGAAGAATGGGGGTGCATGGTGGCCATTGATCTTCAAAGATCAACGGTAGGGATTAATTTGTGGAGTGATAAGGCGGGGATAAAAGAAAATGAAGGAATGTGGGCAAGGAAGGAAAGGAATGGCAGGGTGAATTATAGTCGTCAGATCATATAGATCTACGGCTAAGATCTGTCAGGGTTTGACAAAGGTAACAGGGGAAAATACAAGGAAAAAGACATTTTATCAGGGCAGCGGGGAAAAAACAAAAGGTAAGGGAAGGGGGCTGAGCGAAAAAGGAAGGGCAGGGTCCTGTGGAGAAAAATACTGGGGGCAGAGAAACAGGGGCTAGTGGCTAGGATTTTAGCGCCAGATCACAATGCCTTGGTTCTATGATGAGGAATGAGCTGGGACTAAGCCAAAAGGGGCTTAAAACCAAAAATTTTTAATATGAGCGAAAAGGATTAAAATGAATCTTTTTTAGGTGTTTTTCAGTGTTCCAATAGGTAGAATGGGACAATTTAAACCATAAAAAAGGATTTTTTATGAGTTTAAAAGGGATTTTGAAGGTTTTTTTAGGATAATGAGGGAAATTGAGAAGGAGGAAAGGGATTTTTTAGGGGAAAATGAAGGATTAACAAGGGAAAATAATGAGTGTCATAGGTTTAGAAAATGATGAAAAATGGCCTAAAAAACATTCTTTCCTAGATATCAACATGGTTTCTTGGTGGATTTCTTCAATGAAACGGTAGAAAATATTACTCTTTTGAGTTTAGAAAGCATCAGAAGGCTTCAAGAATGAGAAATTTTCTGTGAAAATAATCTCTTGAAGGTTCAAGATCTGTTTTAGCCATCATTTGCTATGACAAAAATTTACTGATGGCCAACACTCCCCTCCAAAATGTTGCTTATCCTCAAGCAACTGTACAAGGATAGAAAAATTCCTCCCCTCCTCCTCTTGTGGCCTCCTCATCAATAGTCCCCACCACTACTCAAAATAATCTGCAATAAATCTTCCCTCCAATGCTTCCTCCCAAGTATGCAAAACCACATGGCTCACATCATAAAAAGGTGGAAGGTGTAAGTGGAAACCTTATTGGTGTCCAATGGACTCCTCAAGGTAGGAGTGATGAAAAAAATGGGGAATCTCATTCCAAATGAGTGACTCCCACACCCATGCTATCATCCAAATGAAATGAGCCATTCTAGGTAGCTCATCAAAGAAATAATTAACTCTCAGTTTATGCAATGTATTGGGGTTGCATGGAGAGATCATATTTTTCCATCCAAGTTGTTTCTCTCTCCATTTATGGTAAGTATGGGGTTGTTTCTGATCTTGGGCTGAAATGTCATGGCCTCCAAGAATAGCCCAAGTTACCTCACAAAATAAATTAGCCATGAAGTGCCTCCTCCAAGAACACAAGTTCTTCAAATGGCTCTTCCCATATGAAGACAAGAGGTGTGATGTGGAAATCATGGTTTGCCCATTGCTTCTCCTGAAACATACAACACATAAAGTAGGGAGAATCATACTCCCAATTGGCATATCCAACTCATCTATCACTCTCCAAACAAAGCTCCCCATGAACATAAGAATATCAGCAAAATATGGAAGCAAAAACCAATGAAAACAAGCTGCCATATGACAACCGGAGAGTGGATCATAGTTCCACACATGGAACCAGTGCAGTGAATCCCTTGCCTACATCAAAAAAAGTAATAACAAGTGCTCTCCCAGCCACTCATTTTCTACCACAATCATTCTATAAGATATAAGCATGAAAGTACAATGTGGTGTCAATGGTGCACACAAAAAGTCATGTGGTTTCCCCCACAGACCACCAATAAAATAGCCAATCTCAATGTTGCAAGTGGCTTCAAGTACATCATCATATAATATGCAAGAAGGGATAATCCTCCCTGGTACAACATGTTGATCATATAAAGTAAAGAAGTACAAAACATAATGTGAAGTTATACCTTATCAACCATGTACTTAGGGCCTTGAGCTGAAAGGGCTCAACCGAAAGTTCTCCCTCACCTTCAAAGAGTAGGGAAATGGATGTGACATCCTCTCTATAATCATTTGGGCTATGCATCTCTCCATATGCTGAAATATATCATGCTGGATGCCCTCCGAAATGAACTCCTATGCCAAAGAAATATATGCATCAAAGTGCATGGAAAGGAAGTTCTCATGTGCTGTATGTAGAAGTTTCTCCTTGAGCTTAGAAGCTTTAGTCAAGACTACTCTTCCATAAGAGTATATGACCACATCATCCACATATATCTATCATCTCCATCTGGGTCATCAAGAATCATGCAAGCGCCAAGATCCTTGGAGTAATCTACCAGAAGTTGAGACCTCCAATATGGATCAATCCTCCCAAGAGATAGCGTGATGATCTTGAATGTGAATCTCTCCACATGCTGCTACCTTCTCCTTTGACATCCTCCATGCCAAATTCATCCTCCAAAATGCTGCCATGCCCATAATGCATTTTCTCATGCTCAAATAGAAGTGGGGACTTTTGGAAGCTGGCCTCACATGAGAAGCTATCATCCAAAAAGAACCTCCTGATCTTGGCCAATGCAAGCATGAGTGGCCTCCATATACTCCAATGTATGGAGGATTCATTCCTCAGAGGAAGTACCCTATGTTTCTCCAAATTCATGGAGAAACTCCCTTGCACCATGAAGGTGCCATCCTCCATCACTGTAGCAACTTCTGTCAGCGTAGTATATGTAGTGAGAGTGGGTGTTGCTGAAAATGGGAGAATGTTTCCCTCCTCCTTTAGTCTATCCCAAACTCTCTGCGTTGTACTAGACTCCTCAAAAGTCTCCACTTCTCTGGAATTGAAGAGTGGTGAACCAAATGGCAAGATGTCTCTTACCAACTCCAAATCTGGTGGCCTCCCAGGTGGAATGCCTCCATGTAATGAGACATCAATGTCAAGAGTAGATTGTACATATGGATGGGAAACTTTTCCCTTGCCCTCACAACGCAAATCAGTATGCCTCTTCTTTGCACTAGCTCTCTGAAATAGATAGGGGTGTGTGCTCCTCATTAAGTGATGCTGACCTTCCTCCCTACCTTCTCCATCCATCTGCAATGTCTCACAATCATGCTACTCATTGATTGTGCTTTGTCCTCCATATGTGAGATCTTGGGGAGTTTCTTGCAATCATACAAGACTTCCTCATGTTGGAGCATGTGCTCCTCCTTCCTCTGCATGAGGGACTAGATATGCTCTAGATGTGACAACTCTGTTGCCCCCATCCTTCTCTTGTTCTTCATTATGAATGGGAGTCACTTGCTCAATAAGAGGATCCTCTTTTGAAAAAGGAACCATCATGCCCCCTTGTCGAAAGACATGAAATAGAGACCTTGCCTCCAGCAAAGTGTTATGCAAGATGTGAGCTTCTCCAACAATTTTCTAAAGTGGGTTTGAGTTTATAGGTTATTCCAACCCATGCACAAGTTTTGATTGTTTTGGTTTGTTTGGCTCTACCAAGAGTGTTTTAGATTGTTTTCCATCATACCTCTCCACTAATCTCCTAGTGAACCTTGCATAAGAAGAAGTATTGGAATTTTTTAATGAAAATGACTCAAATATCCACCAAGCATAGGCCTTACCTTCAAAGTGCAGCGCTGCAACTCTGATGGCTTCATCTTCCGAAACTTGGTGCTATTGAAAATAGGTGTGTAGCTCCTCCACCCAAGCTTTGGCTGAACATGTTGGTGATCCATCAAAAGTAGATAGAGAAAATCTATCCATGTCATGCTACCTGCTCCTCTCCACTTTGATCTTGTAAAACTCTTGGAAAGTGATATGATCTCTAAACTTCTCAGTTTGAGACTCATACTCTTGTAGAAAATTTCTAAGAGTTTCTCTCGTTGGAATTTCCTCTTCTTTCAACTCTCTCATGGTAGATCTAGGAATTTGTTTTCACTGTGCATAATAGGGTGTAGCTACATGCTCACACCTTTCATGTGAAAATCTAGTTTTGGCTCTAGATCCAAACTCCTCTGGAGATTCCATCTCCTTTCTCATTTTCTTGAGATCCTCTTTAATGCTTTGTATTGATTTAGGAAGAAGCCTTGAGAGCCTCTCCTCCTTCCTTCCTGCACAGAATGGGGTCTTCTCTTTTCTGTACATCTCTTCTTCTCCTTCTTCTTTTGATAGCATAATGGACGAGATCCACAAGTCGAGCCAAGATTATGCTCCGATACCACTGTAATATTCCAAATTGGAAATAGCAGCAATATAACTCATAAAAATAGAAAGAACAGAAAATATGAATATGACATAAGAGAGGTCAATGTGAAGCCATAATTTTATTAATATATCAATATAAATATACAAAAATATCATGAGGGACAAGCCACTCAAGCAATAGGAACAAGCCTCCAATGATTAAAACAATTAGCACATCAGTTGTTGCAACTGTATAGAATGACGAAGAGTAGTGAAAGTGCTATATATATCAGTGTAGCTACTACTGAATACATATATAAATGAAATGTGGCTGATAGAAAAAAATAAATTCCCAAGAGAGAAGATGTGGGCTCTAAAACATGATTTCTAGCCAACCCAGAAAATATTGCTAGAAATACCGAGAAATATACAATGTGACAAATAACCCTAGGTTGATATGTCACTACAAATTGGATTTAAATATAATGAGGCTATGGAAGATCTGAAATGATGATGTCCTCCTCCAATGGTATTTCTAAATAGAAGGTTGATCCCTCTACTCAGAAATAGACCCTCCTGATGGGCTCAACGAACCCTCCCAGCAATTGCCTCCAAAAATAATGCAGTTTAGAAATGTGAATGCACTGTGAGGGATGGTAGATGGTTGTCCTGATGCCAAATATGTGGAAATATGCCTAGGAGCCCTCCTTGATCATCATCCAATGGATAGGCTACCTCTCCACTGAAAAACAAGCCCAGAAATAGCTCTATGAGATCCTCCTTTGTTGCACCCTACAACGCAACCCAACTCTAAACAGAAACTGCGCTGTAGTTGAGGAAATGAGGAAATGAAACTAAAAGAACCCCTCCTTCCTTGAGGATGAGGTAGGGATTCCTGATCAGGAACACCCTTGTGCTAAACAACACAACAACCCTGCTAAACAACAAGAGGAAGAAAAATTGTAAACAGACCAATATCAAATAATAATTTTAAACATGATCTCAAATGGCTGGCATCCTCTTCCTTAAATATAATGTGAGCTTGCTTGCCCTTGGCCCCACTCAATTAGGTCATTTCCTCCTTGTGATCCATCTCCCTCCAAAATTGTGTTATTCTCTAATTAATCTCCACTCCTCCTAATCAACGTTGTTGACTTGGTCAAAGTTGACTGAATCAACATATTCCAAATGTTGTTCAGACATGGAAGAGCTCTATTTAGCTGCTATAAAGGTCTCCTTTCACACTTGAAGTGTTTTTATTGCTTCTCAAGAGACTTATGGGCCTCCTCACCCACTTATTCACCTACCTAGTGATAAAACAACTATAATATTCCATTTAGCTTGAAGGCTAAATTTTCGGAATATCACATTAAATCTCAACAGCCTCTCCATGATCTCCATGATCTCTACATTTAATGATCACCCTCTCCATCATGTCTACACTAATACAACACTTCCTCCATCATCTCATAATTTATTTCTCTATTATCTTACTTTGATTCATCCTAGATCTCATTTGACTCCTTCATCTTTCCATGTTTTTCTTATGAATGATATTTGATCTCCACTCTTAATTCATTAATAATCTTCTCCATTGTTCCACGATGTAGGTCTAACAACTAGTTAACCATTTCACACTCTTAGGAGTGGATTTATTCATCTTAAGGGCTTATGGGTCCATCCACCCATTTATTTACTTACTTAAGCTAAATAAGTAAGAACTCTACTATTCCAATAAATAGATGTAAAATTTAGAATATTACAGTCCTTTCTGCAAAAATGTTGCTTTCCCTCAAGAAATTGCAAAATTAGATGCTCCAGCCATATCTCCTTGCAAAAGCCATCCTCGCAAGGAAGGCCTCCCCATTTGATGCAATAAATTATGCATGCCCTTCTCCAAAGTTTTCCCTCCAGAATGTCTATAGTGACCTCCAACAGTTAGATGTCCCTCATATTCAATGAAGTTACAAGTGACAATCACATGTTTTCAAACATCATAATCAATACATGAGATACATGAAATGAAGTGGTTTTGCCTACAAAAGGAAAGTCCCAATTCAGAAAACATTTCTCCACCCCATGCTTCATTAAGTAGACAATGTCACTCCATGATTTCACCTTTAGCCCTGTTGGCCTTATTGGATCCAAGCATCACCCCAACATTATGCAAAGTTAGAAGTAGAGACATATGGGTAGACATGAAAGATGTCAAACCATATTCTCCCAATAGAATCCATTGTAGCAAAGCTTCTTGCTTCCACACCATACCATGCTTATACCAAGTGGGTTGGCCATATTCTCTCAAAAGAAGCTAATGTAGCAATGCATCTTGCTGCCCCACCACATTATCATCATACCAGGTATGGTTTCCATACTCTCCCAATAAGAGCCATCGGAGGAATGCCTTTTGCTGCCATCCTCCAACATTACCATGCAAAGTAGGGGAGTATGTCAAGCCAAACTCTCCCAAGAGTAGCCATAGCAACAAGATCTCTTGCTACCTCTTCACATCATCATGTGAATCATGGAGCAATAACATACTGACTGACATGTGGAATGCCATATCAGCCCAATACAAACAAACTCCATTATCACACATCATTATAGTGTTATGATTTATTCCAAATAATACAAAACACATAAACATGGGAGATGTCATGTGATGGCCAAATTATCTCAAAAAACAACCAAAGTAAACATGCCTTATTCTGTTGC
The DNA here is from genome assembly GCA_034641835.2 of Pinus albicaulis. Classification (NCBI taxonomy): domain Eukaryota; kingdom Viridiplantae; phylum Streptophyta; class Pinopsida; order Pinales; family Pinaceae; genus Pinus; species Pinus albicaulis. Next base: position 352,020,944 of record CM076569.1, read on the forward strand.
ATTCTGTCATTGATATGCAAGGCATGAGTCAAAGAAATATGAACCATTGCGTAGTAACTATACTCACCCTATAGCAGCCAACACAACCATGCCTCCTCGTTCATTACATCATTCTTGTGCAAGGCATGGATCATGAAAATATGTGTTGTTGGGTAGTAACCATACTCACCCAAGAGCAACTATCATAGTCAAGCCTCTTATTGGCCTGTATCATAGCTCTACAAGTGGATTTGCAACCCCTTGCTGCACACCAACATCCACTCATCCTATTGTGGGTGATGCATCTCATTCTGCATAAACTTGGTATCCTCCCATTGTAGAACACCAACCTCCTCAAAATGTTGAAGAACTTTTCACTCCACGATATGTTGAAGTGCACCTCCCAGGAGATATCTCCATGATATCCTCTCATCATTGTCCCTCCAAAATCCATAAGGTTCTAAATATGTTGTAGGTAGTGTTATTCATCAGTAATTTTTTCCTGTTTAGATGACTAAAATGCTTTGTCCTACGTTTCTAGAAACAAAATTCAAGAATCATGTGAGTTCTAGAAATCTCCTCAAAAATAAAATTTTCACTATCTTGCTTCTATGTCGAAGCATGGCCAATCTATCACCCAGACAAGACCAAATCCTGGACTAATTTCCCTCACTCTCACTATGCTTTCCACCTCTACCTATAAAACTTTGTCTCTATTTTCCTAAGCCCTCCACTTTCACACCTTGTTTCGCCAAGTAAACCAAACTTTTTCCCCTACTGACCAAGTTCCTCAAGCAATGGTGATTCCAAAACTCCCTTTCTAGAGCACTCTAAAGTAAACAAGGTTTTCTATTTTTCTATGATGATAGTGCATAATAAAGTGTCAAAACCCTGTCCCCTCATCCAAACCATGATTCAAGAATTTTCAGTCAAAATCCTATTCCAAGGACATTACAATGAGTTAAATTGGGTCACCTAGGTTATGCACTATCATGGTTCTAAATTCACTATTTCCACGGATATTCAAAGGTGAAGTCAAGAGAACACAAGGATGAAGCTTATCATTGTCCAAAGAACATCAAAGACCTCCAAAGATATCCTCTTGATCAAGCAGTAAGCCTGCAAAGGAGAAATTTACCATGTCCAAGCATTTCTGCAGGAATGTTTTGTAAATGGTCAACAGTAGAACAGAGTCAAAGAAGGAGGCCTAAAAAACTTATAAAGGCATCCAAAATAGGTAGTGATATACAACAGGCTTAAGTTCATAGAGGAGATCATTTAAAAGGTATTTGGCCTGAAGCACAAGTTTTGTAGGGGGACAACTATCCCTTACTTACTTTTTTGCAAAAGAGTCAAAAATATATCAACCTAGCAAGAGGTAAGGTAATGAGAGGCACCATCACAAGAAAACCACTCACAACCAAGAAAAAAGAAGCAAGGTATGGGTTTAATGGAAATCAGGGTTTATGACTATTTTGACCAAACAATAAAGCAATACTAGTGTTACAAAGGCAAAGGACACCTCGACCTCTTCAAATGATCATTGAAGGCTTTTTAGACATAAGTAATGAGTTTGATAGGTGTTTATTTGAGAGCTTAGAAGATAACAATGTTTTTTTTTCTAAGTTCCCATAAAAAACATAGAAGTTTGGGAAGATGGACAAAGATGATCCAAATAGTGACAAAGAAACCTCCTTCATCACATCAGATGGTTTCAAGGGTTTTCAAACTACCTTCTAAGGTTTGGCAGACATGAAGATCAATACTCCACTACACCAAAGGCATAAAGATGATGAAGAGTATCAATAGGAAGAGGAAATAAATGTCAATTCAAAGGCCCTTTTTCTCTAAAGAACAGCTAGAGACATATTCCAGTGGCCAAAAGGGACAAACATGGGTAGAAGTTTCCAAAGAAAGCGACTATGACAAACATGGGTCATTATTGATAAGGGGAGCTGTCCAAACTTCAAAAGAAATAGTGGTCAAAGTAAAAATACTGCGTAGGCACCTACAAGATTAGAAGTGGCCAGAAAAACACAAAAATGTTTCAAGATCTCACCTCCCTCATTAGACATATATCATTGTCTAAGTGACCAAAGAAACATATATACCCCTGGTTTACTTTCCCATTAAGGTGGCACATCTAAAAAAACCAAGCTGTTGTTTATACTTATTGCTAGGGTATTTCTCACACTAACAGGTCTGTTCCTCATTTCTTAAAGATAAAAACATGGTAGAATATCAGTTAAAGGGAGAAATGGAGAAAATAATGAGTTTGTTGTGTATAGGTGTTAAAGTCAAATTTATTTATTTTTTCCAAAAATAGGCTGAAAGGCACAGGCTTGGTATCTTCAGGAAGGTTTTTAAATTAAAAATAACCTTAAGAGGCCTCCAATAATGAAAAAATAAAATGTTTTAATCAAATTTCCCACCTACAGGACCAAAAGCAGTCAAAGGCACAGTGAGAAAAAGTGGAAAGAAATGAACATTATAAAAGTGTGTTTGGCTTCAAATTTATTTTTCAAAATGTTATAAAGACCTTTTTGGGTATTCCCCTGTATCATTTGTCATCTTCAAGTAATAGAAATCCGTTGGGAGATAGTTTGAGGGTTTCTGTGAAAAATTGGTAAATTTTTGCACACGTTACGCACCGAGGCCAGAGCTACACACCTGGCCTTCAATGCTACACAAAAGAGAGGTGGTCGTAGTGTTATTTAACACTATGCTGCGCACCTAGGGCCCGACACTACGCATTTGGGCAGGCGCTACGCACATGCATAAGAAAGTGCCCAAGCTGCTTAGCTGCCTATTAGCCACCCATCGCTATGTTTTGACGGGCCTGACTGGACCATCTTCGGCCCAAGTCGACCCAGGCATTATGCACAAGCACTAGGCACAGGCAAAGTGTGTCTCAATTTGCTAAAAGGGGCCAAACAATTTGACCTTTCACCTCCAAACCTCCTGCAATCGAAGAAACAAGGTTGGTGGCTCATTTTCTTGCCTTCCAAACATTCATTTTCCTAAGAAAAAGAGACATTTAAAGGCCTATTTAGACCAAACCCTAGGCTACATAAAAATTCAGTTTTAAATATCTTGGGTTAGGGTTTGCAAAGGAAAAAATTGTTATATATGCAAGAGCATATTGAGTGACAACAAACAAACCTCTAAACACTGAGTAGACTCCTTGAAAGCTTCATGTTGGTCCCCATTTGAAAATTTTTCACTCACCTCACTAATTTTCATCCTTTGACCTAAAGGTTCCCACACAAAATCTAAAAACCTTGCTGTGCTAAAACCGGTCACCATGTCTGAAGGAGAAATTCATACCAGTAGTGATTAGAGCCAAAGGCCTACCAATCCTAAACACAAGGGGGGAAGGGCCAATAGGTTTGAGCCCTTAGAGACGATTCAAATTACCTCCTCTCCCATGATCGTTTCATGTTTTTAGGATGTTGGGTGTTATCAGTTTTGTGAAAAGGTCAAGCAAGTAAAAATCTAATCAGACTTGACTAGATTGTTCATCCTTGGCTTATAAAATCACCAAGTTAACCTAGCAGGAGTGGAATTTTAACTCTCATCTGAATCCATTTCAAAAGCATCAGGTATACCAGGCATCGGTGAGATATGGTTTAAACAAAAGAAGTTGGATTTGAGCTATTATGATCCCTACCTAAAACCTAGCTGTCAACAAGGATGCAAGGCTGTTTTACCTTCCTCCCACCTTCTAGAGTGGTATGCCCTACTGATGAGATAGATTATCAGGTATTTCACCTGTGAGGGGAGATACTCCAGGATTTACTCATATCATATAAGGTTACTAATGCATCTCACCAAAGTCAAAATGATGAACCTACCATACTACCTTTTCCGGAGCATTGACAAGATGGCCTTACTTATCAATAAAATAAACTATGAACGCCAAATGCCAAGCCTTTTCCAACACTCCTTGATCAAAATGATCATCTTACATGAGCTGGAGCAACAAGGAATCCCTTGGGAAGTCTTCATCTCACATGATGTGTTTACAAACCCCCAAGGCTTCATTCAGCAGAATCTACCTACCACTTCACAACCACCTACCTCCACTCCTCCATCATCTCTACATATGCCTTCTCTATAAATAAATCTGCCTCCTATCTCTTCTCCTAATGTACCAAGTGAAGAAGCTGACAGTAGCTCCAATAAGGAGCACACATATGAAAATGATGAGGAAGAAGACAATGAGGTAGAAACTGAGGTAGATGAAGACAACAACGAAGAAGACAACAGTACTGAGGAAAATAATGAGGGCAGTGACCATGAAGAACAAACAAACAGCAGTGAGGAAGAGGAAAAAAATAATGAGGAAGACCAAGAGGGTGATGATAGCATGGAAGGAAGTGAAGAAAATAAAGCAGAAAATAGTGTTACAAATGCGAAGCTTAATAAAGCTGATGAAAATGGTAAAAATGATTAATATTATGGGATAGAAATAGAGTTTAAAGAAGAATAACAATAGAGTGATGATGACCAAGAAGAGGCAGCTTCCCAAGAAGGAGATAGTGAGCAAGAAAACAAAGTTGAAATCAGTGAGCCTCATGATAAGCAAAAGGGCCAAAAAAGTGAGGGAAGCAAGGAAGATGATGAGGTTAAAGGTCAAGAAATCAGTAACCCTATGGAGCATAAAGTGACTCATGAAAGCCATGACAAAGATGAAAAGGCTTGTGACACCTCCAAAGGTAAAAACACCCTCACCAATCCTCTCACATGCACCTATCACGGAGGTAGAAGAGATGTGTTTGCTGCCACAAAAAGACAAAGGGCCATCTCTCCTCTAGAAATCAAGCATCAAGAAAAAGGAAATGAAAATATGGACAAATGTGAGCAAGTGAAGGTAAAAAGAAGTAAAAGGATAGAAAGGACTTCTCAAGGTCCTCAGTTTATTGATCTAGACAGTGACAATGAGGACCAGGAGATGAAAAATAAATTTCTTCTCATAGAGAAAGATGCACAACTTCAGGAATGGGAAAGGGACTTTAATATGGCTCAAAGGGTCATCCACTATTACATAGAGGAACATAAGCATTTCAAGGAGGTGAAGAGGGGCCTTGCCCTACAAAAGAAAATGGCTAAACATTATGTAAGGAAAAGCATGCTTGCTAGTGCCAAGCTAAAGAAGGCCCTCATTGAGCTAGAAGACCTAAAAAGAGCCAAAGTGCATGAAATCCTTAGAATCTTGGCTGAGGCTTCTCAACAGGTGTCCAAAACCCCTTGAGGGGTGTCTCCACAAATTTTGAGGCAAATTGGACAAATTTTTGTTTTTTTCCAAATTTTGACCCCTAGGAGCGCAGCACCCTAGGCACTACGTGCAACATTGGTGCATACATAGCTCTCAAATTTTAAAATTTTGGATCTTTCACATCACCAGAATTCTAATAGAAAATTTTAAAATCATTTGGAGCATTTTTACCCCCTCAAACGGTAAAAAAACATCAAAAATTTGACCTTTCTGCCTCCTTTTCAGACCAGGTGCTACGCACAGAGCAGTGTTGGGAGATTTTATTTTTGAGCTGGTAAATGGAATCCACTTAGCTCAACCCAAACATTTTTTGAAATTATACTCATCACGGAGCCAAATCCGGTGTTGGGAAGACCTTAAAAAGACTGCTGCAAAAAGGCTTATTTCCACGCTGCGCACCTAGCATTTTTTCACTGTTTGACATAGCGCGCTACGCCCCTGCAGATGACTGGGAAGAATGTGCGTTTGGAAAGTTTTCTCATGCTTGAATGGCCTAAAATTCAATATAATTTCTATTTTGGTCCAAAAAAGATATTGTGTTAGATATTTTTGTGCCTTGGGCCTTGCAAGGCCTCAAGGACAACTTAGGATATTTCTGATTGGCCAATAGGCTTCTAGATGCTATTTTGGGCTCTCCTCTTCCTTTTTTGTTATATAATGCATGACGATTCATTGTAAACATGGGAAATTTATGGGTTAAGAGCAATACATGGTTTTTGAAAGTTGAAGAACAATTTAGTGTTGTGGAGCTTGTGAATGGATTGCCTTGATTGATGGTGATGAAGGCTTGCTTGTAGGATCCATGAGTTTAGTTAATGGTGATATATCTCTCATATGTTCATGTTTTTTTCTTGTTTTCCATATGTCCATATTTCTATTTTTCAGTAGCTCAGAAAAGTATAGGATGATAAATGTTGTTCGAGGCACCTCAATCCTCCTGTTAGCTATTGTTTTCATGTTTTCTTCTACTGGGTTAGCTTAAAGAATTCTTCATTACTACTTAGGCGCACCTAAGCTTGTCTATTTCATTATTGGATTAGTATGATAGTTTATAAACATGATTCATGGTAAGCCCTCCTTGTTTAAGTCTATCTAAACTATGTCTTGAAATCTCTCTTTGATGTATTGATTGTTAGGTTAAGTCAAAGAGGTCTTGTTTCAATCTTGCCCTTTGAATATGCTTATCAGTTTGTCTCGAAGTTATTTATATTTTAATAAATGATTTTTAGGCGTTCCCTCTTCATTTATTGATACTATTTGATTCTTATATGTTTTCAAATCTTGAAGGTTGAATCATTGAAGTTAGATAAGTTGTCTTGCTTCCGTGTTCTACTGGATTGTTTATCTTCAATGTTTATTTATTTAGAAGTATTGTCACTGAGAAAATGGTGCACCCTATCTCATGATTAGTAACTTTTTCTTATCAATATTAAAGACCTCCCTATTCATAGGTATTTGACAAAGGATTCTTAACTGCCCTTTTCCCTACCTTGGTTCCCAAACTTATTGTCCATTTCACCTCACACATAAACTTAAAAGATCCATTAACTACACTACATTTTCCCTGTGATGTATCCTGATTCACTACCAAGATATCAATAACTTCTTAGACTCCATTGCCCAATTCATTTGATAACCTCTTACTCCACCTATCCTACTTGATCATCTTACCCCAACCCAAAACAAACAAACAAATCTACACTTAACAACTAGCCTTAAATCAATCATCCAAAGTGAACAAGCTCACATCCTTCACATAATATAGAGATCCCTATATGACTCTAGGAAGGCTAGGTCCTAGGACTCTAAATACTAGTCTGATGTTACCATGTCATTTAGTTTACCAATCTACCAAATCACGGGACACTAACATAATGGCGATCACGATGGGACCTTTTAAGTTCATAACAATCTAAATACCCCTTAGGACTCTAGAAATCCCCTCATCAAACAAGTATCCTATTATTTATACCTACTTCATCACTATCACTGTTGGCTCGAGGGGTCCTGACCCAGGTTCAAAGGTTAAGGTTTGCCAACAAACCCCTATACTACTGGCCCTTTTGGCAGTGACCTTCTTGCGCAGGCTAAAGTCTCACCCAAATTAGTATGGGTGGGTGCTGGAACCAGGTTTCCGCACCCTGGGAGAGGGTAGGTAAGTCAAGTAGAGATATGTATGGCTTTATAATTACCAGATCATATATCCCTGGACTAGATCTATAGATTCCCTTTGCATCCACGTGTGCAATACCAATTGTAATCACAGTAATCAATAGATCATAAACTCCTAAATAGTAGCGCATCTATTACAATGATTCTTACATAAAATATAATAGAACGGATCTAGATCAGATGTTTGCACAGCAGAAGAAAATAACATAGTTACTTTCATAGCTCAACACAAAATAGGAATAACATAACAGATATCAGAGATTCGCATCAACAGTAAGTTCCAACAGATTCAGATAATTTAACAACCTTTTGCATTCATTAATCCTTCAGATCCTTCTTACAATACCCAAACCCAACCTGTGCACACAATAGTAGGGTCCGCACACAGCAGGTCTTAGGATCTCTACGCACACAGCCAGTAGGAGTCCTTTCCCCAAAAAACCCAAACAGATCTATTAATCCACAATTCGCATCAAGTTCTATCCATGCCTACCTTACAACTCAAAATTCCCTTCTATTTATAACAATCTAGCCTAATATTTCCTGTTGTCCACAAACCATGGGTTGCGGACTCTAGGTCTACCCTTTCACCCATTACAATGCTTTTGGGGCTTTGACCCACCCCAAAACCCCTGCGTTAGACTCAAATATGCCAAAATTATACAAAGTATTTCAACATTGTCCCAATTCGCAGCCATTGGAGGACCCTGCTCCAACAATCATGAACACAATGGTGATCATGATGCAACCTCTGATGTCAGTGAAAAACTAAGTATCCCTTAGGACTTTAGAAACCTTCATCAAATCATAAAGAACTTAACTGATAGTCTGAGAGTAGAAATATAGCTTTTTCACCATCCTAGAAAAATGATGACCCAGCTATAGAACACCCTTACACACCTTAAGGGCTACATATAGAAACTCAAAAAACCCAAAAATATTTCTATATTGGCTTTTGCCAACATTGGTGGTGGACCATAGACAGTTATCTTCAAAACAACTAAAAATATCCACCTGGCAACTTCACTAGCCTCCAGTAGGCCTTTTAACTTTACTAGTGCCCTTAGGCTCCTAAAGGATTGTACCGAAATGACCCTAGGAAGTCTATAATCCTAGTCACACACTGTGTAATTTTAGAAAATATAAAAGAAGTAAACTTTTCAAAAAAATTTAAGAACATCTTACAGTCTCTCTGAATTTTGAGTTTGAAATTTGGCTTTGTGAAGAATCAATACCAGATCTCATCTAGACCTGAACCCACCTACTATAGTTGATGACCCAGAAAATATTTTGTGGCAAACTTCTGAAACTAGAAACTTAGCTACTAATAGGACCATTCATAAAGCAAGCTTTGTACCTGAACATCTTACAACATTGCAAGATCCCTAGTTTGACTTACGCCATACAAAAAAACTTTTTAGGACCAAGTCACAAAGTAGGATCGACCATGCTGACCTTAAGCCCATAGAATTTCAGCAGAGTCTTAGCCAAGAATGTTCTCCTTCCACACCACCTGATTTACAACTTCTCTATCACTTTGGCTCTTTTCATCTCAAGTCTGCTAAGAATCAGTTTACTGGTCCGAGTACTTCCGCCACACCCATTCACACCGCCACTGTGCAAACCACTCCATCTCATATCAAAAATAATTCGTGTGTAAATCCACCATTAGTGCCTATCATGGCAGCATGGTATGCACCCCTTTTGTTACCACAACCATTAGTACCTTTGCCAAATGATTACCAATCCAGAATCCCACACTTTACCGGGGCTGAATCCACCACTGCCTAAGAGCATGTGGACAGAATGAATGATGCTTTTGACTATATGGAATTAGAAGAGGAAACCATGAATATGAGGATATTTTCCCAAAGCCTAGGAGGAGAAGCTAAGAAATGGTTCAAGAGCCTAACTCCTAACAGCATACAAAATCTCCCTTCCCTTTACCAAAGTTTCATAAACAAATAGGAAATCAAGAAAAACCCTCTTCAGATCCTCTCGGAATATAGCAATCTTAAAAGAAACACGAGGGAAAGTGTCCAAGACTATTGCACAAGGTTCAATAGTTTTTATAATGCACTACCTCCAAACATGAAACCCCCATTAGGCTTAGCCTTAGCTAAATTTCCAGAAGGTTTTGACCCCGACATGGCCTATCAGCTGAGAGAAAGAGAGCCCATAACCTTAGAAGACATGCAAAAGGGAGCTATAAGTGTAGAGGCCAACTTGATTGAAAAAATAGCTAGGCTAAGATTAGAAAAGAGGGTAACCTACAAAGATGACACCATGCCCTCCACCTCCTCATCTGACTCCAAGATTGACAACCCCCTTAGGACCATGGAAATAATGATGGAGAGAATAAGCATAAATGAAAGAGCACCCCCTAGGGACAACCAACCAAATCCCTAAAACAGAAACCAGAATCATAACTTTAGAAGAGACCCGCCCCAAAATAGACCAAGGGAAAATGATCAACAAATCAGGCCACCCTTCCAAGATAACTATGTTGATGAAGGGGAAAGAGGTATTGAACAACCAGATGAAAATCATCTAAACTTAATAGGCTCTGATAGTGAGGGTGATGTTTTTCTCACAAAATAAGAATAAGGTTTTTTCTCCTCAAACCAAGATGAAACTAGCTATGAATATTCAGAAGACCATGAGTTGGGATTAGAAAATGCCATAATGGAAGTTCATAGACAATATGATCTTAGGAGTAAGAAAAACCAAGACAACTCCAGGAAAAACAACTCAGACACTACTGTCATGAAAACTCCCAAAAACATTCTTAAAAGAATAGCAGACAATAAAAATACCATGGCTAAGAAAACTGATCATAACATAGACCAAACTAGCCAACCAAGTATTGACACAAGCTGTCCTAGTACCTTTGCTAGTGGCCCTAAGAAAACTCTATTGACCAAAGCCTTGAATCAGAATCAGGAAATTAAAAATGTAGAAAAATTTATGGCTGCTAAAACTGATGTAAATATGTCCAAAACTAAAATACCTTTCAGTTTTGAAGGAGAGATTGCTAAAATCAAAATAACCATCCCTCTTAATCTGGTAGCTTAGGATATGTACAGATCCCAAGTTCTGAAAGTTCTAAACATAGGAAATGATATCAATACTCTGAATCTGGCAGATGATAAGCCGAAGCTATTTTTTGGACTCGAAGTAGATGGAAAATACCAAGAAGGAGCCATTGACCCATTCTATGTTAGCCTAAACATACATGAAAAAATCTTGCATAATGCCATGCTAGACTCTGGTGCCTCTCACAACCTCATGCCAAAGGTAGTGATGGAAAGATTAGGCCTAGAAATAACCAGGCCCTACAAAGATCTATCTTCCTTTGACTCGAGCAAGGTTAAGTGCTTGGGCTTCATCAAGGACTTATGTGTCAACCTAACTCAAATCCATGCTAAGAGCCTGGTGATGGATAAAGTCGTGGCTGACATTCCTCCCAAATATGGCATGCTTTTATCCCAATATTCGGGAGCTAAACTTCTGGGAAACCTCCAACTTGACATGTCTTATGCTACCATCCAAATTTTCAACCAAACAAGGAGACTCTATCGGGAATCTCTCATGAATTATATGGTAAGTAGCCTAGATAGACCCAACAACTCCCCTATTTATTCCACTCATTCAGACTTGGACTCATTCATCTCGTATAATTAAAGTGAACTTGATGAGAAAGCGAATGAAAATTTCAAAGATCTAGGAACTTTACAACAATCGGATCAATCCCTCTATGATGAGTTCAATAGTCAAAACTATCACAACCCTGAAACACCACAAGATAATAAAACTGAAATTGATTTCCTACAAATTGAAAATGAAATGTCAGAAGAAAAAATCAATTTAGAACATGAAATAGGTTGCTCAAAAGAAATACAAACCACAAAAACACAACTTATTCCTTTTTCCGATCCAGAAGAAATGAAATACCCTCACAAAACAAAAATCTTTGGGAATCTAGAGCAATATTGTCTTATGTTTTTACCTTACCTAGATACTTCATCATCCAAGAATTTATCCCTTTCAAAAGGGCTGTCAATTTCCACTAATATTGCTATAGATCCCAAAGAAGTCTTTACTAAATCTAATATAGAGAAAGATAGCATGGGTAAACTTAAGAAGCCTAAAATGGTTAAGTTGTCTAAAATTTTATCACTACACACAAGACAAAGAAATGCGAGACTGTGCAATTTTTTTTAGAATGCTAGTATACATAGGGAAGCCAGTTCAAAACATTGTAACACATAAACCATTCTAAGAAGCTCCTCTTTTAAAAAGGACCACAAGGACCTCGAGAAATTAATGTTAGTTAAAAAGAAAACAACATAATATAGGATGGTTATGGATTTTAGGCACCTAGATCAAACCTTCCTATAAGACAAATACCTTTTTCCAAAAATAGATCATACTTCACAAAGGGTAGGGATTTCTAACCATTGTGTTTCAGGTTACCATCAAATGATACCACTTCAAATCAAACAGCTTGAAGATTTTTTCAAGTTTACAGGGAGAAATTACAGTTTTAAACAAATGCTTCCTAGGCTAAAGGAAACTAGAGACACCTTTTGAAGAATTATGTTTCCATTTTTCAATTTCTTCACTATGGTATACATTGATGACATCATCCTTTGTTTTAAAAATGATAAATAATACCTTTTATACCTAAGAAAAAGTTGTGACAGAAACAAGTATGGGAATCAAGAGTCAAAGAAGAAGCACTAAGGTGAACATGAGTTATTTGAAAATTCCTGGAAAAATCCTTATACCATGTTTACAAATGAAAATAACTATGATTTCTATTCACAAAAACTAAATGGAAAGAAAATGTTAGTAGATCCTTTTGAAGACAAGATTCTTAAACACTATTGTTGTAAATATCCTTAGCTTTAATTTTTCACTCATTGTACATACCATTGTTTGAAGAAAAGGCCAAAATGAAGAGGAAAACACAAAAACATAGAAAAAATGAAAAGAGGGAAGATTCAGAAACAAGGTATGGCTCCATACCCAAAAAATAGCAGTTCTGAAAGTATGCAAGCCTAAATGCCACTACTGGTGCAAAAATAACGTCTTGTTCAGTCATCTAGCCTAATCATGGCTAAACATGTTTTAAATTTATTGTTGATAAGTTAGTGAAAATAATTGCTGGTCAAATAATTGAAGCTTGAATTGTTGAAGAAAATAGATTAGGAAAGAAACATACTCATTCCACAAGCTCAAAACAGAACCAAGGAGAAAAATAGGGATGAATAACAAACTATGTATCCTAGCCCTAATTTTTCTAGCCTTATTTTGTACAAAAATAACATTTGTGTGTGTCTTGTTTTTATGCCACAAACCCATGATAAATCAGATTGTCTAATCCTGATTTAGTCATGTTTTCAATTTCATGTTTTTAGCTTAGAGAATTAAGTTTGTCATACTTCTTAATCTTGACAGTCAAATAGACTAGGTAGAGAATAAGAAGAGTTCACTAGCATAATCTAAACTCTTGGAAGAAATAAGTGTAGAAGTAGATAGTTTTCTTTTGCTGTCAAAAGAAAGAAGTAGATAGTTTTTTTTTGCTGTCAAAAGAAAAAATGTCAATGGGCTTGCCAATTCAAGTGCACCCAAGGAAGAGAAAATGTTAGAAAATTAGATTGGGTAGGTAAAGGTGAAGTTGAGCTAATCATGCTTTTGGATTTTCAAAATCACTACTTTAGGGAAAGCAGTAGCAAAAGAAATAAGAAAATATGCCCAATGGATGAGGCATTGGTCCTCATAAACCAAGAGATCTAAAATTATGGACACCTCCTAAAAAGGAGCTGCCCTCCCCAAGCGGAGCCATTGTTAGTCATCAGTAAATTTTTCCTATTTAGATGACTAAAATGCTTTGTTCTGGATATCTAGAAACAAAATTCAAGAATCATGTGAGTTCTAGAAATCTCCTCAAAAAGAAATTTTTCACTATCCTACTTCTCTATCGAAGCATGGCCAATCTATCACCTAGACAAGACCAAATCCTGGACTAATTTCCCTCACTCTCACTATGTTTTCCACATCTACCTATAACACTTTGTCTCTGTTTGCCTAAGCCCTCTACTTTCACACCTTGTTTCGCCAAGTAAACCAAACTTTTTCCCCTACTCACCAAGTGCCTCAAGAAATGGTGATTTCAAAACTCCCTTTCTAAATCCCTCTAAAGTAAACAAGTTTTTCTATTTGTCTAGGCTGATAGTGCATAATAGAGTGTCAAAACCCTGTCCCCTCACCCAAACCATGACTCAATATTTTTCAGTCCAAAACCTATTCCAAGGACATTACAATGAGTCAAATAGGGTCACCTAGGTTATGCACTATCATGGTTCTAAATTCACTATTTCCACAGATATTCAAAGGTGAATTCAAGAGAACACAAGGATGAAGCTTATCATTGTCCAAATAACATCAAATACCTCCAAAGATATCCTCTTGATCAAGCAGTAAGCCTGCAAAGGAGCAATTTACGATGTCCAAGCATTTATGCGGGAATGTCTTGTAAATGGTCAACAACAGAACAGAGTCAAAGAAGGAGGCCTAAAAAAATTATAAAGGCATCCACAGCAGGTAGTGAGATAAAACGGGCTTAAAGTTGATAGAGGAGATCATTCAAAAGGTATTTGGCCTAAAGCACAAGTTTTGTAGGGAGACATTTGTCCCTTACTTACTTTCCTGCAAAAGAGTAACAAAGCTATCAAACTAGCAAGAGGTAAAGTAATGAGACGCACCATCACAAGAAAACCACTAACAACCAAGAAAAAAGTAGCAAGGTATGGGTTTGATGGAAATCATGGTTTATGACTGTTTTGACCAAACAATAATGCAATACTAGGGTTACAAAGGCAAAGGACACCTCAACCCCTTCAAATGATCATTGAAGGCTTTTTAGACATATATAATGAGTTTGATAAGTGTTTCTTTGAGAACTTAGAAGCTAACACTGTTTGATTTTCTAAGTGCCCCTAAAAACTCAAAATTTTGGGAAGATGGAAAAAGATGGTCCAAATAATGACAAAGAAACCTCCTTCATCACAATAGATGGTTTCAAGGATTTTCAAACTACCTTCTAAGGTTTGGCGGACATCAAGATCAATACTCCACTACACCAAAGGCATAAAGATGATGAAGATTATCAGGAGGAACAGGCAAGAAATGTTAGTTGAAAGGCCTCTTTTTTCTAAATAACAACTAGAGGCATATTCCAGTGGCCAAAAGGGAAAAACATGGGTAGAAGTTACAAAGAAAGTGACTATGACAAGCATGTGTCATTATTGATAAGGGGAGTTGTCCAATCTTCAAAAGAAACAGTGATCAAAGGGAAAATACTGTGTAGGCACCTACAAGATTAGAAGTGGCTAGCAAAACAAAAAAATGTTTCAAGATGTCACCTCCCTCACTAGACATATATCATTGTCTAAGTGGCCAAAGAAATAGATATACCCCTGGTTTACTTTCCCATAAAGTTGGCACATCTCAAAAAACCAAGCTGTTGTTTATACTTACTACTAGGGTATTTCTCACACCAACAGGTCTTTTCCTCATTTCTTAAAGATAAAAATGTGGTACAATATGAGTCAAAGGGATAAATGGAAAAAATAATGAGTTTGTTGTGTATAGGTGTTAAAGTAAAAAACAATTCTTTTTCCAAAAATAGGCTAAGAGGCATAGGCTTGGTATCTTCAGGAAGGTTTTCAAATTAAAGAGAACCTTAAGAGGCCTCCAGCAGTGAAAAAAGAACAAATTTTTAATCAAATTTCCCACCTACAGGACCAAAAGAAGTCAAAGGCACATTGAGAAAAAGTGAAAAGAAATGAACATTATAAAAGTGGGTTTGGCTTCAAATTTATTTTTCAAAACGTTATAAAGACCTTTTTGGGTATTCCTTCGCATCATTTTTCATCTTCAAGTAAGAGAAAGCCATTGGGAGACAGTTTGAGGGTTTTTGTGCAAAATTGGTAATTTTTCGAAGGTGCAGCGCATCGAGGCCGGCGCTACGCATAGGAGAGGTGGCAGCAGTGTTATTTAACACTGCGCTGCACACCTAGGGCCCGTAGCTACGCACCTGGGCACGCACTACGCATAGGCATAGGAAAGCGTCTGAGCTGCCCAAGCTTCCTATCAGCCATCCGATGCTACACTCTAACGGGACCGACTGGCCCATCTCCGGCTCAAGTCGACCCAGGCATTACGTATAGGCACTATGCACAGGCAGAGTGTCTCTCGATTTGCTGAAAGGGGCCAAAAAATTATTCCTTTCACCTCCAACCCTCCTGCAATCAAAGAAACAAGGTTGGTGGTTGATTTTCTTGCCTTCCAAACTTTCATTTTCCTAAGAAAAAGAGACATTTAAAGGCCTATTTAGACCAAACCCTAGGCTGCATAAAAATTCATTTTTAAATCTCTTGGGTTAGGGTTTGCAAAGGAAAAATTTGTTATATATGCAAGAGGAGAGTAAGTGACAGCAAAAAAACCTCTAAACACTAAGTACACTCCTTGAAAGCTTCATCTTGGCCCCCATTTGCAAAATTTTCCCTCACCTCACTAATTGTCATCCATTGACTTGAAGGTTCCCAAACAAAATCTAAAAACCTTGTTGTGCAAGAACCGGTCACAATGTCTGAAGGATAAATTCATACTAACAGTGATGAGAGCCAAAGTCCTGCCAAGCCTAAACACAAAGGGGGAAGGGCCAATAGGTTTGAGCCCTTAGACACCATTCAAATTACCTCCTCTCCCACGATCCTTTCATGTTTTCAGGATGTTGGGTGTTATCAGTTTTGTGAAAAGGTCAAGCAAGTCAAAAGCCACTCAGACTTGACTAGATTGTTCATCATTGGCTTACAAATTCACCAAGTTAACCTAGCAGGAGTGGAATTTCAACTCTCATCTGAATCCATTTCAATAGCAACAGGTATACCAGACATCGGTGAGATATGGTTTAAACAAAAGAAGTTGGATTTGAGCTATTATGAGCCCTACCTAAATCCTAGCTGTCAACAAGGCTGTAAGGTTGTTTTCCTTTTCTCCCACTTGCTAGAGAGGTATGCCCTACTGATCAGGTAGACTATCAGGTATTTCACCTATGAGGGGAGATACTCCAGGATTTACTCATATCATATAAGGTTACTAATGCACTTGACCAAAGTCAAAATGATGAACCTACCATACTACCTTTTCCAGAGCATTGACAAGCTGGCCTCAGTTGTCAAGAAAATAAGCTATGACCGCCAAATGCTGAGCATTTTCCACCACTCCTTGATCAAAATGATCGTCTTACACCAGCTAGAGCAGCAAGGAATCCCTTGGGAAGACTTCATCTCACATGATGTGTTTACAAACCCCCAAGCCTTCATTCAGAAAAATCTACCTTCCACTTCACAACCACCTTCCTTCACTCCTCAATCATCTCTAAATATGCCTAATCCACAAAGAAATTCACCTCCTATCTCTTCTCTTAATGTACCAAGTGAAGAAGCTGATGGTAGCTCTAATAAGGAGCACACAAATGAAAATGATGAGGAAGAGGACAGTGAGGTAGAAACTGAGGTAGATGAAGACAACAACAAAGAAGACAAAAATATTGAAGCAAATAATGAGGCCAGTGACCATGAAGAACAAACAAAAAATAGTGAGGAAGAGGCAAAAACTATTGAGGAACACCAAGAGGGTAATGATAACATGGAAGGAAGTGAAGAGAATAAAGTAGAAAATAGTGTGACAAATGTAGAGCTTAATAGAGATGATGAAAGTGGTGAAAATGATGAATATTATGGGACATAAACATATTTTAAAGAAGAAGAACAACAGAGTGAGATGACCAAGAGGAGGCAGCTTCCCAAGAAGGAGACAGTGAGCAAGAAAACAGAGTTGAAATCGGTGAGCCCCATGATGAGCAAAAGGGAAAAAACAGTGAGGGAAGAAAGGATGCTAATGATGTTAAAGGTTAAGAAATCAGTAACCCTATGGAGCATCAAGTGACTCATGAAAGCCATGAAAAATATGAAAAGGCTTGTGATGCCTCCAAAGGTAAAAACACCCTCATCAATCCTCTCACATGCACCTATCACAGAGGCAGAAGAGATGGTTTGCTGCCTCAAAAAGGCAAAGGGCCATCTCTCCTCCAGCAATCAAGCATCAAGACAAAGGAAAGGAAAATATGGACAAAGGAGAGCAGGTGAAGGTAAGAAGAAGTAAAAGGATTAAAAGTGCTTCTCAAGGCCCTCAGTTCATTGATCTAGACAATGACAATGAGGACTAGGAGATGAAAAATAAATTGCTTCTCTTGGAGAAATATGCACAACTTCAGGAATGGGAAAGGGACTTTGATATGGCTCAAAGGGTCATCCACTATTACAAAGATGAACATAATCATTTCAAGGAGGTGAAGAGGGGTCTTTCCCTAAAAAATAAAATGGCCAAACATTATGCAAGGAAAAGCATGCTTGCTAGTGCCAAGCTAAAGAAGGCCCTCATTGAGCTAGAAGACCTAAAATGAGCCAAATTTCATGAAAGCCTTGGAATATTGGCTAAGTCTTCTCAACTGGTGTCCAAAACCTCTTGAGGGGTCTCACCACAAATTTTGAGGAAAATTGGACAGATTTTTTTATTTTTCCCAAATTTTGACCCCTAGGAGCGCAGCACCCTAGGCACTATGCACAAAATTGGTGCATCCTCAGCTCTCAAAGTTTACATTTTTGGATTTTTCACATCACGAATAGTCTACTAACCAACTTTTAGATCATTTGGAGCATTTTTACCACCTCAAAAGGTCAAAAAACATCAAAACTTTCACCTTTCTACCTCCTTTTCAGACCAGGTACTACACACATAGCAGTGTTGGGAGATTTTATTTTTGAGTATGTAAATGGCATCCACTCAACACAAATCAAACATTTTTAGAAATTAGACTCATCAATATTTTTAGCGAGCCATCACGGAGCCAAATCCGGTGTTGGGAAGACCTCCAAAAGACAACTGCAAAAAGGCCTATTTCCGCGCTGCACACCTGGCATTTTTTCACTATTTTACACAGTGCGCTATGCTCCTATAGATGACTAGGAAGAATGTGCATTTTGCAAGTTTTCTCATGCTTTTCAGGGCCTAGAAGTCAATATAATTTCTATTTTGGGCCGGAAAAGATATTTTGTTAGATATTTTTGTGCCTTGGGCCTTGTAAGGCCTCAAGGACAACTTAAGATATTTCTGATTGGCCAATAGGATTCTAGATGCTCTAGTGGGCTCTCCTCTTCCTTGTTTGTTAGATAAGGCATGAGGATTCATTGTAAACAAGGGAAACGTGATGGGTTAAGATAAATACATGGTTTTTTAAAGTTGAAGAACAATTTAGTGTTGTGGAGCTTGTGAACGGATTGCTTTGATTGATGGTGATGAAGGCTTTCTTGCAAGATCCCTGAGTTTAGTTAATGGTGATGTATCTTCATATGTTCATGTTTTTTTCTTATTTCCCATATGTCCGTCTTTCTATTTTGAAGTAGCTCAGAATATTATAGGATGAGAAATGTTGTTTGAGGCACCTCAGTCCTCCTATTAGCTATTGTTTTCATGTTTTCTTCTGTCGGGTTAGGTTAAAGAATTCTTCATTAATCCTTAGGCCCACCTAATCTTGTATATTTCATTATTGGATTAGTATGATAGTTTGTAAACATGATTCATGGTAAGCCATACTTGTTTAAGGCTATCTAAACTCTGCCTTGAAATCTCTCTTTAATGTATTGATTGTTAGGTTAAGTCAAAGAGGTCTTGTTTCAATCTTGCCCTTTGAATATGCTTATCAGTTTGCCTTGAAGTTATTTATAGTTTAATGAATAATGTTTAGGCATTCCCTCTTCATTTATTGATGCTATTTGTTTCTTATATTTTTTCAAATCTTAAAATTTGAATCATTGAAGTTAGATAAGTTGTCTTGCTTCCGTGTTGTACTGGATTTTTTATCTTCAATGTTTATTTGTTTAAAAGTATTGTCACTGAGTAAATGGTGTGCCCTATCTCATGATTAGTATCTTTTTCTTATCAATATTAAAGACCTCCCTATTCATAGGTATTTGACAAAGGATTCTTAACTTCCCTTTGCCCTACCTTGGTTCCTAAACTTGTTGTCCATTTCACCTCACATATAAACTCCATTAACTACACTAGATTTGCCTTGTGATGTACCCCAATTCGCTACCAAGATATCAATAACTTCATAGACTCCATTTCCCAATTTATTTGATAGCCTCTCGTTACACCATTTTTTGGTCATATAATCCATTATTATTAGATGTACCCAAGTACACCAAGTAAGACCAATTTTACCCCAAGTAAAATCGCATTCGCTATAAAAAATAACTTAGTAAACCACCTTTATTAAATTGTTTATGGTCTAAACAGGAAACCCCATAAGGGAATATTATATAAATCTATGATTGTTTGATTTTCATCAAAGAATAATTATTTAAACAATGGTTTGATTAATATTCCTGGTTCTATTTAACCCAAAACAAGAAAATTAATTAGATAAATCATTATTTATCTTATTATTTCCTAAAGATTAGTTATTTAAACCTTATTTAAATAATATTCTTTGTTAAATATAACTAAATCACCCATAAATAATTAAATAAATCATTATTTATTTGATTATTACTCAACCACATCCTTAAAATGATAAATAAATCATTTATTTATTTATTATTTACAAATAAAGGGATTTGACCGAAGCCAAATTCCTTTTCCCTCCAACAAATATAATACAATATTCCATAAAAGTTGGATCTTGATTTGGTTAATAATATTTTAACTATTCACCAATATCTAGACTAACTCAATATTTTGTTATAAATAGAAGGGTTTTCCCATTCATTTTTCACCTTTTTTTGCCTGAAGATCCCACTAGATCTAAACTTTTGGTCTGGCTATTAATCCACCGTCATAGCCATTTTTTTCGATTTTTGTCTGGGTTTTCTACACCACCAAGAGAGAGGAATTCTAAATCTGAAGTGCTGAGGACTTACAAGAACCCATCCCATTAAGGAGAACTGGGAACACCCTCTTGTTTTTCCCTCCCAGGTGCCACGAATACAAAATTCATTTAATATATTCTTGTCTTGTCTATTGGATGCATGGAGTAAATCTTGTTTTTTCTACTGTTTAATGTCTTCTAATGCATAGATCTAGATTTTTGCAGCAGTTATCTTAATCACCTAACTGCAGATATGAAGATATTAGCAGTCATTTATGCTGTTAGGGTTGTTTTTTATGTGCAGCTAAAGTGGTATTTTTTCGTACGCTTGGAATTAAGACTCATACTAACAACTGGCGACTCCACATGGGTTTATGATTACGACCACTGTCTTTTTTCTGATCCTTGCATATCCAAATGCTTCAAACCCTAGGATTTCTCTTCTGCCCCTTGTTTTTTCTTTTCTTGATGTTTTTCTTAACCTATAAAACCCTAAAACGATAAAACTTCCGACTTCCGTGTGTTTTCAGACCTATTGCGCAGGTGACAGACATCAGCCGCAACTAAGACGGCAACTTTTTCTAAAACCTGCAGCTGAGAGTGCCAGAAGTGCAGGTCACACTTTTTGGCCCCAAACCTATGACCTAGACCTTCAGGGCGCACTTTACAGCCCAAAAAGTGCGACCTCTGCTGAAAACGGGTTAAAAATTGTGACCTGGACTTTTTGTAGGGATTTTTTTGAAAGTTTTATGGGTTTGTATAAGCCTCTATTTAGGGTTGTGTGACCTCCATCTCCTCCTATTCTAGACCTGTACTTGTTCTTTTTTGCTCAACTAAGTGGGAACCTAGCCCCCTAAGGCATCAGTACCCTCCACTTTTTGTGGAAGAATTTTTGCTGTTCCAGGTTGTCTGAAATTTCAGAGTCTTCAGCCATTTTTTCAAATCTAATACCTCACCTTTAGATCCGCTTCAGATCAGCTTGTTATCCATCCAAAACACCTCATTTAGATTTTTTTGGGTTTTCCTCTAGGGTTCACTCCGCTTCCCTCCTAGAGATAGCCTTTCGCCACCTCTTTTTGCAACAATTTTTCCTCAAATATATTGTTGTTTCTACACCACTTTCCAGCAGATTTGGTACTTTAGATCCCTGTCCCTCCTGACCTTAGATCTTTAGGTTTTTTAGTGTGTTTTAATTAGTTTTTTTTGCTCACCTATAGACTAATTGTTGAGAGGCCCGCCTCCTTTTGTTTAGATGTTGCATTATTAGCTATTTATTTTCTGTTTTTGCAGGATTGTATACTGTTATTTGCAGGTTTATTTGTAGCTATACAACACACTTTTTATTCTTCTCTACAAACGTCTGTGTTTAAAAATTAAAATTTACACACTTTTACACACACACCCTAAGCGAAAAAGGGCTTGGTTAACACCGCCAAGCAAAGACTCTAAAACATTGAAATCAATTGATCCTGCAACTCTCTGCCCCTATTTCGACACTGTAATCAGTTGATCCTGCACGTCCCTGCCCTTGACGGTCTCTTTTTCCTTTGTGTTGTGTTTGTGTCATCATCATTGCACCACCAAGGCATTTATCTCGGAGACTTCTTGGCCTTCATCCTTAGTTTCTAGTAGGAAGACTTACTCCTCCGCGTAGGATTCAAGTTATTCCTCCTCCGAGTCCGCACACCAACTCTTCTTCTGGTCCTTCAGGTTCTCCTTCTCATTCTGCCTTTGGTCCTCCCCCTTGTTATTCATCAGTATTTTTCACCTGTTGTTGATGACTAAATTCTAGCTGAGTTTTCTAGAAGCTGATCTCCATATGTCAATTTGTCATCTAGAAAACCCCCATAAAATTTTTTCCTTCCTACCTTTTCAGTCCGCCCATGACGAGATGAAACATCATTATCAAATCGTACTTAACCTCAACCATACTAGTCTGACCATCAGTTCTAAAGAAACAATCCAAATCTGTTCAAACAACCTCCCCTAAGTTAGGAAGTGGCGCTTTAAGACATTTCACCCTTGGCAAACTATCCAAGAGCCAAAAAACCTCCATCTGCTATAGACCAGTCATAACAGACCTCCCACTCTACTAATAAAGTTGGTCACAACCCTAAGTCGCGCCACTGATACACCCTTAAGTCTCAGCAATACATAGACCATAATCTCAAGCTGATTTTAGGTGTTTTACAGTGTTTGATGGATCTTTCAAGGACAGGAAACATACCAGCATCTCAGAAGACAATTTTTGGCACCACATGAGAAGACAACTGCTTCTCAATGTGATCTTGAGCCTGGGATGCAGCTACAGTGCAAAGAGTTTTTCATCAAGCTCTTGCGACCACATTCGAAGCCTGAAAGAACAGTGAAAGAAAAACAACACTGTCAAGAGGCTGTTGATATGACATGACTAAGAACCTCCTTCATTTATAAGCAGAGGGTTTGAAGACCAAAGAAACCTCCTTCATCTATAAGCAGAGGGTTTGAAGACCAAAGAAACCTCCTTCATCTATAAGCAGAGGGTTTGAAGACCAAAGAAACCTCCTTCATCTATAAGCAGAGGGTTTTGAAAGCACCTCCTTCATCTACAAGCAGAGGGCAAGGGGCCATGACTACTTCACCAAAGCTAGAATGCCAAGCAACAAAGGAGGAAAACCAAGAAAAGCTCAAAACTGCCCAAAAAGGGCGCCCGACACCGAAAGTGAAGAAAGACACATCAGGACTTGGAATTTTGGCCCGAGCTTCTAGACATGTTCCTAAAAAGCCTTGAGGGACTTGCTCACCAAAATTGAGCAAATTTTGACATGTTTTTGTTTTTCGACATTTTTGGGCCTAATTGCATAAAATCATGGGCGCCGCCATTTCAGTTTGGAGCATCCTCAACTCTTGAGAGTGGTACCATTGGATGTATTAAATTTAGGATCATCTACTCAGAATTTTTCATATCATTTGAAGTTGGTTTGGTCCCCCAAAGATACAAAAAACACTCACTTTTTCAACATGCTGCCCCATCTATCAGCAAGGTTTATTTTCTGGTTTTTTACACACAGTCCTATTTTTGGAGGACTTATAGGCCTTATATTGGGAAAATTTTAGTTTTTCCAGAAAGTAGACACTTAGAGCTTTCCAACGAGCTATCATGAGCCTCGTTTCGACATCGGGAAGGCTGCCAAATGTTGCCGGAAAGTCAAGGGACCTTTTGCTGATGTAAATTTTGAATATTTTTGTAATTTTTGAACCTCAAAAAATTGCTTTTTCCAAATGTGCGTTTAGCTATTTTTGCACATGGAAAATGATGCAAAGTCAATTATTTTTCCTTTCTTAGCATTTTCTAGATATTTTATGAGATATTTTGTGCCTTGGGCTTTGCAAAGCCTCAAGGACAAGTTTAGATATTTTGATTAGGCCAATAGGAGAGGAAGTTGAACCATGAGGTTTTCCTCACTTGAGCCTATATATTCCAAAGGCTCTCATTGTAAACAAGGCTGAACTTGAGAAGAGAAGCAATATATGGTCATATAAGCTTTGGAAGAAATACTTGTCTTATGCTTTTGGATTGCCTCTTGGATGCTCTTGGATGAATGAAGAAGGATTGTTGTTGGATTCCATGACTTGGTAGAATGGTATAGTGTCTCTTGCTTTGTTGTTGTCTTCTAGTTTTCATTCATGAATACATATTTCTTGCTTGCTATAGATCAGTAGAGAAAAAATCTGAGATATGCCCATGGAAGCACCTCAAATTTCCTGAAACTTCATAGCTTTCATGTTTTCTTCTTCCTTAGTTGCATTAAAGAATTCTTAGCTGCTCTTTAACAACCTGAGGATATTGTTGCTTGTTTCATTCATAGTTCTATACATGCTAAGTATGACTTACGGTACGCCCTACTTACCTATGGCTAGCTATAGTTCCATCCATGAAATTTCTCTTTGACTGATTAGATTATCATCTTGTTGAACCAAGGAGGCCTAGTTTCGATCTAGCCCTTTGCCTAAAACTATGCAAATCTTGTTGTTCAAATGGCCCAATAACTCGAAGTAATATGTTTAGGTGTTCCAGCATAGTAAGTTAAGTTGTTTTTCTTCCTTAAGTGTTTTCCCCAAAGTCCGATAGCCATTTCCCAAAGTTAGAGGGTCTTATACTTCTATGCATGGCTTGAATGTTTATTCTATGTACTGATTAGCTTGTAGTTACATTTTGCATGATTAATGGTTTGCCCTACCATGTTTATGTTATCTATTGAACTAGTTATGCTTGAAACTCTTTGTTGTTCACAAAATTGATGTCCATTTACTCCATTTTGCCTAAAGATCCTTTCTACCTTGAAATCAAATCGGCCCTTCAACAACCTTGTATCATCATCTAATAGCTTTCTTGACCTTTCGACCCCATAGCCCAGTTAATCTACCATATTTTTACCTATCTTGTATCTTTGATCAGTTTCATCTCTCACAACTTAAAAAACCAAAAAACTTACTTCATAACTAGCCTAAAATCAGAACACAATAAGCAAACACACAGATATCCCTTACACATATAGAGAGAGCCCTCTCTGAGTCCAGGAAGGCTAGGTCCTCGGGCTCCAAAGCTTGGTTTGATGTTACACTGTCATTTGGCTTGCCAATCAGCCAAATTACGGGACCCTAACATAATGGCAATCACGGTGGGACTTTGAGTCAAACCATCGTAGGAATCCCTTAGGAACTCTTAGATCTCAGTCAAACTTAGAAGAGTAGAATCTAGTTGCCTCACCATCCTAGAAAAATGATGACTCAGCTGTAGGACACTCTTCCAAACCTTAGGATTACATAAAAACTCAAAAAAACCCCAAAAACTCCCTTAGATTGGTTTTTGACAATATTGGTGGTGGACCATACACATATACCTCAAAACAACTAAAAATCCACCTGGCGACTCCACTAAGCCTCCAGTAGGCCTTACTACCTTGCTAAATTTTAGAATTCCATCCGATTTAGCCACCTCATTGCCACACTAACATAATGGCAATCACGGTGGGACTCTGAGTATTAAACAAGCTTAGATTCCCTAGACCTTAAGAGACCTTTAGGAATACTATCTGATTGACTTATCCCACCGCTCACTAACATAATGGTGATCACGGTGGGACCTTCTGAGTTAGTGACAATCTAAGTACTCCTTAGTAACTCTCGAAGTCTCATTCAAATTTAGAAAACTTAAGTGTTGTCCGAAGAGTAGAAAATAGCTCCTTCACCATCCTAGCAAAATGATGAGTTAGTTATAGGAAAATCTTCCAAACCTTAGAAATATATAAAACTTAGAAAACCCTAAAAAACTCCCTTAGATTGGTTTTTGACAGTATTGGTGGTGGACCATATACATATAGCTCAAAACAACTAAAAATCCACCTGACAACTCCACTAGCCTCCAGTAGGCCTTACTATTTTACCGAACTCTAGGTTACTATCTGATCGACCTATCCCATCGCTCACTAACATAGCAGGAGATGGTGGGACACTGAGTACATGACAGTCTAGCGAACTCTTATAGACTCTTGGGTCCTTCAAACACTAAAATCAAACCAGCAGTCCATAGATCATTTAGAGTAAACTCTTTTTGTTCTCACCACCTTAGCAAAGTGATGAAACAAGTTTAGAATACTTTTAAATAAACCATACACTGCACATAAACTCAGAAAAAACCCAAAAAAATTCTCAGTTTGGCTTTTTCCTTTGTTACAGGTGGTGGACCATAGCTACATCTTTTCAAAACAATCAAGTTCCACCTGGCGACTCCACTAGCCTCTAGTAGGCCTTTTTCCCCATTAGTCCTTATAAAGTCTCCTAGGAATGCATTAAGTAATCCCAATCATGCTGATGGAGGACAGCATGATTCAATTCCTCCACCCGAGGACACAAAGGAGATATGCTCCGATGAGCAGAGAACATATCCCTGGTTTCCCACACAAAATGCCTACAGATGTAAATTGGTTCACAAAACTACCTCTCTTTCGAAATGAAAATATTGACGACCCATTTTTACACCTCATCAAATTTCATATACATGTATGGAAGTTAAAGGTTGAATGGCATGAGGATTGCCTCATGAAAATGTTCATGGGTACATTAGAAGAAGAGGCAAGATAATGGTATGAAAACCTAGAGCCTCGCACCTTGTTTTCTTTAAAGGATTTCCACAAAGTATTTTGTAAACGCTATATAGGACATTGTCCATCTCTATCATTGGCTGAAAATTGTTGTGATCACTTTGAAAACCTCATACAACACCTTGTAAGCATTGAAGAAAACTTAGGAAATTGGCATCCTGAGGATTTTTTAGAGGAGGTCCATAATTTTCTTACCCAAGCTAACCATCAAGATGACCAAGAAGATTTGATCCTAGATGAAATCCATCAAGAAATAAGAGAGGATCCACAAGAGCTCTTTGAAAAGGTTGAAACCAATAACAATCTATCTGCCCTTCCCTGCAAAATGCAAGAGGACATTCAGCCACAAGATCAACTTCCACAAAAAATGGAAAGAAATTGTTGCCCACTTCAAAGAAAACAGAAAATACTTTCTCCTTTAACTGAACAGGAAATAGATCAAATTATAAACATACAGACAGCCTCTGAAACTTCATATAACCAAAAATTCTCTGATCTTTCTCCTGTTAATCCTGCATATCATAAATCAGAAAATAGATTTGTAAATCAAGTTGAAGAAAAGAAATATGATAGTCCAATATACATGGTTGGTGACATTACTTATGTTAATGATTCTCCAATGTTTGATCAATATGTTGATGATTATGATTTCCAAACAGAAGCTAACTTTGCAGAAGACTCAGTTTTTGATTTTCGGGAGAAAGCTCAGTTTCATAAACTTGAGAAAAGTGAGCAGCCATTACAGGTCATCTATGACACTGATGAGAAGAGCCTTGAGAGTTCAGAAGTAAGTGAAGAGTCTCGGACTCTTTGCTCTATTTCACTTCAGTCCATCAGAGATAACATTCACATAATTGGAAATCAGCAGTTTTTCAGCTTTGATGATGAGGTTGAGGAGGATTATGAAATTCTCGAGCATGTTGTAAATGAGAAGCCTTTTCCTGAAATGGTTGAGGAAATCATTTTAGACATGGAATCTTCCTTTACTCTAGATTTTCAGCCACCAAGTTCCATTGAGTTACAAATTTCAAATGAAGAAATAGAGGTTGATAAGCACATGGGAGTTGTCACACTATCCTTTCAAGATAATTTACTATCAAAGTGTATCCCTGCCCATCATCCTGATGACCTTCACACAGTTTTCAGCCCGCCCTATCAAAACACATCAGCTTGGAAAGAAAACTACACTGCAATATATGATGAGTCTGACATTTCAAGTGATCATGAGCAAGGGGAAGAGTTGCTTTACCAGGAGAGTCCTAGATATAGCCAAGTGGAAGAAAGAGTAGTTCTGAATGAAGCCTATATATCAAATCCTCTAGATCAGGTATTATTCCAAGATCCATTTGTTGTTTTCCTTAAGAAATCTGAAGGAGTAGTGGGTTCTATCATATACAAGTTGCTACCAAGAATGAGAAAGAACTTAAACACTACTGTCCGAAAACAAACCAAGTGGGAGTGGCCTTTTCATTACTTCAGCATCATGAAAGAACTAAACCAAGATCAACCATGCAATCATCTACTTGACTGGCTATATTGGAAAGAAGAGTTCACCAAAAATATGTATGTTGTGTATAGTTTAGGCTAGGATAGATAGATAGCTATGGAAAATTAGCTCAGCCTTGTGAGCACCTTTTCAGTTGTATTTTGTTTGAAGAAAAAGTGAAAAAGAAGAAAATACAAAAACAGTAAAAAGTAGGAAAAGAGGGCAGTTTCTAAAAAAGCAATGGTAAAGCCCCGTACCCAAAAATAGTCATGCTGAAAGCGAGCAAGTCTAAATGCCGCTACTAGTACTCAAATGTCTTGTTCAGTTATCTAGCCTAATCATAGCTGAACATGTTTAAATTTAATTGCTGATAAGTTAGTGAGTGAAAAAGATGGTCAACATTGTGTAAGCTTGACTTATCAAAGAGAGTAGATTAGGAGAAGATAATGGTTCCACACGCCCAAAACAGAACCAAAGAGGGAAGTTTCTAAAAAGCAATGGTAAAGCCCCATGTTCCAAAAAAATAGTCCTTCGGAAAGCGAGCAAGTCTAAATGCCGCTACTAGTACTTCAATGTCTTGTTCAGCTATCTAGCCTAATCATAGCTGAACATGTTTAAATTTATTTGCTGATAAGTTAGTGAGTGAAAAAGATGGTCAACATTGTGTAAGATTGACTTATCAAAGAGAGTAGATTAGGAAAAGATACTGGTTCCACACGCCCAAAACAGAACCAAAGAGGGAAGCGGGGATGAAAAACAAATTGTGCATCTTAGCCCTGTCTTTCCTAGTTTCCATTTTATGCAAAATAATATTTGTGTGCAGCTTGTCTTTCATGCCGCAAATACATGACAAATCAGACTGTCTAACCCTGATTTGATCATCTTTTCAATTTCATGTTTTAGATTAGAGAACAAAATCCTGTCAAACAGCTTAATCTTGACAGTTGATCTAGCATAGGTAGAGTAATGAAGGAGTTCATCAGTTTAATCTGAACTCCCGGCAGATATAAGTGTAGAATTAGATAGGTTCATTTTGCAAAAAGAAAAATATATATTCAAAAGGCTGCTAGTTCAAATTCGCCAAAAGGAAGAAAAAATGTTAGGAAAGATAGTGGGGTAGGTAGAAATATCATTGATGCTAATCATGCTGTCACTTTTCAGAAGTAGCATCAAAGAAGGATGAAATTTTCCCCAATGGGTAAGGCACTGGTCTTCATAAGCCAAAGATATGAGATTCTGAACACCTCCTGAAAAGGAGCTGCCCTCCCCAAATGGAGCCAATGTTAGTCATCAGTATTTTTCACCTGTTGTTGATGACTAAATTCTAGCTGAGTTTTCTAGAAGATGATCTCCATATGTCAATTTGTCATCTAGAAAACCCCCATAAACTTTTTGCCTTCCTACCTTTTCAGTCTGCCCATGACGAGATGAAACCTCATTATCAAATCCTACTTAACCTCAACCATACTAGTCTGACCATCAGTTCTAAAGAAACAATCCAAATATGTTCAAACAACCTCCCCTAAGTTAGGAAGTGGCGCTTTAAGACATTTCACCCTTGGCAAACTATCCAAGAGCCAAAAAACCTCCATCTGCTATAGACCAGTCATAACAGACCTCCCACTCTGCTAATAAAGTTGGTCACAGCCCTAAGTCGTGCCACTGATACACCCTTAAGTCTCAGCAATACATAGACCATAATCTCAAGCTGATTTTAGGTGTTTTACAGTGTTTGATGGATCTTTCAAGGACAGGAAACATACCAGCATCTCAGAAGACAATTTTTGGCGCCACATGAGAAGACAGCTGCTTCTCAATGTGATCTTGAGCCTAGGATGCAGCTACAGTGCAAAGAGTTTTTCATCAAGCTCTTGTGATCACATTCGAAGCCTGAAAGAACAGTGAAAGAAAAACAACATTGTCAAGAGGCTGTTGATATGACATGACTAAGAACCTCCTTCATTTATAAGCAGAGGGTTTGAAGACCAAAGAAACCTCCTTCATCTATAAGCAGAGGGTTTGAAGACCAAAGAAACCTCCTTCATCTATAAGCAGAGGGTTTGAAGACCAAAGAAACCTCCTTCATCTATAATCAGAGGGTTTTTAAAGTGGCTCCTTCATCTACAAGCAGAGGGCAAGGGGCCATGACTTCTTCACCAAAGCTAGAATGCCAAGCAACAAAGGAGGAAAACCAAGAAAAGCTCAAAACTGCCCAAAAAGGGCGCCCGACACTAAAAGTGAAGAAATACACATCAGGACTTGGAATTTTGGCCCGAGCTTCTAGAAATTTTTCTAAAAATCCTTGAGGGACTTGCTCACCAAAATTGAGCAAATTTTGACATGTTTTTGTTTTTCGGCATTTTTGGGCCTAATTGCATAAAATCATGGGCGCCGCCATTTCAGTTTGGAGCATCCTCAACTCTTAAGAGTGGTACCATTGGATGTATTAAATTTAGGAGCATCTACTCAGAAATTTTCGGAGCATTTGAAGTTTTTTTGGTCCCCCAAAGATACAAAAAACACTCACTTTTTCAACATGCTGCCCCGTCTATCAGCAAGGTTTATTTTCTGGTTTTTTACACACAGTCCTATTTTTGAAGGACTTATAGGCATTGGATTGGGGAAATTTCAGTTGTTCCAGAAAGTAGACACTCATAGATTTCCAACGAGCTATCATGAGCCTCGTTTCGACATCAGGAAGGCTGCCAAATGTTGTCGGCAAGTCAGGGGACCTTTTGCTGATGTAAATTTTGAATATTTTTGTAAAATTTGAACCTTTAAAAATTGCTTTTTCCAAATGTGCGTTTAGCTATTTTTGCACATGGAAAATGATGCAAAGTCAATTATTTTTCCTTTTTTAGCATTTTCTAGATATTTTATGAGATATTTTGTGCCTTAGGCTTTGCAAAGCCTCAAGGACAAGTTTAGATATTTATTAGATATTTTGTGCCTTGGGCTTTGCAAAGCCTCAAGGACAAGTTTAGATATTTATTTTGAACCAATGGCTAGCTAGTTGCCTTGGTTGGTTTTTCTCCTATTTGGCCTATATATTCCAAGAGGATTCATTGTAATAGAAGGCTGAACTTGAGAAGAGAAGCAATATATGGTCATATGAGCTTTGGAAGAAAATACTTGTGTTATGCTTTTGGATTTCCTCTTGGATGTTCTTGGATGAATGATGAAGGATTGTTGATGGATTCCATGACTTGGTAGAATGGTATAGTGTCTCTTGCTTTGTTTTTGTCTTCTAGTTTTCATTCATGATACATGTTTCTTGCTTGCTATAGATCAGTAGAGAACAAATTTGAGATATGCCCATGGAGGCACCTCAAATTTCCTGAATCTTCATAGCCTTCATGTTTTCTTCTTCCTTAGTTGCATTAAAGAATTCTTAACTACTCTTTAACAACTTGAGGATATTGTTGCTAGTTTCATTCATAGTTCTATGCATGTTGAGTAGGATGTATGGTGTGCCCTGCTTACCTATGACTGTCCATAGTCCCATCCATGAAACTATCTCTTTGACTGATTAAGATTATCATTTTGTTTGAACCAAGGAGGCCTAGTCCCGATCTAGCCCTTTGCCTAAAAACTATGCAAATCTTGTTGTTCAAAATGCCCAATAACTTGAAGTACTGTGTTTAGGCGTTCCGGCATAGTGTTTTGAGTTGTTAGTCCATCTTATGTGTTTTCCCCAAAGTCTGATAGCCATTTCCCAAAGTTAGAGGTCTTATACTTCTATGCATGGCTTGAATGTTTGTTTCTATGTATTGATTAGTTTATAGTTACATTTTGCATGATTAATGGTTTTCCCTACCATGTTTATGTTATCTATTGAACCAGTGATGCTTGAAACTCTTTGTTGTTCACAAACTTGATGTCCATTTACTCCATTTTGCCCAAAGATCCTTTCTACCTTGAATCAAATCGGCCCTTCAACGGCCTCGTATCACCGTCTGATAGCTTTCTTTACCTTTTCGACCCCATAGCCCAGTTGATTTGACCTCTTTTTACCTATCTCATATCTTTGATCAGTGTCATCCCTCACAACTTAAAAACCAAAACCCAAAAAACATACTCCATAACTAGCCTAAAATCGAACACTGAAAACACTGATAAGCAAACACATAGATATCCCTTACACACATAGAGAGCCCTCTACGAGTCAGAAAGGAGCTAGGTCCTTGGGCTCCAAAGCTTGGTTTGATGTTACAGCTTTGTCATTTGGCTTGCCAGCTGGCCAAATCACGGGACCTAACACATTTTACAAGTTTTCATACTTCGAATTGATAATAAAATGTAACAAGATTTAGACATATAAATCATTTCATAGCGTTAATCTTACAACCATAATCTTAATCCAAGTTTGTTGGAGATTTCCCATTTTAGAGTAAAGAACACACTTATTGCAAATTGTTTTCTAAGAGGATCACCTTAATCCAAAGACTCATAGTTATTTTTTGCCATTGTAAATAAGAAATTAAAGTTGATTGTAGCATGTTGTACCATTTCTTTTTAGCCCTAATCATTTATAAAAATAACCCTCTAATATTGATACCTTGACTCCATTTGCTCTAGTTGAATATGAATTAGTTTTGGTCAATCGTCACTTCATTTACAAAATATATCTTAAGATTATTTAGGTAAACCCCCTTGTGTTGAAGGGGAGATGACCTAAAAAAAGAAAAGTGATTGTGATGACAATGGGTAACGTGTCTTCATTACCTTTCCCTATTTATTCTACAATAGCCTCGCTATGCAAAAAAAAAAAAACCTCATCTGCAATCTTCCTATGTTAAAAACTTGTAAATCTAAAGTTTCCTGCTTCTTTAAATGTGATATAATGCAATCCACAATCCTTAATTCTTCAACCACTAATTACATTTCACATTCTTTAAACCATCATCTATTCATCCTATTGTTTAACTTTTTTCTTCTATTTATTTGCCTACTTAGTCTATCTCCTTCAATGCCTCCCACAACTCCTTAAGTACATTGCAATAAGCCCTCACTTGTTTTATAAATCTAACATTATAAAAAGATAAATCTAAGTTTAACCTCATATTTGAAGTATACCTCTAGTCTAAATTATGCATTAGCTAAAGCGTTTAGATGAGCCCTAATAGCGAATTTTACTTGTGTACAGAGTTCATTTGTTTTCTTTACCATCAAGATTGAGAAAGAAAATTATTAATGTAGACAACGCCATTGGGACATGGATTCTATCTGGATAAAGCCCACATAGTCCACAAACTTGGATACCCATAACACAAAATTGGCATTGATTAGCCATAAGATTAAATCCTTTAAATTTGAAGCACTTTGGTTGCAATCTAACATTATGAAGCGAAGGATGAATCAAAACCAATTTGATCATTGTTACTGAAATTTCATTCAAAGTACTAATTATTTGCTGAAACAAAGTTTGTACAACAACAATGCTTGCAATTGCACTAGGCGTAGAGTAAATAGTGACAAGGTGCTTTGTTAAGACACTTTGTGGTGAAAAGGTCACTAGTTCAAAACCCTGTGAGAAAAAAAATCAGTTATGCTAAGAGCTGGTGTTGCCCAGGATGGGTGCAATCCCCGGGTGATTTTGACAGCTTTGATGCCCCTGGGTCACTACTTGTCCAACCACATATTAGATGTGTCAGACATCTCACGACTCACATTACCTAACAAATAAAAAAGAACAACAAATATGCTTGCAAAACTCATGTACGTAGCAAAGCTTCCTACAGAGATACCTATGAAATCACATTTAATGAAACTTAGATTCTCAATGTACCAAAAAGGGAGCAAGAGCAATTATTTCTTTTCAAATTGAATTAACAATTCTCTGGAAAACAGTGCCCAAGTTTTATGAGTAATGACAAAAGTATCAATAGTTTTAACCTGCAACTTTGTTTAGACTTTCTTGATCTACAATATTCTTCCACTGATATCTCTGGGTCTCTGGGTTAATCTACAAAGCGAACCCACACACCCAAACACATTTAAAATGAAGGTTGAAACTGCAAGACACACATATCACTACAAATGGGCTAGTAAGGCTAGATGTGGCTCATATAGCTATCAATGGTTTGGAGAAATCAATGTCATACATTTGCCTCATAATTAAATTTGTTTTGAAAAACTCTTACCAGGATTCAATTCCCAGTTCTAAGATTAAATATAAATAAATGATCATAGTTTTAAATTACAGATTGCATATAAAAAGAAGATTTTTAATGTTGATCAGATTCAATTGCTAGAGCGGAATTTTACCACCATATATGTGAGACAAACAAGATGAAAAAATGCAAAAATTAAAAGCAGCAGCCTTAGTCCATAATACTGGCCTTATAATAAAACAGAGATCCTTATTGATATTTAAATTTTACCCGTGCATTTTCTGCAATATATCTGTTCATCTGATGAATAAGCTAAAGATTGAAAGGTGTGAAGCGTTTTTTAAAGTTAATAATGTACGAGAATGAGATAATGTTCACTTTTTGTTATTGAAAGGTGTAGCGTTTTTTAAAGTTAATAATGTTCACAAGAATGAGATAATGGCCTGGGTAGTGCAAGGTTAAAAGAGATGGGGCTTGAAAGAGAGCAAGAGAGGCTTTGAATATAGGGCGAGGGCATAATCGAAGCTACGAGGCAAAATCAACCAATATAGCGAGAGAACAAGAGGTTATTTCACGATTGATTCCAATAAGAAGAAATTTCAATATTGAAGAGGAGGCTGCACTGAAATTTTCTATGATTCTTCTATAATAACCAGTAAATCCAATAAAACTTCTTATATTTCTTTGACAAACAGGAATTGAAATTTTTGAAATTACTTCTACTTTAATTCTATCACTTGAAATATGGTGGCCTAAAACAATTCCTTCATTGAACATCATAAAACACTTCTCATGACTTAATGAAAGGTTTGCCTCCTTACATCTAATAAGAACTTTTTCCAAATTTTCAATAGCTTCTTCAAAAGTATCTCCATATACAGTAAAGTCAGATGTAAACTTCCAAACATTCATCAATTAGATCATAAAAGATACCTAAAACCACTCTTTGAAATGTGGTAGGTACATTGCATAATCCAAAGGGAATTACCCTATAAGAATATGTTCCCCAAGGACATGTGAAAGTAGTTTTATCTTGATCTTCTACTGCTAGTTGGATTTGGTTATATCCACTAAAACCATTAAGAAATGAAAAATATTTCTTCCCTACCAAGCATCCAATACTTGATCTATAAAAGGTATTGAAAAATGATCTTTCAAAGTAGCTTTGTTTAATTCCCTATAGTCAATACACACTCTCCATTTCCCAATTTTATTTGGAAAAATCACTAAAGGTGACACCCATTGACTATCTGATATTGAATAAATGAAATTCACATTAAGTAACTTTTGTAATTCCCCCTTAAAAAATTCTCTCAAATTAGGGTTCATTCTTCTCCGAGGTTGTCTAACTCGTTTGACATTTTCTTGGATATAAATATGATGCATATAAGTTTTATGATCAATCTCTTTCATGTCAGTATACTTCCATGCATAAGCAAAGAAATGTTTTTGTAGTATCTTGATCAATTTCTTCTTTTGAAATTATTCCAAGTTGTTATTAATATTCAATGTTTTGCCTCGAAAAATTTGTACTTGAGAATTTCCAAAATTTTCCATAGAATGTAAAGCCATTTGGTGAGATGATAGATATTTAGTACTTCATTGTTCCTGAAAACTTTGATCTTGCTTACAGTATGAGGAAGGATCATTATTATCCATTAAATTTATCAATTGATTTTCCTCATCTAATTGTGAAAGAGTAAATACTAATTGCATATCATCAAGTCTTCATTATCATCATCTATCCAAATTTTACTTTCTACTTCAGTTATTGTTTTTGCAGGTGGATACAATGTGAATTTATTAGTGGAGTTCCCATAAAAAATATACATGTTACTAGATCTACAACTTATGAACGCATCATTTGTAGGTAGTCAAGGTCTACCAAGGATCAATAGATGGCCTACTAAATTATTCTTGGGAGTTAAAATCATGAAATCCACCGAATATTCCCAAGAATCTAGAGAAACAGACACATCTTCTAATGTACCATATGGTTTGATAACATATCTATTTTCTAATTGTAACAATGCAGGAGTATAATGAAGATTACAAAGTTTTAATTGATCAATTTTCTGTTTACTCATAATGTGGATGGTTGCTCCTAGATCAATCAAAGTGTTTGGAATCTCAACACCATCGATATGAATTTTTACAATAGGGCTAACTAGATCTAGATATTTTTGAAGAATTGGTTTCCTCATCGTAATATCAACAAATTTTCCTACCAATTGGATATTGTTTACATCTTTTTTTTTCTTCTTCCTAGTTTTCTAATGCATAGCTCCTTAATAGTTTTTGAAAATATTGGTATTTCCTTTATAGCTTGAAGTAAATGAATTTTGATGCAAATATTCTTAAGTTCATCTAGATTTTTGTAACCTTGTAAAACAATTCGCCTTTCTGTTCATTTATCGATTTTGAGACTTTCAGGAAAAGATGGATCTTGTAAGGAAATAAAGGTTTTTCTACTAGAGGAACTCTAGGATCTTGTTTTATTTGCTCATCTTTTGATTGTACAAGAACATCTTCCTTTAAAGACGCATTTTCTTGATCAAGATTTGCATCTTTTTCATGAACTTCGTCCTGTTTAGATTTTTGAAACACCCTACCAGATCTAAGTTGAACATCATTTAGACCTAATGGAGTTATCATACAAGCTTGAAAATTTTTTCCTTCAACATTATAAATATCTTTTTTATTCTTATTATTGAGATTTAGGGGCAGTCGATTAGGTAGTTGATTGAATTTTTGAGGAAATGGTAATGAAAATTCTTTTGGATTTTGCGATTAAGGAAGTTGAATTAGTTGAGGAGGATAATATTGTGGAGGAAAAGAAGCATAAGGTTGTTGGAATTGAGTATATTGAGGATTTCTTCCATAAGGATTTTTCCAACCTTGTGCCCAGGATGGATTTTGAGGTTGTGGGAGGCAAGTTTTTTAAGGAATGGGTGCAGTCTATTTATTTTTAGTTGTACAAATGATTGAGTTTTTTAAGGAATGGATGTAGTCTATTTATTTTGTGGTTGTACATATGATTGAGTATTAAAAGCTTGAGCCATATTTGGTTGTTGATTTTTCAATGGCCTTTTAGCAATAAAACAAAGTGATTCAGCTTGGCTTGTTCCAAACTCATCTTGAAAAACAACTTTAAGGCCATGTATTGAGGGGCATTCCTTCGTATTATGATTTTCAGTACATATGACACAAATTTATATACTATCAAGGGGAAATTCTCTCAATGCATACTTTTTCCTACACATGGGACATAAAATAGATAATGTAGCATTCTCAAATTTTTGCTTGATTTGTATCTTAAGAGTATCTAGTTGCTCACTAAGACTCCCTTTTGAAATTATCAATAAATTTCCCATTTTAGCTCTACTTATTGTTCCAGTTACAAATTTACTATTTCTAGACATAATAGGGTCTCTTGGATTTTTACTAGTTCTAGCCTTGCCCCTTAAAATATGTTTACACATCACAAATTTCACCAAATGAAAATTGAGAAACATCTCATTTTCCCATTAAATTGAGAAGATCAATCCATTCATCTCTTATGGATTTCAACAAAAGAGATTTTAATGTTTCATCATCTAATTCATGCATCCTAACGCTTTTAACATTATGGGAAAATATTTCGACTAGGTCTTCAAGGCTTTCATCCTCTTTTTGCATAATTTTAAAAACTTCATCCTTAAGGTTGTGGCATGCAATAATCCTTATATTTTTCTAAGAACACAATTTTTATTTCTTCTCATGTTCTAATAGTATGTGTTCCTAGTCCTATGAACCATTTAAGTGCTCCATCCTTAAGGGTGGTTGGAAATAATTTCAATTTCTGATATCAAGTAAGTAGTCATAAGATATACATAAAACTTCAAACTCAAAAAGGAATGTTTCGGGATCTTCATTTCTTAAATCATGGAAATTAGGGAGGATAAAGGGTGAAATGTTTTTCATCATGGTTGTGGTCTCTTCAGCAAAGATAGGAAACCCATAAGGATTTGGTTCTCCTCCATCACCTCATCCTCCACCTCCTCTTTTATTTCCTCCTCGACCTCTTCCACCTCCAATATTAAGTTCACCATTTAAATTATGTACTTCTCCTTCTCTTTCCCCTGCCATTGTAGATTCCTCAGAGCTATTATAAGATTCTATAATAGGATTATCTAGCTCTTCTTTTGGTTCCTCTACTAATGGTATATTGAAATAATTTTATTCTTCTTCTTCATTAGGAACTTCTAATTCTTGTCCTAGAAGTTGTTCTCCTATCAAAGAGAGAAAGATTACTCCTTATGTTGGGGATGTAGGTTCATCAACTACAACTTCAGTAAAAAGTTGGTAAATCTCTTGGTTGGATTTCAAATCTATGCACCTTAGGGTGTCTATGTCTTCCTGCAAATGATGGGATGTGAGTGTTAGTGGATGGTGTGGCACTACGAGGTCTAGCGGGAGTGAGTGGTGATGGTGGAATTGAGATTCTACCTCTACTTACAAATCTACCCCTATAATCCCTTTCTCTATGAATAAATGATTTTTATCATGCTTTAATTATGAATCTATAAAATCAAAGTTGAGTGTACCTAAAATGGCATGAAAACCAAGAATAGAATCCTATATACCCAGCAAAGGCGCCAAAATGTTGGGTAATTTAATTGACCTTTAATTTCTACATTAATTGTAATCCAAGGTTCATGTACTTATGAAGTGTATGTGCAACATATATGCTAGGAATTCTATCTTTGGATGAAATTGATCTAAGTATGGATAAATGTAAATGAGATTAAAGAGTTGTCACGCACTATCTCTATCTATCTTACAGATTCCTAGACAAGCCTAGGCCAATACTTAACCAATTTTCTACTTTCCCAAGTCCTTATTTCCTTGCGTTGTTTCCTTAGGTAGTTAGCCCCTATTAATTAGGGAAATACCCATCCAATACTGCACAATCCATCGTAGGCCTTCCTCTGACTACATGCACCACATGTACAATTTGGATGATTATACAACTGATAGTACACTACCCTTGAACTCCAATCTCAACTAGGTAACTCTCACATTTGACATGCATGAGTTATTTATGGCTGATTTATCAGGTACTGATTGATCACTGAGTGTGGTTCAAATTCAAGTTCCACACTTTGACCTCTCACTAGTTTCTCCAACAATTGGAACTGGTTAAACTAACTTTAACTTAGATAAACTGAATTAATTAATTACAACTCAAAATAAACTAAACCAGGGTTCTTATAAAGTAGGAGCCACTCTACATGACTCAAGTTAAATCCCAAAATTGAATTAACTGAACCAACTAAGTCAAACTCAGAAAAAAACCCCTCAAGCCTCTTTACATTAAGAAAATGAATAGAGAATCTATTACAATTGTTAGCTCCACCTCTGAGCTCAATCTGCAAAAGAATAATTGTTCTCTCTACTCAATGAACAACTCTGGAAAACACTTTCCAAATATCAGCTTTCCTAGCCTCCTATTTCCTTGCGTAAATCCTGAGGAAATTGGCCCCTGTTATTTAGGAATTTCCTCCAAATTGATTGTGTAATTTCCAAGAATTGATCATTAATTGCATACAACACTTGTACACTCAAAACTAGTCTACAATTGATGTTACATTATCTTTTCATGTCCACTTCAACTGAGGAATTCGAATTCCATGCACGCGCTAGCTATTTTGGGTTGATTGATCAGTGAACCGACAGGTCTCTAAGTTAGAATATTGTCCCACTACACAACTAACCTTCAACTAACCGAGTGACAATATACTTGTCACACTAATTAACTACCTCCAAGTTGTCCTGTTGATGTGGAAATTTGATTTTACTCAATTTGACTAAGGCCAAAGTCAAATTGAGCCTTTCTTGCTACATTTTCTCAATAGGCAATCCCAGTATCATATTAATGGGAGAGGATTGTTAATTGGATCAGCAATGATACATATTTTTTATGGCACTTGGCAAGATATCGCATAATTATTTATTTTCTAACCCTAGTAGTTATTTACTGCTACCCTCTCCCAATGAGAATAAGAGAGGAATCATCATCCCTCATTTTCTAACATTTGTGGGTATGCCATTACCGAAACTATGCCTCAACGAATAAATCGAGTTTGATTTGTTCCTCATGATAACACCAATAGCAAATGTAATGCAATAGTAATAGCATATTATCTCCCTTGATGGATTCCAATACCAAACCACTCTTGTAACATAGTTCAAGTTTACGAAACTTTGATTCACCATTTAGGAAATGCATAGGTCACTCTTTTTAGAGAATCCAAGCCAATCTCACTCTAATACTATATTAAAAATAACTAGAGAACTTGAGAGAAATAATTAATTGGCAATAACAACAAAAACATATACATCATGCACACATTATTGACACTAATTTACCTTAGAAAACCCTTAAGAGAAAAATCAGTCAAAGATATCCTTGTTCCCTTGAACAAATCTGGTCATGTAAACCTTCACCGTTCACCTCAAGGCCATTGCAATCATCTATAATGTGACACCAAGAAATTAACAATCATCTATAATGTCAAAAGCCCGAGTTCATGTGACAATGGGATATATATTTTATAATGGATATGGATTTATTTTATATAAAACACCACATTTATAAGTTTAGTGAATAAGTTTAATAAGTTGGAAAGACTTGTTTTCAAAACAAGTCAAAGTTTAATATTTTTTAGCTTAGGAATTTCAATATGTAGGAAATAGTTGTTTTCAATATAGTTAACTTGTACATTGTAACCCACTAACACCTAACTCTTAATTCACTAACTCTATTATTCCTTCATCCTATTTAACCACCAAGCCATTAAAGCCTTCGTCTCTCACATACTAATCCCATAAATTTAAGCACGAACCACTAATCCACTACGCTCAAACCATTACCATGAACCCCTTAATACCGAACCCATTACCCATTAAATCAATAACCCAATCACTAATATATTAAAACTATCACCATTGACCTACTAACCAACACACTTTAATGATTGATCTACTAACTCACAATTCCCTAAGGCATTGTCTATTGAGA
Organism: Pinus albicaulis; assembly: GCA_034641835.2. Lineage (NCBI taxonomy): Eukaryota > Viridiplantae > Streptophyta > Pinopsida > Pinales > Pinaceae > Pinus > Pinus albicaulis. Next base: position 352,062,181 of record CM076569.1, read on the forward strand.
CCACTTGTTGGAAGTTGACTGAAAATTATTTCAAAAATTTGACTATGGGAGTGTTTAAATTGTTTTTTTATGTTAGAAATAGATTTAACACCTTAAATAACCCCTGAGGAATCCAAAATACAAAATTTTGACATTTGTAACCTGGATTTTCTATATTTTGTGCTAAATTTTCTAAAAATCATGCCAAAATTTTTATTGTTTTCAAGTCAAAATTGTAGCCCCCTAATTATTGATCAACCAACCAATATATCCTAATCATTAACCCATTAATTATTCTAATAATTAATCATCATTAATTAACCATAATGATGACGCTACCCTATGAATATAACTTATTATTAACCCATAAATCCTGAAAAAAAGAGTTGTCTAAGGAGGTGGAGGAATTGCCTGGACTGCCAAAAGTGGCTGGAATCTGGGCAAAAACAAAAAAAATTTAAGAAATATTGTAGTAGCAGTGTTTGAATCATGTTTTTTATGGTGGAAATGGATTCAACACCATCAAAAACCTCTAGAGGACAAAAATCCTTGATAGCTATAACACAGATTTACAAAAATCTTTGCCTGATTTTCTTAAAATCTTACCCAAATTTCCATGATTTTTAGGGAATGAAAGCAGTCTAATTAGACTACAGCCTGAAAAAATAAGTTATTTATATTGTACGTCACTAAAATGAATCTGTTTTTTCTCAATGCAAAGTGTCAGGAGTACAAGATATGGCCAAAGGATTTCCTGTGGGAGCAACTGAATGCACGACAGGTTGTCCATGTGCAACGAATACCAGAAACTATTAGATAAATCAACGGTAAGAATGATCTAAATCTCCTTGCAGAACATGATGGGCGAGGACTACAGGTCAGGGGAAGGAGGTCAATAGCCAAACAGAACAAGGAGGCAAAATGTGAAGCATATAGTTCACAAGTATATGCTTTTTCGTTTATGTAGGAGAACCATTTTTCTGTCTATACAAAAACACACAAAATTAGAGACCACAATGACAATTTTGAAACATATTTGATTTATCATGGTTTGAACCGGGTGCTCCCCACCTTCCATCTATTGGAATTCTTATATAGTTTTTCCTCCAGGATAGTTCAAGGCATTTTTTAGGAAGTGATGCAAAGTATCTATTTCTGTAAAAAAAATCAAGCTCGTAGTGTCACATAAAAAACACTCGTTAAAAAATCATAAACCAAAATTGACATCTTCATGGGGCTCAACAGAATCATGGAATAATCTAGGGGCATGGGGAAATGTAAAGATGAGAAAAGTAAGCTTCGAAATAGATTATTGTATAGGCTATAATTTGGTTGGAATTTGGTAATTATTTTTTCAATAAATCTAATCGAATAACTTGGTTTTTTAATGTGGAAATGGATTCAGTATCATTAAGAACCAGGGGTCACTCAAAATTCTGAAATTTGAAGTTTGACAGTTGTAACACATCAAGTCTGGAGATCTGGTTGTAAAGACACACAGAGGCAACGCACTAAAGCTAAGCTGAGATTCTATGGCTGGGTTTTCTAAGAATTCTCAAAAGTGTTTCAGTTGTAGAGAGGGGAGTTTAGACAAAGGGGATGGTCTGACCCCAATGTCTAGAATCAACAAGAGACAAAGAGAAACTTCCAAAGGCAGCATAAAGAAGCAGGAGCAACATCAGCAGAGAGGGCAGCAGCTGCGCAACGTAGAGGCAACTTCATCTACGCAGGTGTTGCACAGTCACTCCCATGGCAGCGTTAGGTAGATGGAAACCCTTAGAGGTTACACAGAGATCCTTAGGGGCAGCATAGGGACTACATCACCCAGTCTGGGTTACACATCCCTTTCCAGGCCAATGTAGAGGGATGCAGAGGCTGACACAGGGGCTTCAGGGGTAGTGTTGGGGTTTCTAGAGCATATATTTGGCTGAGTCATGTAGATCCCATTTGAGGGTGTGGATTAGTTAATATTTTGGCTTCAGAATAACTGGTGAGTTGTAGAACTATATTTTCTCTTTCAGGTTTTCCAAATTTGGAACCCAGATTTGTTGTATTCAGAAAAATATTAATAATAAAACCCTCCAGCAGCCAGCAAATCGGTTTACCCGCATTGGATTTTTCCGGGGACTATTGTCCAGAAAATCACTGTGTCACTTTGTCTATTTGTGCATGTAATTTTTCTAGATCTGAATTGGTGAAAGTCTGTTATGTGTTTTTCTTCGATGTTAATCTGAATTTTTAGCTTAATAACTTAATTAAGTAGGAGGAGCATAACCACATCTAATAGTATATTTTTGCATAAGTAACATTCAGAAATTTTCACAGGGTATTGGAGCAATTGCAGATCTAGGAGGGTCACTAGGAGAAGACTGAAGTATCTTGTTGCACAAAGCAATAGGAAGAGTAGCAGCATCAATAGAAGGCCGGATCTGAAGGGACAATGCAGTTTCAGAGGAATCAGACTCATGCAGAGGGCAAGGGGACGCAGTCTTACATTGTATCCTAGAAGGTCCACGCACTTACTACGCAAAGGCAACGCTGGTATTGTTTGAAGCCAGCCAAGGTGACGTAGATCTGAAGCTGTCAGATCCAAAAGTGCCTGAAGCAGGGTTGCAAAAATTCAAAAGGTGCTGGTGGGGTTAAATTTCTGAAGTTTTCAGAATTTTTAGCCTAAGCACTAGTGACAAAGAGCAAGAGGAGATCAGCTTCTCAAAGATTTTATAGCCAAAGAAACTTGCAGATCGATCAAAGGATCAAAGAGAGCTGAATCATTGTTTGATTTGGCCGATTTCCAAGGAGTAAATTGCTGAAGTAAATTGTTGAATTGAAATTGCACAAAGGAGACTAATTTAATCACACATTTCTGGGCCAAATGGCTAAAAAAACTCTAACAACTTCATGCTTAACTACCATGCTTTAACCGTACAACTAGTCATTACCAAATTATGCTTGTAAATACTCTATTTTGCAGCAAAAGGAAGAGGCACTAAGGTGGCTTAGGGAGGTCTTGGACTCGTGGATGGAGGGTTGAAGGTGTCTTTATGGTTGTGGCAGGTCTAGATGAGGTGGAGGGTGGTTTCTAGGCTTAAGGAGAGGCTAACTAGTGTTGCTACAGGGGTCTTCTACAGGTTTCTTGTAGTGCTACAGGAAAGTCCTGAATTGCTATAGGAAACAGGAAAAGGGCAGTCTAAGGCTAAAAATGATGGGAAAATGTGTAGGGGATGTGAAATAAAGGTGAACCTAGATGGATGAAGGGTGGCCAACCCCTTGTCCAAGCTCAGAACCTCTTGTAAAGCTCATCTTTCACTTCTAGGGTTGCTCACGGTGTGGAGGTGAAAGTCTAAAAAACAGGGATGAAGACGATTTGATTGAAAGTAGGCTGATGAAGGGTGAGAAATGAAGCTAGGGGTGTTGGTGAAGTCCTCCTCTACTATGCTACTTGAAGCTGCAAGAAAACTACCTGTTATGAAACAAACATTGGAAAATTTATGATGAAGAAGATGGAAAAGCTGAGTTGAATTTGATAAGAAATCCTACTTCAACATTTACATGAAAATATAACTCAATATTCTCAACATGTTCATGACACTAAAAAAACCTATCTATTCTTTCCAAGAGATCATAAACTAAAGAGCAAATTTGGGCCTATGTTGAAGATCTACCCTCCTCAAGCTCCAATGAAAGAGATGAGAGAGGGAGGCTTTTACACGCTACTTTTTTAGTTTATATGCTACTGTACCAATATTTATGCAAGCCTAACTACATCAAAGATAAAATGGAAGAAAACTAAAAATAGTAAATTGAAATGTAAACAAACTAGCTGAAACTCATGAAGCAAAATAGCTTCAATGGCATAAAAATAAACATGAATACACAAGAGAGAGACTAAGGCCAATGGATTAGGACCTAACCCACAAGCCTAGAGCTTTGAAACTAAATCAGTGAAGGACAATCTGAATACTCATCTTATTGCATAAATAGTCTCATTACATAATCATGACAGTATGAAAAACCAATTACAAGAGTTAAGAGTCTACTAGCTTCCTCAAAAATTCGTATCCTAATCAGCTCTTTCTCTGCCCTATTTAACCTAAAGGGTAGCTACCAATAGCTCCCTAAAAAATAGGTGATGTGTCTCCTTTGACTGCAAGAGAAGTGGATACTTGGTGCACTTGATCTCCCACTTGCTTGGTTGCCTTTGATTTTGAGCTCTTGGAGGGAATCTCGAGGATCCCTTGGCTACCTTTTGGAGTTAAGGAGGTGGAAAACCCCCCTAGAATCTCTCCTTGTTGTCTACTTTGATCTTTAATTACACAATCTTCAAAAAAAATTGAATATCTTCGTGATTATATTTCATTTAAACCATATTAGACATTCGAAGTATGACAAGCCTTAATCACCATCTACACTAAGAAACATATGACCATAATATAATTAAATGTGAGAAAGAGAGACTAATAAGGCTAAAAAGGTGACAATTAACCCCTCCAATTATACCTAACGATGGAACTCATCATCACCCCCCTACCAAATGGTTTCTCATCCTTTGATCAACTAGGTCCTCCTTCTTCATTTATTTCATTGATTAAGTAGCCCCTATGACCTCCCAAGGAATAAGTGAAGGAGTTCATTCAGGAGGGTAGAACCCATCATTATTTTCTGCCTCCTCCCATTCTCTATTCCCCTCATCTTGGTCTTTCCCATCACCCAGTACCAGTAGCAAAGGTGGACTGAGTTTCAAGCCAAGCCACTGGATCTTTCTTTTCTGCATGGCCCTCTTATATAATGGTTCCCTTTCTAAGGAATTTCTCAACCTCTATGTGGTGTGATATTCCATGTTTCTGAGACTAAAAGGGAGCCCATTCCATCTTATTTGACTGGCCAATATACATTCATCTCCGACCAAACTAGAAAATTCATCAAAATGGGCCATGGCTTGTGCATGTGTGTTGAGGTAATTGTATGTAAGGGTGGAATCCTTCTCTATCATGAGATTGTTGATGACACCCCTAGGGCTGAATAGTTATACCCTAATGTGTAGATTCTCTCTGTTTTCTCTTCTCATTACCCTCTTTACTTCTTGTTCCCTTATTTCCTCATTAACCATCCAAGAGGCTAATGCCATCAACTGCATATCTCCCAGTCTGAAGCTAGGGTCCCAAATGTTCAAGTCTGTCAACACAAATATTGTGCATATAAATTCTACCATTTTTTCCTTGTCTTCCATGCTGGATTGGTTTCAAAAGTGAATGAATTGTTTGTAGTTATGAAAATTTAAGGACCCATGAGAAGCTAGTCTCTTGATTTGAAATTGGAGCCATTGTTCTTTGAGGTAGATTACATAGGAGTATGATGGGTTTTTGTGTTGAATGGCCTCCATGCACAAATTTGTCATGGTGGCTATTTGTTTATCTTTTTGTTGATTCTAACTTCACAATATTGCATTCTATGCCTGGGCTTCCTAAAGCTTCTCTTTCAACATGGATTCTATGAGCCTAACATAAGAGAAATTCCTTCACAACTCAGTGACCTTTTCCTCCATGATTCCTATGTCATGCACACCTTTTGTTGTAGCAAATTTCATCCAATGATGAGTGTGTGATCTTTCTTGTTCTAACTGATAAAATAAGGGGACTGAAAACTTCTAAGGAATCAATATGCCCCCTTCAATAAATGTATAGTAAGAATTGAGATTTGGCTAAGGGCTAGGGTGTGGCACCGCTGATATATCTTTAGGGATAGGTTTTGGGGAGGTAGGGCTGATCCAGGTGGATATCGGTGTCCACCCACCTGTTCCAGTTGGACTAGCACCATCAATTCTTGCAGCTTTTCACATACAGCACAACTTACTATTTTTAGCAGGTTTTCGGGTCCTCCACTCCCGGAGACGTTTCGGGGCCTTAATGATCCAGGTGGATATTGGTGGCCACCCACCTATTCCATTTGAACCCTCGCCATCAGTTCTTCCAATTTTCAAGTTGCAACAAAACTTACAATTTTTAGCAGTTTTTTGGGTCCTGAACTTCCGGAGCCATTTTGAGGCCCTAAACGACGCTTTTTGGGAAAATGGAGAGCAACATGGGTCCATGGACCGATGTTTCTCGTTCAAAAGTTGTACTGCTCGGATAGATCTTTCTAACGAGCTATTGAGCGCGTCAAACGGAGATCGGGTGCCAAAGTTACGCCCCCGGGAAGTTGAACCACCAATTTACCCAAATGTGCGCCCACAGTTTTGGCGCCTCATCTCCTATGGTTAGTTTTTTGGACGTTTCAGATTCTACATTGTTTCTCAACAATAAATAGGCCCTCGAGCCTCATTGTAACACAGTTCAGAGGTCTGTAGCCATCACATCTCTTCTCATATATTCGCTACCAGCACCTTAGCTATTTTATTTCCATTATGCCTGTAAGCATATTTCTGTTATTTGATATTAATGAAATGAAGCATTATTTCCGCTGCATCTCTATGTTCATGGTTATTTCTATATTCTGTTGCGTTCCTGCATAAATCTGGATCAAGGGCAGTCCTCCTTTTTATCTTTCTCTTCCTCCCATTTGGCATCTTTCCTTTCATCTTGTGCTTCCTTCTCAACTTCTTGGGCATATTTCCCACCCATGGGCACCTTATCTCCCTACCCAAAGGATGTCTTCTCGGTTTCCGGCACTGCTAGATTTTCCTGTAGCAAACTCAGTTTTTCTTGTAGAAACCCCTCCCTTGCTTGTTTTTCCATATTTTCTGTCTTTTGAGGATCTGTGGGGGCTGGTAGATGTGTAGGGAATGCCAACCTTGTGATTTTATCCTTCTTTAGGTCAGAGGGGTCCTCATAGGTGAGGTGATCTCTTGAACCTTTCCTTCTTCTAACCTTATTTCATCATCCTTCTTGGGCGACTCCTCAATGGTTATAGGGATTTTAGTTGGAGTCTGTGGTTTCCCCTGCCTTACCCTTGCACTTTTCCTAGTCCTAAAGTACATGGGTGTTTGTATCTTCCTCTTTGCTTTTACTGGTGTGCTCAAAGTGGCTAAGGTAGCAGCCACTTCTTTCTTTGATATCTCAGGCGATATGTTGGTCTGTTGAGGAGAGGCATTAGTGCCTAGCATATGGTTCAATATTTCCTCCTCCTCTGTCTTATCTTCCTTATTATCCTCAGTTTCGTATTCTTTTGTTTAACTCCCTCTTCTTATTTCCCTTTATCTATTTCTAATATTTCTATGTTTTTTGTTTCAACCTCCATTTCTTCTTCTTCCTCATCTTCTCCTTTTGTCTCTTCAACCTCCCCCTCTTCTTCTTGTCCTATTTCACTCTCTCCAAGACTAGAGGCAAAGGTTTGTCCAGTATGGGTGGCTATGAAGGCTTCCCTATCCATGTCTATGAATGAGGACTAAGGCACAAGGAGGTTTAATATATTCAGAGCATCATTCAATGTCATCTTGATGAGGCCGTGGTGAGCTAAGTGCTGGTACTTCCTTTCACTAACCTTTTTTCTCATGTATGTAATTGATTGCAAGAGGAAATTAGGAATGCTAAATATTTGTTCTAGAGGGAGTTCTCCTTGAAATCTAAGTTCATTCAACAACTTGAAGCATTATCCATAAACTACACTAAGCCTACCCTCACAGGAAATGAATTTCATAACGTGGAAGGATACTTCATCCCAGGATTATGTAAGGATTTCTCTCCTCACTCCATTTTTGTCTTCAATGAATTCTTCTCCTATCAAAAAGAAGCTCTTCTTGGATGCAATGTTGGGCACCCTATCTTCCCTAATCGATTTGACTCCAAGGGAAAAGTTGTGATTCTGCTAATTAATTCAGGTGTAATTATGATAGCTAGGCCTCTAACCATAGTGGTGGACCTCCCATCTAAGTGTGATTCCAGGGCCACTACAAATTCTCGAGTTATATCCTCATCAAAACCCTTGAGGAGCTCGAAGAAACTCAAACTCAAACTATCTTGATTTCACCACTTAATTTCCAATTTGTGATTGACTACGTAAGAATTTCATGGAAAACTTGAAACTTTGGAGGGTGGAAACCACTTACCTCTCACCTTTAGTATTTTTCTTGAGATATGGTGGCCTTAGGAGGTAATACCACCTATGAGTGCCTTTTCTTTTCTTTCTTTTTTTCATCACTGTTGAACCTCTTGTGAAGTTTCTTGTAGCATTCACTGTTTCCTGTAGCACAAGGTGTTCATGAAAACTCGGCTTCAATGCTTTGCTCTTAAATGGCTCCTTTGACTTTATTTGCTCCCACTTCTCTTGAAATGCTAAATGAAGTGAGAAGAATGAGGCAAAACCTACCTTTATGGCATCTTAACCGAATTTGGAGCAAAGTGATGACTTGAATTGGGCACGAAATTTCCTCTTTTGGACCATTGGTCCCACTCCAGTTAATCATTGCCCCTGCCTCTGAATCACTTCCTTGTCCTTATTAACTCACCCTTGACTGATTTGACTTGCCCAGGTGGAATTCACACTAAATTTCTCATTCACTTTAACTCCACGAGGGTGGTCGAGCTAACTGGCCACCTTTTTTCCTTTTTATTCTCTAATTCTCGACATTAAACCATTTTCATCAATATGAGTGCATAATGAGAGGGTGAAGGGACATACTTGAGACTACATGTTGCTAAGGAGTTTCAGACATTATTTGGTGTGGGGAGCTGGAGTTTGGTGATATTCGTGGCTATCTTTCTCTTGTTGTGTTTTTTCATGTATTTTTTGAGTGAGTAGCTTGTTTATGAGAGATATGCTTAAACTTTTTATTTGTTTTTTTCTTCTTGCAGGTTTTGCATGGAGGTTCTTAGGTGCCTTTGCTGGTGTGTTAATCCTCCTGGAGTCTGTTGGTGGTCCTTTGAAGTCATTTCCATCAACTTATCCTCAGATTTTGATCTTGTTATGCCATGCACATGATTTCTATAGGAAACTTTTCAACTTCCTGTAGCAGTCTCTTCTCTGCTTCTTGGGGCTCCAGATAGCTTAGAGATGAAGGGAAATGGTGCTTAGAGGTTAGGGATGGAGTTATGGAGTGAGTGGAGTGATGGAGAGGTGATGGAAGTGGTCCCATGTCAAGGTATACGTGATACTACTCCTAGTGGAGAGGCATAGGGTTTAGAGAGTGAATCCTTGTGCATAGAGTGAAGTGAGGGTTAGGAGTGGTAGGTATAGGAAAAAAATCAATAATAATGCTCTTTTTGAAGTGTATAATCCCTCGAGAGAGACAATTTTATCTCTATTGAAGCCCATTATTTCCATTGCAACAACATTGGAGATAACCACCCGGCCCAGACCTTAAAGCATCTCCTTTTCCATTTGGTATAGTGGCTCCGACTAGGGATAATGGGACTAGTTTCCTAGCAAATAAATTGATATGATGATGATGGTGTGTTTAATTTAATATGAAAAGGGAGGAATGATTCTTAACTAAATATAACCTATTTATCTAATAATCAAATGCATCTCTTTATCTAACTTAATATATAAGCCTGGAAGAATTACAATTAATGCGATCTAAAAAGATATCTTACAGTAAAAGGTAATAAAGATAATTCAATTACTAAAAGAAATGAAATCATGTAAGATAATTATTTTGACTAAATAGTTAGTCAAAATAATTATGTAAAATATATCGCATATATCAATTTCTTTATGTATTTGGTAAGAAATTACAACTGAAACATTGTACAAAAGTGCATGAATGATAAAATGTAAATAAAATTGCATACATATCACATTATAAAGAGACATCACTATAAACTCATAATCAAGACTTAATCATAAGTATAATAATACCAGATATGATAATTTATGCTCATGAAATCCACAATATTGAACTGCTTCTTCTTAATCCAAATATACTTTAAGAGTACAAAAGTGCAATTTCAGTAAAAAATACTCCAATTTTCAAAAAAGTAGATCATGTTCCATATATTTTATCAAAAGCATTCACAAAAGTACAGAAGTGCAAACTTTCGCAAATTGTTTTTTGACAAAATTCTGGACCCCACTCTAAATGCACGAGAGAGGTTTAAATACTGAAATAAATAATTCAAAAATAGATTATTACACAAAAAGCTGAGAAGGTTTCAAACAACCCTCATAATAAGTAAGCTAAACTAAAATATATAAATTAAAAAATGACAAGATGACTGAGTTGGGATAATGTATTTTTGTCACTTGGTCTTTGAGCTAGAAAATATCCATCATTGGCTTTAGTTGGGTCAGTTGAATGATTTTGGATCTCACTTGTCCTTTGAATACAACATTTGAAAAAGTTGGCACCGCATTTTTCATGGAATTAATTAAGGAGCATAGAGTCATACACTGGTTATGTGGTCTGATCAAGAAATTCCAGTATTTTTCTTGATCCAATTTACTTATTTGCTTGATTGATTCTGCCTGTTTCTCAATGATTTCCTTCCAATGTGTCTCCAATAGATTGACTTCTAGAATTTCTTCAGTTGTACATTCTTTAATAAGTTTGGCATTCTGAAGTTGTTCATTGACAGACTCAATGATTTTGTTTCCTACGTTGGCTACCCTTGAAGCCGCTTTCTCTGCTTGTTTTAATTGCATTTCCCAATCTTTGAATAAAATATCCTTATGAGATTTGTCAATATTTGGGAGATCAGCCTTCTTCCGTTCCTCAGATTCTTTCCAAGAAATAAATTCAGAAATTTTCTTATGAATGCTTTCACATTCCAATTTTATGTTTGCCACCTATTGAGTCAATATTTTAATTATTTCATAGTATGAATTAGTAGCAGAAATTTGTTGACATAAATTCTCTTGCTGTTGTTTCAACTGTGAATTACATTCAAGTGCTTCTTTAATGAATTGTTCTATTTTAGGTTGAATCTTGAGCTTGTCCATTGTTGCTTCTATTTGTGCATATTTTTCAGAGATGTGCACTTGATGCTGCAATTTCAACCTTTCAAATTCCGTTTGGAACTGTACCATTTTCATTTCAGCTTTCTTATTAGAATTTTGTTTCTCCTATTCTAGTTGTTTTTCTAGCACTTGGACTCTTTCTTCTCTTTTTCTAAGTAGAAGTTGCACTTCTACTGCTTTATCAATTGCAGAATTTGCATGTGCTCATGCAAATTGTGAAAGTTTAGTAAGATCTTCGGTTGGATTGACAAGAGTGTCTTTCCAAAAAATATATAATGACTCATTACTCAGGGCTATCAATGTTTCATCAATTCTTCTTCTTTTTCTCCTCTTTACTACAACTTTATGGTTTGGACTGCAAAAAATTTCCAATGGAGGTATCTCTTCAATATTCAAAACAATTTCTTCAGTAGGGAATGTCAGGATGATTTCCTGCTCTTGAACACTTGGAGTTTTTTGAAGTGCTATTTATGTTTCTTCAAACAAATCATCAAAATAATATTTCTCATGCATGAATGGTCTAATTTTAAGAGCATTAGTAAAATCTTGGACTACATTGTTGGGGTCATATTGTCTTTCTGGCATAAAAGACAAATTCAAAGAGGTAACATTTGGGATCTCCTTTGCTATATGACCTATAACAAAAAGAGCAAAGGTACCACACTGCACTCAAAATGTAGGCCAAATAGACTTCTTTGAATCCTTGAGATGCTTGGTTATACCATTTCCTAGTGTTTGGTATGCAATCTCCTTGGCCAAAAGTTTGTCTGGGACATAATAGCACAAAACATGGGGAAACACAAGACTCCCGAAAACTTTGATATAAGTAATAGTCTCTTCTCTAAACCATCTGGCTACATGCATAATGTCTGCATGGGACTCTTTAGAAATCATGGGGTCTCTCTCATTAAAAATGATTTGGTGGATAAGGAACATGGGGAACATGACTCCTTGGCAAATTTTATAAAATAGAATGACAGTGGTCTAAGGCTTTGTGATAACCATGAATAAGACAGATTGTTAGTTTAGTTTTTCACCACCCCATAATAAATTTCAACAAAAACATAGGTAGCTTCTGTCTTTTGACACAGTTAAACTTGAGTTGCCTTGTCTTACATTGAGCTACTACATGGCCATAGTCATTGCATGAATAACAGTAGCCATGGAACTGATTTGTGTACCTGGTGAAAGCTTGTCCTTCCCATCTGCGTACTTGAGAAATTCTTCTTATTGGATGTATATTTTTCTGGTTGGACTAGATTTTCTTTTTCTTATAGTATGCCACAATATATCTAGGTTTGTGGCAAGCTAAACAAGTGATACTTCTCACAGGAGGAAGGAACCTCCTTTGATATCTTCCGAATTTTTTCAATTCGTCCTTAGGAGCGTATGAGCCTTTTGTAATTGATTGTTTCTTCATTTCTTTCTTTGTAACTTGAGGTTGCTGCTTGTTTCTGTTTGCTTCATTATACATCCTGGTCTTGTCAACTTCTAATTCTGTGGATTCACTTTTTTCTGCTTCATTATCCTTTACAACTTTTACAAAAATGATATTCTTGTTATCTTCTACCTTGGATTTGTTGGTTTTTCATTCATAGCCTAACCCAAACTTTATATGAGGAGGTATTTGAGCATTTAGTATCTTTTCCAAATGTCCAGAGCTTTTCATTTGAGAAATATTCATAGTTAATTCAATTTGGGCCTTCTCTGATTTCTTCCTCAGGCTTACCACTTCTTCTTTCAGCTTTTCACACTCTTGATTTTTCTCCCTTATTTCCCTTTTTAGAATATACTCTATTTTCCTTTATTCTTCTAGTTCAAATTTCAATTTAATAAGATTTTCTGAATCTGATTTTGTCTTCTCATATTTCTGAAGAATATCTTTATGTTTCTTACTCTTAAGTTTAAGTCTGTCTATTTCCTCCAGGGCACTAATTAGCTCCCCCTCAAGGTCTACCTCACCTTCTTCTTCATCTTCTAGAAGGTATCCTTCAAGCTCTTCCTTGGCCATCAACAAAAATTCATAGGTTCCTTCCTCATTTGAGGATTCATCTGAGCTTTCATACGCACTGATATCTTGCTGGGCATAAAATGATTTTCCTTTAAATCTCTTCCCTTTTTGCCAGTTATTTATTTTGTTTTTGTTTGTCTCTTGTGGCTGATTTTCTTCTCTCTTAAGGGGACATTTTGAAGTAGAGTGCCCCACTCTTCCACAATTAAAGCACTTAAATGGAAGTTTACCTTTGTAATTACCTGTGCCTCTGTCCAGTATTCTAACAAATTTGGCTTATTCTTCATCAGAGCATGAGAATGTACCTTCCTTCTCTTCTATGCACTTGTCTGCTTTAAAGGAAACTTCCCTCATGTTTGAATTCCCTTTTGGAAGTCTCATCTCATATGTTGTTAGGTTTCCAAGTAATTGATTTCCAGTTAAGGTTTCCTAGTCTGTTGTTTATTCTATGGCAGAAACCTTAGGATTAAACCTGAATGGTAGAGATCTCAATATTTTCTGGACTACAACACTTTCTTTAATTTCTTCTCCTAGGCCTATCATGATATTCACAACATCTGCAACTCTTAAGAGGAATGCAGCTATATCTTCATCTTCAAGTTTTCAAACTGAGTTCTATGTGCTTGCAGTTTGGCCATCTTCACCTTTGTATCTCCATCATGAATATCTTATAATGTATCCCAGATTTTTTCAGCAGTCTTACTGTGCATTATTTTTATAAATTCTAACTCATTCAGACTCCTCAAGAGTGCATTCATTACTTTTGCATTAGCCATGAAATGTTGTCTGACTTCTTTCTCAGTGCCAGTTTCCTTTGGTGCATATTTTTCTTCCACAACAACCCAAACTTCTATTCCTAGAGACATTAAGTATGTCCTCATTCTTATTTTCTAGAAAGCATAGTTTGTGCCAGTAAACAATGGGGCTTTATTTGTCGACCATCCTTCTAGGCTAGCCATTTTGGGAACCTAGGACCTCTTTCCAGTTGTTAAACTGTTACTGAAGTAACTTGGCTTTGATACCAATTGATGAACCCTTAGCTAAACTGAGAGGGGGTGTGAATCAGTTTAGTACATTCATGGACATTTAAACTTTTTCTTTAAACTTATTTACACCTTCAATTCATAATAAGCTTACTACATAATGAATCAACAAAATTAATGTGTGGATAACAAGTAATTATGCATATTAAAACATCCCATCAACACATAATCATCAAGCACATAGAAAACAGATATAAGCGGAAACCCATAAGGGAGAAAACCACTTCTTATTAATGTTGTGATGCAAAGGCAAGCTCAAACTGCCTCTCACCACTGATTTTCTGTAGGCTCCAACCTTCAAGAGGCTACTACCTCAAAATCTGCAAGCTACAACTTGCAAGGAAGCTCCAACTCTCATACATGTTCTGAAGTCTACAACCCACAAGAGGCTCCTACCTCAACCAACTCCAACTAGACATCTATCAAGATACAACTTGAAACAGAAGCACCAACTCCCATGTATATTATGCAAGGTACAACCCATAGAAGGCTCCTACCTCAACCAGCTACAACCGGACATCTATCAAGCTACAACTTCATATGAAAGCTCCAACTCCCTCACACTATAATAAAAATCATATTTTGATTTACCTGGATATCAACTTTGATTTACTCCTTCTTCACTGTTGTCTTTTCAACCTACAGTTCTGCTTCATATCAGCTCTTGACGTGCACAACATCTCTATCATCTCTCTCTGATTCTTTCGCTCTCTAACCTTCTACAACTCTCTTAAATTCTTCCGCTCACATCCATTCTATAGCTTTCTAACTTTTTCTCCATACTGATATTACATCTCTTATATATATAACTCCCTAACTATTTGCTTCTACAGGGAATAGGAAGTGAACATGCATGACTCTTTTCCTTCCACTCACTCATTTCCTCACTCAGCATATTCAGAATGTTACAACAATATATGCATTTATTTTAGTATCAAATGGAGTTTTTATTTGCCTGGGAGACTTGCCTTTGCATCACAAACAATATAAAATAATCAATTAATTTACATTTACAGTTACACCAATATTTCAATTTAGCCCTTTCAGTTTCTTGCTTTTCTGTTCATTGTGTCTTCTCTGCTTGTTGTCCCTTTGTCTTCTCTGCCTGCTGTTATATTTTCAACTCTGCAGTCTAATCATCTTTGCCCAAATTGACCCATGCCTTTACGTTTTACACAGCCTCTGCCTATTGCATATCTCACCCACAACGTTCTATGCTCTTCTCTCTGTGTTGGGTCACTTATACACCTGAGTACTTCCTTTGCATTCATACTTTTGTTTTAATAGGCGCACTACCATTTTCACTACAGTCGGGTCACTTTCCCGAGTCTTTTCTCCTACGTTCAACCTTTCATTTTAATTCACAGCCGCAACCTCATAATATTGTTTTGTACGAGCGTCGGGTCCTTTTTCCTTAAGGAAGGTATAACCTCATATATATCTATATTGTTGAGCACTTAGCTTCAGGTCTTACACGAGTCCTCTTTCTTGCATTTGAACTTTTCCTTTATTACCTGAGTCAACTTCGCGTTTAGGGTTTTCTTCTAAGAAATGGCGCAAACACATTAAACCTTGGACATGAAATATGTTAATATTTACCTCTGAACTGCATTGTGTCCACTTCACAGGTCGTACTTTGCACTTCAGGGTTATTATGTGTTTCTTAAGCGCTTATCCTCCTGAGCTTTGTGATTTTCGATATGTGAAATGCGGACCAGTTCCACGTCATCCCCACGTCATCATGCCACGTCACCTTGCCACATCATCATAAATTAATTGCGATCTGTGGGATCGGGGCCACATCATCTTCCATGTTAGCTTGCCACGTTACTGCCTATGTCATCGCCACCTCATCTTTCGTACTTCGCATATCGGGTATCGCTATCTCATGGAAATGTTCATACATGAATGACTTACTTAACGCATTTGAATCCCAAAAATGATATCTAATATAATGCACTGTAGAAACCCCTCATACTTAAAATACAAAGAGTAAAGGGATCTCTACTTGAATGGTTCATGAGGCACAATACTTGCTAAGGTTTTGCAAATGGGGTAGCAAGCTAATTGGGCTTGATTGTGGGGAAAACTCCATAGTTAAGCGTGCTTGAGCCAGAGGAGTTTTGGGATGGGTGACCTCCCGGGAAGTCCTGGTTACCGGGTGAAATCCTCGGAAGTGATGATTGATGCTATGTGATTCTTTTCACTAGTTGCAATGAGTGCTAAGTGGACTATTCAAAATCATGAGAAATTAGTCAGTTGTGACTACCTCTCATGGAAATGGTCATACATGAATGACTTACTTAACGCAGTTGAATCCAAAAAATGATATCTAATATAATGCACTGTGGAAACCCCTCATAATTAATAAACATATAAATTGCCTATAGCGATATGGGATCACATTGCATCGCAAACCCCACTTCTTATCGCACCTAAAAACATTTAACTTGTGAAATCTTAACATATAAATATAAAACTCGCCAATAGCGATGTGTGCTATGCGATAAAGGGCTTGGGTCCCATCGGGTGTGCCACGTTACTACCACGTCATCTAGCCACGTCACCATATCGCACTTCGCAGTTTCTGTGATTTCTGTGTTTTTGCGGTTTTTGTGATCATCCTTCCGCTTGCGATTGTGATATGCAATTAAGCCACCGAACAATGTTCTGCATGCATTTCTTCTGGAAATTACCCGACTCAACCCGCTGAATTTCACACACCCTCGTGCATTGTAAACAACCCAACTATACCCGACTCATTCACGACTCGCTGCATTGTTTAGAACATAAAGATACACGACTCAAATCGCTTGTGCATGACTCTACCCACGTTCACGACTTGACCCAATGTGTTCAAGACTTCACCCAATATGTTCAAAACTTGACCCAGCTTGCTGCCTTTGCTACCTTTTCTCACGACTTTACCCAATGCATTCACGACTTCACCCAATATGTTCACGACTTCACCCAGATTGTTGCCTTTGCTGTTGCTTCTTTGCTCCTTTGCCATCAATGATAATTCTGGTGTTAATCCTTTCTGTTCCTTTTCCATCAATGAAAATGTAAATCAGGTTGTAGTTAAGTATTCAATATTCAAGATGTAAACCTTCTACAACAATACTCCATTTAGTTTATATCATAATATAATTCAGTAAATAGATATTAGAATTCAAGAAGATATAAAAAATTAACTATAGAAGTGAAACACACCGCTCCTTATCAACCAAATTTTTTTTTAATCATTATTGGCAATAACCATGTTTTTGAAAACAAAACATGCAATTAGGACCTTGATGTCACCAAGTTATCTGTTTCATGATTTAGACACTTATTCTTTCCATGAATTTTTGCCTTGGGCGTTATTGATTCATTCTTTTCTCTCAATCAGTGTTGTATTTGCAATGTATGTACTCTGTTTTGTCTCTTTTTCCATTCTAGTTGCATTTTCCATCCCTCCTTTATTTCTTCGCAACCATTTTCCCAAAATTTGTTGGATGACTTCTTTGTCTTTCTCATTTCAGTAGGATACCTTCTTAATGGGATTTCTAGTCCTTAATTAGAGCTCCATTCTCTAACATTTCATTTGCAGGATTGATGGTCCATTCAATGCGCTTGTGTTGTGCCTCATAACACCTTTTCAGCTAGCTTGAACATCTTAAATGTGAATCAGAGTCCAATGTATCATATTAAAATTACATCACAAGTCTCTATTTAAGTTTCAGGGGAGTCGGTCTTGATAAAAATGGTAGGATCAAATGTATTAAGCAATACTGGTTAGCTCTACAATAAGAGATTACACCAGGAGGGACTACATCCGCATGTCGATCTACATTCTCATTACAATACAAACAATATATAGCTTACATGCTTGTAGGGAAGTTAGAACCAATACCTAAGAAATAGGAACAAACTCCTAATCTAAGGTTCTGGTTAACCAACTCTCTCTAATTAAGTTTCTCCATTATCTTCAACACTCCCCCTTAATAGAGAAAGGGTTCACAAATATTCCTAACATTTCCCTAAACATTTCCCACAACCATAAAGCAGTTGCGTGGATTTCTCTGGTTAACTGGGTATTATCGCAAGTTTGTTAAGAATTATGGGAGAATAGCAGCACCTCTAACAACATTATTGAAGAAAGATGCATTTTCATGGAATCCTGAAGCAACTAAGGCCTTTGAACATCTTAAAGAGGCAATGTGCCTACCACCAGTCTTAGCTATGCCAGACTTCACAAAAACCTTTATTGTGGAATGAAATTCCTCAGGAAATGGAATTGGTGTTGTTTTAATGCAAGAAGGAAGACCCATTTCTTTTGAGAGTCATCCAATCAAAGGAAAGTATTTACAAAAGGCTATTTATGAGAAGGGAATGTTGACAATACTACATGCACTAAAGAAATGGTGACCTTACCTATTGGGAAGACACATCAAGGTAAAAAATGATCATGATAGTCTTAAAAACTTTTTGGAACAAAGACTATCTTCAGAAGAGCAGCGAAAATGGGTCAAAAAAATGTTTAGTTATGACTTTGAAATCATCTACAAAAAAGGGAAGCCAAATGTTGTTGCAGATGCACTCTCAAGAAAGGATGAAGAGGTGGAAGCATTTCTTTGTGCCATTTCTATTATCCAACAAGATTGGATAACCGAAGCAAGAGATGAATGGAAGAAGGACGAAGAAGTGTGGACACTCATTCAAAAGTTGCAGCAAGATCCTAGTACATCTGATACATTTATTTTGAAAAATGATTCCTTATGGTGCAAAAATCACTTATATATTTTCAAGAATTCCCAACTAAAACAAAAGATTCTTTTGGAATTTCAAACTTCTCCTTTAGGAGGACACTCGGGATTTTTAAAAACTTACCATAGGGTGAAGAAAGATTTTTTTTGGGATGGCCTTAAATTTGATATTGAAAATTTTGTGGCAGAATGTTTGGTTTGCCAGCAAAATAAATTTGAGAGAATTAATACCCCGAGTCTTCTACAACCTTTACCCATTCCAACTCAACGTTGGGAGGAGATTTCAATGGATTTTATCACATTTTTACCTAAGTCGGAAGGAAAGAGTGTCATCATGGTGGTAGTTGATATAATTACCAAGTATGCACACTTTTGTGCATTATCTCATCCATTTAAATCAAGTACAGTTGCTATTGCATTTATGGAAACAATTCAAAATCTACATGGAAACCCAAAGATTATTGTAAGTGACAGAGATCCCATTTTTATAGGAAATTTTTGGACGAAATTATTTTCTTGTTTGGGTACTCAACTAGATCATAGCTCATCTTATCATCCTCAATCCGATGGTCAAACTAAGATAGTGAATAAATGTTTGGAAGGATATCTTCGTTGTTTTGTATCTAATAAGAAAGCACAATGGGTCAAGTGGTTACCTCTCGCTGAATGGTGGTATAACACTTCCTTGCATAGTGCAACAAAAATGACCCCATTTATTGCACTTTATGGATATCATCCACCGTCCATCACATCTTCTTTAAGGGAAAATTCTAGGGTTCAAGCAGTGGAAGATCACATCAAGCATCAACAAGAAGTTTTCCAACTCTTAAAGGATAACCTAAATTTGGCACAAAATCGAATGAAACAATAGGCAGATCAACATCGCAGTGAGAGAAGTTTTGATGTAGGAAACTGAGTATTTTTATGGCTACAACCATACAAACAAATGTCCCTCAAGAAAGCTAAGAAGGATAATAAATTATCACCAAATTACTATGTTCCTTACTAGGTGTTGCAAAATATTGGTACTATGGCATACAAATTGGAGCTTCTTGCTTCTTCGTGAGTGCATCCAGTTTTCCATGTTTCATGATTAAAGAAGGTTATAGGGGATAAAATTCCAGTTCAAAAAATATTGCCAGAACTTGATGAGGAAGTAAAAAACATATTGGAACCTGAAGCAGTCATGGAAACAAGAACTCGACAGCTATGAAATCGATCAATTTCAGAGTATCTCATCAAATGGAAGAAATTACCCACTGAAGATTCTACATGGGAGGATGAGAATTTTATACAGAAGCACCCAGAGCTACTCAAGCATTGAAGACAACACATTTTTGAAGGAGAGGAGCATGTTATGTCCCTATATCACTAGTATAGTCCCTTATTGTTGTTAGTGTAACCCCCTTATTGTTATTGTTGTACCCCTGTAACCCCCATATTGTTATTATCGTGCCTTTACATTATTATTGTTAGGTCGGATAGGATTACATTGTGGCCCCATGGATTCCTATATATAGAAATGAGGTTTTTTCATTTGTATCATCCAAGAATTATTCATTTATTTAATGTATTGGAGGTTTCCCCCTTGAAGTGGCTTATTTATAAGGCGTTGATCTCTCTTTTCTTCTATTTTTGGAGCTAGTTTCGTAATAGAGACCAACGTCTGAGATGACAGCGCAAGTTAAACAATATATCTTGTGATGCGATGAGGATAAGGGCCACGTGTCGTCATACTGCAATTTCGCATCGGTGACTATTGAGTTTATGTGTTAAGGACTTTGCAAGTTAAAAAAAAAACTTGCGATGTTGTAAGAATTGAAAATTGCGATGCGATAAAGGGAGGAGCCATGTGTTGGCACAATGATCCAACACATATCGCACATCGACGGGTTTAGAGTTTAGAATTAAGACTTCACAAGGTAAACTTTTTTGGTTGTGATGCGACAAGGACGGGAGATGGCAGTGTGAGACAATATAGCGGGGTCGTTAGATCTCTCGAAGATCTATGATGGAGATTACGTCGCAACTTCACATCTGTGTTTGTATTTTATAACATTTAAGTTATATGTTAAGTTCACCGATATGTGATGCACCGTGATTGGTAACCATATTGTGGGAACGTACAATATGTAAGTGGTTTGAGTTATGTGTGATCTGTTTTAAAGTAAATCGTTGTTAATTGCGTGTGTATGTATGTTGAATAAACTCAAGTATTGTATTTTGCTACATATGTAAAGGGAGTTTATGTGGGCCATAACACACATGTCCATGGTAATGTTTAAAATGAAATGTCGTGATGCGGTGGGGCTCAATCACATATTGCATATGTTAAAGGGAAACTTGTTAGCGCTAAGAACTAAATCCTATGGCATGCGAAAAGAGTTCGTATGCGATGTAGCGCTAGAGTCAAATTGCAAAGGATTTCAAATATGGATGTAAAGCCTTTCTAGTGTTAAATTGCATTGGAGGAAGAAAGGATGATTATAATGTAAAGCCAGTGAAATGCCTTGATAATGGAAGAAGGTCTGAACACAGGCAGAGAGAATCAGGTAAGTGATCCGACACAGAGCAAAGGAGAAGAGGAGACTGAACACAGCAGGCATGCGCAGAAAAGGCAGAGTCGAGTAGCAGGTGACATGATGACAACGTTCAAAATGCAAAAGAATGGGAAGAGTCGGGTGGAGATGATTTTATGCAAAAATGTTAGGACATCACAGCCGAAACGAAAGGAGACACATCAGCAACAAATCAGACTCAGCAAAAGGATTATATTCCAAGTGTATTTTGTTTTCTTTGTTAAGATCAAACCTACAATGGTGTCCTAAATTGCAATGTAATAAGTAGTTTAGCAGTTTAGGAAGTTTAGGAGTTTCAAGAATCTCGAGCAGTTACAAACTGCTATTTTTGTATTTAAGGAAGAGAGAAAGAGGGAAGGAGGGTTTCGAGTTTTGGACCTCTTGGGTATTACATTTTGTACTTCTTTTTTCGATGGGTAAATGAAAGAAGTAGTAATTTTCCTACAAGTGTTGATGGTGATTCGTGTTTCTTATGCCATTTTATGTCCCTTATTCTTTGAATGAAGTGAATTTATGTAGCAGTCAGTATCTTAATTACATTTTTGAGTAAGAGTTAAATAACCTTAATTTGTTCTCCTTCACTCCATCTCTTCTCCCTTCACAAACTCTCTCTAAAAATTGAAAGTAATAGATTCTGTGTTTACATCATAATATTTTGAGTTTCCCCTCTCTTCACAAACTCCCGATGAAACTTTAAAGTAATAGATTATGTGTTTACAACATATTATTTTGAGTTCCTCTCTCTCCATGAATTTTCTCTGAAACTTAAAAGTGGTAGATTCTTTGTTTACAGCGTATTACTTTGAGTTTCCCCTGGAGTTCTTCTTTTCATTCAGATATCAGTAGTGAATTGCATTATGAAATCTTTTATTATTCCAAATCTTTAAGGGTTTTAGAAAACTAGTCTCCAGAGGGATAGAACAAAGACCTCATGATAAAATCATTTATGTGACACACTTTTAAAATGTCTTAAGCACTGATTCCTTTCACAACCGAGGGATTGTATCTTAATATACAACATTTTTTGGCATCGTTGTTGGGGAAGAAGGCACAAAGTTCTTTTTCCTTGGGTATTGAAATATATTTCTTGATGGTGAATAAGATCTAGATATAAATTTGGTTGTTTATTATGCACTTGTCGACTCCATTGATGAAGGTTTCATTAGATGAGGAATTCTGCGGGCAAGAAAATAAGAAAGCACCGTGGAAAATACAGATATGAGAGTTTGAATCTTTAAAGGAAGTTTTATTTTTCACTATCACTTTGGTGGTATATTTTCCCTTACATATCAAGAAGATTGTTTCCTGCTTTATTTTCTCAGAAGATTATAAGGTCCAAAATGTACATTCTTTATTGGAGAAAGAAGATTTTTCTTTCGATGGTATTATGGACCTTGACACAACTTTATCTCCTAATTGTTGCATTACTATTCTTGAAGGTAATATGTCAGAGTCTGGGCATAAAGGTGAGGATTCATCATATTTGGGTGATAACATTTTACCTAATAAGCGATCCGCTTCTTTCCAACTTGGAACCAAGGTGATTTTGAAACCCTTGGTGTTGCCCACAATCCTCCATCAATATCCTTCAAAAGGATTCAAAGTTTTGCCAAGTTTTTCTAGAGAGGAGGAAGATAATTCAGCTGAACAAGATATCTTGGAATTTGAGTACTTTCTAGACATATTTCAAATTATTTATGAAGACGTGGATTTAAGGATTTTTTTTTTCATTCATTAAAGCATGGTGCTCAACAATGGTTCTAGTGTTTGGAAGCAAGTTCAATTAGTTCCTGGCAAGGTTTTCAAGATATGTTTCTTGGATATTGGGGCGAGCGTAAGTCATATGAAAAACACCTTTTGGAATTATATTCTATCCAGAGGCAGAGCAATGAATCAATCACTGAGTTTAATAGGAGGTTTAAAAAAAAAATATTTCAACATGCCAAAAGAGATTCGTCCTCCTGAAGCTGCAGCTATGGTTTACTATTTGGGGGCTCTTTCTATTGTCTTGGCTTTTTATCTCAAGGAGAGAAATCCTTGAACTCTAGAGCTGATGTTTCTTTATGCACATGAAATCGAAGATAATGTGTGGGCTTATAGAAATTTTTCCTGTCATGTTGAAAGAACAAGTTTTGTTGAAGACAAGAGAGCCTATCAAGAAAACATTAGAACTAATTTACAAGAGAATGAAAATTTAGAGATGAATAAGGATTTTCAAAAGGGGTCAGGGTATTCTTGTATTGCTGAAATACAAGAAGTCAAAAATTCTGAGGATTTTAGTCAGAAATTCATTGCAACAAGTGAAGTACACGCTAAAATCCTGGAAGATCTTTACAATTTTCATAATTTTAATGATTTTTTTAATAGAGGAGAAACTAATGGAGCTTCTTAGGTGTGTTTGCAAGAGGGGGAATATTTTTGTGAAGAATTGGCATTATATGAAGAACATCAACATTATGAGGAAAAAACCTTAGATTTATCTTTCCGGCCTAAATGGTTATCAGCAGAAAACAAAAATCGATCTTCCCACATACAACCTCAAATTGAGGAGTCAAACAGTGAAGGAAGTTTCCCTGTTCAAAGAAGTCTACATCAGCAAGATGTTTAAGAAAAGGAGGCAGCCGAAAATTTGTCCCATCAGTTCTATGATCTAGTGGCTGATTATATGACAACTTTCTTTTGTCAGAAACAAGCATTTATGCAAGGTATGTGAAAAGCTCTGTATCTAGAAAATTTTTATTGTACATCCCTGTTTTGATTTTCAATTTTCCACAGTATGGGGGTGTTACACAACAATTTGTCACTGTCCCAGCAATCCCCATCCCGCAGATTGGAGGGCTCATCTTGTGACCTGTGAGCAGTGACATGGCCTAAAAATACTTGCATGACATTCCTCTAAACATGAGCTATCATTGCCCTGAAGACATCTCCTTAAGAAAAACAGTAAAAACACCTCTTTTTCCATTGGCGCGGGAAGCCAGTTCAGTACCCGCGCCAATGGGGAAAATACTTCAAAGAGGCCGCGCCAACTGGCCTTCTGTCCCAGTGTCACAGTCGTGCCAGACAATTTAAGGAGTGTTTTTTAAAAATAAATGGCGGAAGTTTCTTCTTAACAGATCCCTGAACTGGTGTCTATCTTGAGTTGGGAGGTCTGGCCACGGATTTCCATAGAGAGGAAGTGGTTTTCCACCTCTCATGGAAGCTTCCTTGATGATAGGGCCAATCCCATAATTATAGGGATCCAAAATCCCCTTCCTCCATCTATAAAAGCTTGCCCATCTCCTTTGCAAGCTGGTTCCCAAGAGCTTTCACATCCTTATGCTGCAAGAGCCTTCTTGATTCCCTGAAGGTCAAATCCAAGCAAGGAGACTATTGTCACATATTTGAAGAGAGAGGCTTGTCCCATCCCTGACAGGCTTTATCAAGAAATGTTTTGCTGACGACCCGCCAAAGGAGAATGTTGTGTCGAAGCTATGGTTGTATTCTTCTTTTGATTCATTAATGATAAGCGACTATTGGTTATGGTTCCACCCTTGTTCTTGATTATGTTCATGGGTTATGTCTTCTTCGACTGACATATAGTTGTATACACTGGATTTTACGCTTGCGTTTCGTTTTGTTTCTTGCATGTGCAGGTGTCCTATCACGGAGATCGCGGGGATTGTGATCTGCCAGGGCTAAGGAACGGGAGCACTACTTCTTCCACGAACGATAGCGTTGGATTCCAGGTAAGCCTTCATCGCTAGTCGGTTTATTTTGCAATTAGGAACTTGCACTATAGCGTGTGTGATTGTTGCTAGACCCGGTATGGGCTAGTAGGGATCGCCTCTATCCATAGAGGGGATTTACCTCTTCAACAGGGGCATTGAGTCTAACACACAGATGTTGGATAGGTTCCATTGGAAGGCGACTTCACCTGATTGAGTTCATCCATGTATATAGATAGGAGTTGTGCATAAATAAGCATAGAAGCTAAGAATTTTTAGTTGTAGTATTTTCATTTCGGTATTTTCATTTTAAGAATAAAGGAAGGAGTTCAAAGTGTAGCAGGTTTCTGGAGGTTTTCATAATGGATCATCTCCCATTTGGGATTGACTCCATGCCCACTAAAGTCTATCAATCTACAAGTTCTCTTTGAATCCATGCCCAATAAAGGCTACTGATCTACAAGTGCTCCTTGACTCCATGCCCAATAAAGGCTGTTGATCTACAAGTTCTCAGCACTTTTCTACCAAAATGTTGTCCCCAATTGGAGCCATATGTTGTAGCCTAATTAGACTCAGCTAAAATTCAAGAAAGGTTCTGAGAAATCCAAGGTTATTAAGGAACAATTGTTAAAATTTCAAGAAGACCTATAATATGCTATTATAGGTCGAGTAAGAAAAAAATCATGAATTCTGGATTCAAAGACATAATACATAATGGTGGTTTGTATTTTGGATTGAAATAGTGAGTAAGGCGTGCAGCAAGCATGATAATCCCAAGTTGGAGTGAATAACAAACAGGAGAACAAGATCAGGAGAGATCAACGATTTTAAAGACTGAATAAAGCTCAAGAAGAATAGAAGAATTGCAGAACTGTGACGGTAGAAAGCAGATAAATAGACTAAGACAGAAACACTTAGAAGATTTCCAAAGGAGACGATCAGACGGCAAGGATCAAATCGCATATCTAAAGGGGAAGAGAGTGACCGCTGAAATGACATCGCAAGTTAAACAATATATCTTGCGATGCGATGAGGAGAAGGGCCACGTGTCGGCATAGCACAATTTCGCATCGACAATTATTGAGTTTATGTGTTAAGGACTTTGAAAGTTAAACAAAATAACTTGCGATGTGGTAAGAATAGAAACTTGCGATGTGATAAAGGGAGGAGTCACGTGTTGGCACAACAATCCAGCGCATATCAGACATCGGCGGGTTTATATTTTAGCATTAAGACTTCGCAAGGTAAAGTATTTTGGTTGTGATGTGACAAGGACAGGAGATGGCAGTGTGAGATGGTATAGTGGGGTTGTTAGATATGGCGAAGATCTACGATGGAGATATCATCGCAACTTCACATCGGCGTTTGTATTTTTTACCATTTAAGTTATATGTTAAGTTCGCCGATACGCGATGCATCGTGATTGGTCACCATATTGTGGGACCCTACAACCATTTTTCCTCGTATATGTAAGTGGTTTGAGTTATGTGTGATTTGTTTTAAAGTAAATCGTTGTTAATTGTGTGCGTATGTTTGTTGAATAAACTCCACTATTGTAGTCTGCTGCATATGTAAAGGGAGTTTATGTGGGCCATAACCCACAGGTCCATGATAATTTTCAAAATGCAGTTTCGTGATGTGGTGGGGCCCGATTGCATATTATATATGTTAAATGGAAACTTGTTAGCGCTAAGAACTAAATCCTGCAACATGCAACAAGAGCCTAGATGCGATGTAGCGCCAGAGTAAAATTGCAAAGGATTTCAAATCCAGATGTAAACCCTTTCCAGTGTTAAATTACATCGGAGGAATAAAGGAGGATTATAATGTAAATCCAGTGAAATTCCTTGATAATGGAAGAAGGTATGAACGTGGGTAGAGAGAATCGGGTAAGTGACCCGACGCAGAGAAAAGGAGAAGAGGAGACTGATCATAGCAGGCACGTGAAGAAGAGGCAGAGTCGGGTAGCAAGTGACATGATGAAAACGTTTGAAACACATAATCATGGGCAGAGTCGAGTGGAGATTTGTTTATGAAAAATTGTTAGGACATCACAGCCGAAACAGAAGGAGAAACGTCAGCAACAAATCATACTCAACAAAATGAATATATTCGAACTGTATTTTGTTTTCTTTGTTAATATTGAAGCTACAATGGTGTTCTCGATTGCAATGTAATAAGTATTTTAACAGTTTAGGTAGTTTAGGAGTTTCAAGAAGCTCAAGCAGTTACAAACTATTGTTTTTTGTATTTAAGGAAGAGAGAAAGAGGGAAGGAGGGTTCCGATTTCTAAACCTCTTGGGTATCACATTTTGTACTTCTTTTTCTGATGGGTAAATGAAAGAAGCAGTAAACTTCCTGTAGCTGTTGATGGTGATTCGTGTTTCTTGTGCCATTTTGTGTCCCTTCTTCTTTGAATGAAGTGAAGTAATGTAGGAGTCGATATCTTAATTACATCTGTGAGTAAGATTTAAATAACCTTAATTTGCGCTCCTTCACTCCATCTCTTCTCCCTTCACAAAATCTCTCTGAAGCTTAAAAGTAATAGATTCTATGTTTACAGCATATTATTTTGAGTTTCCCCTCTCTTCACAAAATCTTGATGAAACTTTAAAGTAATAGATTTTGTGTTTACATCATATTATTTTGAGTTTCCTCTCTCTCCATGAATTTCATATGAAACTTAAAAGTGATAGATTATGTGTTTATAACATATTAATTTGAGTTTACCCTGCAGTTCTTCTTTTCATTTAGATATCAGTAGCGAATGGCATTATGAAATCTTTTATTATTCCAGATCATTAAGGGTTTTAGAAAACTAGTCTCCAGAGGGATAGAACAAAGGCCTCATGATAAAATAATTTATGTGACACACTTTTAAAATGTCTTAAGCATTGATTCCTTTCACAACCGAGGGATTTTATCTTAAGATACAACACTATTCTTTCCATTAAACAGAAGGGAAGATCATAGATGGAGAGATGACCATAGAATACAAAAATTCACATCGAAACAAGTCAACAACAATGCGACAAAGGGTGTTTGAAATGGTGAAGAATCCCCAAACTTACAAACAAATCAAAGAGACAAAAAATAGTCACTCAAAGAATACAAGTAAGTCAAACACACAACAAGGAGATCACCAAGATATCACAAACTTCCTTCATGGGCCATGACACACTAGAAAATCAAAAGGGAAACTCAAATTTTTGTAGGTCTAAGATCAGTGCTTCTGTGCTAAGCAGAAGGGTGCTGAAAGGTCGATTAGCATGGTTGTACTATGTAGAACAGTGCTTCCAATGCTACTGTGCAAACAGAAAGTGCGCTGGTCACCAAAAACAAGGAAAAAATAAAAAGAGACTCACAAAAAAACCAAACCTGACACACTGAAGTGACTATCAATCCTTACACGAGCTGACAGATGCCTAAGCAGATTTAAATTTCAAAAATCGGTGAAACAGATCCAAGATCAGTTCAAGGAAAGAGGACTAAAAGGCTAAAGCTCCCCAGTAGAGTCGCCAGTTATGTTCACAAGATAAATCCCCTCTACGGACAGAGGTGATCTCTCTAGCCCTAGAGTGGGTCTAGCAACACGAGATTCTTTCTAATGCAAAGCTCTCTTAACCAATGTTTACAATGCAATGAGGAAAGAGGCATAAATAACTTTTTCCAAACGCTACGCTTGAGTCTGTTGATGGTGACATTGATCCACGATCCTTGTGTTGGAGATTGTGTTCAATGCTCCCCATGTGTTTCGCTGCATGGACTAACTGCCTCTTTTGGATCCTAACTCTGGCGATTGTAGCAAAGACTAATGCCTGCAGGTTTTGGTCTAACGACAATTGTGATTCCAACAAGTGGTGTGAGAGCGACAGGTATCGAGTTTGAAACTCACCCGGCTTGGACATTGGGTTCAACATTCCCTGTGTGTTTCGCTACATGGATTAATCACCTCTCGTGGATCCTCACTCTAGCGATTGTAGCTGAGACTAATGCCTACGGGTTTTGGTCTAATGGAAATCATGATTCCAACACCTTGTAGGCCTGCTTCCTACTACTGATGGCACACGAATACCTAAAAATGATCAAGAGAAACATAAAATGTGATACAATACATAATAAAAATAAGCACTAGCTATCTAGCAGATCAAGGAGTACCAAAATATTTGCATAAACATTTGGATAAATATAGAAATAAAAAATTAGATGTTATTATTGATAAATTACAAAATGAGAGCTTACAACCTAGGCCTTGATGTTGGAGGCATCCTTAGGTGAAAATCTGAGTCCTTCACCAAGCTCAAAAATCACTCCTTCTCCCAAGCACTTAGGCTTTATCACAATGCTAGCATTCAAAGGGATGACAGTTGAGACGAGTCTGAAAATGATCAACCAAGATCTAAACTTCGGGGAATCAAGGATGTGAAATTATAGGAAGGGAGAAGAGGTTGGGAGCCCATGAAAGGAGGAAGAAGGCCCACTTTCTAAGGGATGAACCCTGATGGATGAGATCAAGGCTCTAAAATCAGAGAGCTCGACCTTATCACCATCGTTCATTAATCAACTCGCCACCCTTGAGCTTCTAGAGGTTGAAGCTTCTCCTCTATTTGAGGACGCACTGCCAGAAAGGGGATCAACGTGGTTTTCCAAGAAATTAGGGTGCTGACAGTGCTAGGCCAAAACTGTGAAAAGGAAATTAGTGCGTTCATAGCACCAGGATGGGTGCCAACCCATGAAACTAGGAATCTGGCCAATTTTCTTCAGTGATCTTCCAAGGCAGTATTCTTTAGATCTTCAAGGGGATATGCTAATATATTTCTTTATGGTGGAAACATTGCACAAGATCTGTCATAGGGAATTTCAGGATCAGGGACTAGAAAATGAGCATGTTGAAAAATTACTGTGTAAAAGTTCCCTATATCTGTGAAGAGAAAGTTAAGGTGAAACGTTTCATTACTAGTTTTCCCATGTTCATGAAGGAACAATTGGAGTTTGATAACCCAAAAACAATGGATGAAGCTATATGAAAAGCCTGAATTTGTTACCAAAAAATGAAACAAAAAGGAGATGGTGGTAAGAGTTGGTCTAGTAAGAAGGGGAAAAATAATTTCTATAGTAACAAGAACATGAGAGCAGGAAGTCATAAAAACATACATAAAAATCAATAAAACAATATCTCTAGGAAAATCTAGCATAAGCCCCAACATCAGAGTGTATCTAAATCAATAGATTCATCCAGAAAACAAAAATTTGGTTAGACTCAGAAGCCCCCGTTACATTGTTGGGTTAGTGGGGTGTAGAATTTATACCAATGGGATTCAATTTGATCTTATGATGTACTAAAACAAGATACTAAATCCTTCTACAATTTTTTGGAAACAAAAAACAATCACACAATCACATATAAGCAAGAGAAAGAAGCAAATCAATCGCACAACACAATATGTATCTCGGGAAAGCACATTTCCTAAAACCCCGCTATATGTACATTGTATAAAGTCAAGGATAATGAAACAATACAATTCTTTCTCTCTCAAGAGAAACTCTTGCACTTTTCCAACTGTCTCATGCTGATCTAGGAAAAATCGGACAAGTGTCCAGATTGATTTTTATTTTGTTGTAGAGAAATTTCTTCATCAAGATCATCTTTTTCCTGAATAACAACAGAGGGATTTTTCCTTTCTAATATCCTACCAGATCTAAGTTGAACATTGTTAAGATCTAGTGGAGTAATCATATAAGTTGGAAAATTATGTCCTTCTATGTTATAAGCATGTTGAGCATTTTTATTGTTCGGGTTTGGTAATGGCTGGGCAGGTATTTCATTTAGTCTTTGTGGAAATGGTAATGAAAGTTGTGGATTATGATTTTGGAATTGAGGTTGCTGACTAGGTTGTGGAAAATGTTGGGGAGGATAGTTTGGATAGGATTGTGGATATTGGTGATATTGATAGTATCTACCATAAAGATTTTTCATTCCTTGTGTCCAAGGTTGAGGTTGGGACCAAGGTTGTTTCCATGGCATTGATGAATTACAATTTTTTGGTGGGAGCTGAGTATACATTTTATTTTTAAAACATTGAATTTTTGGCCCTTGCCATGCTCTTCTAGAGACAAAAAAAAGAGGTTCTACTGGATGTGGAGCTATTTCTTCTTGAAAAATAGATTTAAGACCTAGTATAGAGGGAAATTTTTTTGTTTCATGATTTTTTTTCACAAATAACACAGGTCTCTATGACTTTTAAATCAAGAGGAAATTCTCTTAAGGCATGTTTCTTTCTGCATTTCAGACAGAAAATAGTTAAGGCATCAATTTCAGCTTTCTGCTTGTTTTGTAATTTCAGGGTGTCTATTTGTTCACTAATACTCCCTAAGATATCTGTTTTGAATTCATCAAGAATATTTCATATTTATGCTCTACTTACTGTTCTAGTTGCAGATTTATTCACTCTAGAGAGAATATGATCTCTTGCATTTTTCCGAGTCCTTGATTTTCCTCTTGAAATATGAATGCATAATTCGGCAATTTTAGGTAATGATAGTTGAGAGATATCTCCCTTTCCCGTCATATTAAGAATATCTATCCATTCATCTCTGATGGATTTCAACAACAGAGCTTTTAAAGTATCTTGATGTAAGTTTTCCATTTTAGCTCTTGTTATATTGTAATTGAATCTTTCAATTAAGTCTTATAAGTTTTCATCTGCTCTTTGCATCATTTTAAATACTTCATCTTTCCGATTAATAGGTGTGCAATAATCTAGATAATTTTGTAAGAATGCACTTTTCATCTCATCCCATGTCCTAATAAATTGTGTTATTAACCCCATGAACCATGTTAAAGTTGCACCCTCGAGTGTTGCAGGAAATAGTTTCAATTTTTGAGTCTTGTAAGTAGTCAAATGATCTACATAAAACCTCAAATTCAAATCGAAATGTTTCAGGATCTTCATTCCTTAATCCATGGAAATTAGGAAGGATGGAGGGTAAAATATTCTTCATTGTGGCATTTGTATCCTCATCGACTATAGGAAATCCAACAGAGTTATGGTCCTCCCTATTTTCTCTTCTTCTCTTCTCTTCACCTCTTCCTCTATCTCGTCCTCCACCTCTTCTTCCTCCTCCTGTTCTAAAGGATTTTCCATTCAAATTGTGTACTTCTCCCTCTCCTTCTCCTTCTTTGGCCATTGTAGATTCCTCATAACTAATATAGGGTTCTAACTGTAGAGTTATTTTTTCTTCCTGTGGTTCTTCTATCAATGTGATGTTGAAGAAAGTTTCTTCTTTTTCCTCACTAGGGATTTCTAAATCTTAAGCTAGAATTTGTTCTCATGTAGAGGTGAAAAATGTTACTCCTTTTGTTGGAGATCTAGGATCTTCCTCTTCTAAGACTGCCTCAGTAGATGAAGTTGGAGAGTCTCCTAGTTGGATTTATGACCTTAAGACTTCAGGAAGTCTATGTCTTACTGTGAAAAATGGAATATGAGTTTGAGATGGTGGTGTGGCACTTCGTGGTCCTGGTGGAGTGAGTGGTGTTGTTAGAATCAAACTTCTACCTCTAGCTATAAATCTACCCCTAGAGTCTCTTTCTCTACGTATATCAATTTTTTTAAATGTAAGAAATAACGCTTCCTAATTACATGTCCCCGGCAATGGCGCCAAAAATTTTAGTCAATTTAATGTCTTAAATTGCTACCATAAATTATCAACCGAGGTTATTAATCTGATGAATTGTGGTGCACTATATATGCTTAGATGCCCTTCTTTCTTACTTCGTTGTGTAGTTTTATATATTTTTTTTGGGGGTTTGTATTTTATGTCTAATGTTAAAAACTAAAACTGATCTAAGGAATGAAATCTAAGCTTTTAAATGAAATATTTAATGCTAAGAAATAACTAAATATGAAAGAATTTAATGATGAAAAACTTAATCTTAAGAAGGAAGAAAAGGAAATGTTATTTTTACTCTAAGAATATAAATTGATTTATGAATTACTCTTAATAAAATTAATGTAATATAAAATCTAAAAGAAGGAAGAATAGGAAATTTTAATTAACTAAATCTATTTTTCATAAAAATAAATCAATCTTTGAGTGATTAAATCTGATCTATGTTAGGCTATTCTATGCCGGGAAAACATCTATGAAAACATATAATTGAACTTATTCTGTATTTAAACAAGGCATCATTATAAATTCTATTGATTTCTATTGATCTATTAATTATGTTCTATCTATCAATACAATAAAAATAAAACCATATTCTATCTATCAATTGAGAACACTAATTTTAAGAAAACAGAGCATCTGATCTAGTTTTAAATCAATCTAAGAATGATCAAAATATAATTCTAATCTGACTCTGTTCTACATTCCACGGAAACAAAAACATCAAATATATCACTACGAAACTGAATTGATTGTGCTAATTAAATTCAAATTTTACTAAGGAAAGAAAAAATTACAGAGTATCTATTGTGCAAAATGAAATGTAAAATCTAAATTCTATGGTTTCGTTGTAATCAAATGCAAGAATGATTTCAATTGAAAGTTGACAGAGTTACGATAATGAAGCAATTTAGAAGAGCATAAGATATAACAATCAACTGTGCGTAAATATAAACAATTAATTCAGAAAATGTTCAGAAACTAAATGACATATAATTTAACCATGAAATGACTGTAAAAGCCTCTTTTCCATGCACGGGGCCTCTACAACAGAACGAGTGTAAATCTAATTAATCTATCTATGCATCAATGTTCTGGAACTGGTCTTCTTCATTAACAACGCATAATTTAAAAATGTATCACAGTATTATCACCAAAACTCAGCTTATTTCTGGTTTCGACAAGCCAATATTTATACAAAGTCTTAAATTAATTGTCTGAGATAATTTCGCCTATAGAAATTAAAATAAAGCTAATACTAGAAGTCTAATCAGAAGCAAAGTCTTCATGGCTCTTTCTCAATTTTCGATGTAAGAGCAAATCGAGAATCTTCGTCCGTTGATCTTGTCCCTTATCTTGACTGGTATTTTACCACGAGTGTAGGCATAATCCTTCTCGAAATTGAATAGGTAAGTATGATACGATCCATATATGGACCATTTCAAAGCTACCCATACGACTCGCTTCTTCACTTTCTTCTCAAAACCTTTCAAACAATAATGGCGACTACAAAAACAAAGGTTAGCTACAGAATTGCACAAATTCTGTAGCTAATTAAAAAAATTCATCTAAATAATAAGAAACATTATAATATATAATAGATATCATCTAAATACCTTCTCAGATGGAAAATATGTCAATTATCACTTATTGAGTTTATGGTTTTTGTGAAAATGAAGAAAATATGGTGGAAAAAAAATGTCAAAATAGGAAAAATCTTGAGGTTTAACATCGATTATGGATATTTTGTGATTTCCTCACTTCCTATAAAAGGCTAGAGTCTGTAATAAAAGAGTTAATCAAGTTTTGAGTTATGTATGCAAGACATTGAGTTACCAAACTATTGTGCATACCTTTCTCTATAATTGAAGATACAGTTCAATTAATCAAGCATGGCTATGGTTTGATCTGTTCGGTTCAAGTTTTTAGATCAATTGTGAGTTTCTCATTCGAATGCATTAGAATACTTCTGCGACTATAATCTCTTTAAGCTTCCCCAGGTGTGGACAGGCCCACCATCATCTAGGACAAGCTCCTTTGTTGAATTCTAGGTATTTAAATTGTGTGTCAACTTGTTATATTTAATTTCATTCAATCATTTACAAATTAGATTTGGTTTCTTTAAGCAACTATGTAGTATATGATACTTAATTTTAGAGTGCTTATAATTTTTCTTAGTTTGTATTCAACAGCTGATAACGAAGGCAAAGAATTGGTGAATATGCATAGATGAATTGCATCATATGATTGTGTGACCCCTTTGCATAAATCTATACTTTTCCTCTAAGAAAAGAACAATCTCTGTTTGATTTCTAAGTTTGAAACAATTACATAAATTAACTTATTATGGAAATTATGAAGTCAATCCTCCTTTGATGCATCAAATTGATCAGATTGTGGTGTAGTTTTGATTTGGCAAATATATGGACTGTGTGATAGCTTATATCGGATTGCAAGTTATGAATGCTTGAAGAATCTCAATTTCATCAATGCATTTAGATTAGGAATGATTGATGTGTGATAGTGTTATTTTATGGTGTGTCTGAAGTGAATTTCAAACGTAGTAACTAGATATTAGAAGTGAGTTTCTAATAGTGTTTTAATTAGATAGACGAGATACGATGGTTTTGACACTAATAGTCAAGTTTTGAATGGGTCTTGTAATTTCTTTTCTAGATTAGTGGAGTTATTAAATGGTTGGATTTCATTAAATAGAAACAATTTAATTTGAAAAGCATTAGGTTCTTAGCTGATTTTATGATTTTTTTTTTAGATATAATTCGATAGTGGAATATTTTGATCCTCGTTTTATCATTGCTTGAAAGTATACTTAATATTTGCATTATGTTTAGGGATTGAAATGTGTGATTTCTTCTAGGTGAATTAAGTTAGATCAAGCACTAGAAATTGTTTGATTTCCTTTAGAATAGGGTTAATTTAATTAAATAATAGATAGTAATTAAACTCGAGATAATAAGCATAGATTTTATTTGAGTACGAGTTATTTTGGATTTCATAAGAGAATTTTTCCCTTTCCGGTACGGGAGTTTAAAGGTGATAACTTAGCAATATGTGTGTAAACAATTAGGTCTACTAACTCAGGCTTTGTTTTGTCATTTCTTAAGGAGAAGCTAGGTTATTCCTTACTTTAAATGCTATGATAACTTAAGTGGAGTACTATTTTTTTATTGATCTTTGAGTAAGTGTGATAAGTATAGGTTTATAGTTGTTTGATTTGATTATTGATTTTTCCTCGAAATATTGTTTTGCTAATTTAAAATAAGGAGATTAGATTGCGAAAGATTAGGAGCGGAATAGTGTGGCTTGATAAAGGCTAGGTAGATTAATATCTTTTAAACATTATTTTTTGTAATTTAAATAGCCTTAGATGATATAAATTGTTCATTATTCCATGCTAAGTAGTCATTATTAAGGAAATATACATATAAAGCATAGAAATTTGAATAAAAAATGTAGTACAACTTGTATTTAAAGTCCTGGTTGACAAATAATAATAGGAACTTTAATCTCTCTATTAAAACTCTTCACTTGATCCAAATTAAAAATATGGCTAAGTTACTCCCTGAATAATCTAAAATTATGGAAGGTTAAATAAATTGATATTTCTAAACAAATGCTAAAACTAATATAGAAGAAGTGTTGAAAGAATTTTTTCATTGATGTCAAATGGTGAATGGTACAACATTTGTTTTATGATTTGTATGCACAAATCAAGTGAATTTGGATAAAATAATCTCTAGATTGGTATCCCTTGTCATGACATTTCATTTGATAGGTGGAACATTTTGTAGGTTCTCTTGATCGGAGAGATATTAATTTTTGAAGATTGATGACCCAAATGAATGGATTCATGCCCAGAGAATTCATATGCTCAAAAAATCATCAACCCCCCTTTATAAAGGAAAATCTAATTTGTAATCATATTCCCTATGTCCAAGTATATAAGAAATAAGTTATTATGAAAAGAAAAATAAATATTTTTATCCATTTTTAAGCCCCCTCTTAGAGAACAACTTACCCTCTTACGGGTTGGCCTAGATATTTTTTTATTTTTTTTTTTGGAAATTATTTTATATATTTGTATGGAAAAAATCAGGTAAGCTACAGTAAAAGGTGGTTCTTGTTCATGGATCAAGTGGGCCCCATTAGGCCTCTTTTCATCCCTATATATATTTCCTAACTTGTGGAGCAACCAAGACCACCAACTCAACATCTCTGAGGCAAAGTAGATTCGTGAGGAATCCAAAGTGAGGAGGAAGACAAAATCTATAATATAAGGTTAAGTTCTGTGTGTTATTTTCTTGGCTTAAAAAGTCTTATACATATGTGGTGAATTCACTAGACTAGTGAAAGGTTATTTCACAGTATTTATGAGGCTCGGTATATAATTTTTCTAGGGGCTATATTTGCATATCCAGACATTTTGTGTAGCCCTTTGAGGCAAACTTGCAATCCTCTAAGGTATACGAACCTATAGCCCATGTGAGGAAATTTTGGGGCTCTTCGGGGGACCTTTCCTCACCCTTCATGAAGAGGCCTAAATAGAAGTTTCCTTGAGGCTTGGTATGACCTTCTTTGAGACAATTGTTAGGTCAAATTTATGGCCATCTTTGGGTTATCCTTTGGTTATTCACCGAAGCTTATTTAGGCTTGATAAGGAAACATTCTAAGCCTATATATAATCTTGTCTAAGGAAAAATATAGGTATCAAATTAGACACATAAAATATGCAAGTTAAATATAAGGGATAAGTTAACAAATATAAGAGGAACAAATCCCACAATATCTAAGCCTACTCTTTAGCGATCACCTTTAAGCGATTTGTGTAATAGACCTTTTTCTAAGAGCGATCTTTGATATTTGATTTATAGCGAGTATACTTTGATATTTCTTGCATAGTTTTATGTTTGTATTGGCCTAAGTTATGGAGCAAACTTTGACCTCGTCTCATAGAAGTTCTCGATCCAACCCTTGTGATGAATTTTCGATGAACATGAGTGAAGTCATGAAGCAACAAATATTGAAGAATTTGGGTAGAATTAGAGAGTATGAACTAGAGTTTATTTTCTGTTAGACTACATATTTTTTAAGGATCACTACAACAACATACTTGTTGGACATATCAAGAATCAAGGTAGACCTAATGTGGAAGTTATTCGTGTGATGAGTCTATATTTTTTCGGATCGATTTGAGACTAGTAGAAGCATGTCATAGGGAATATCGGTGGCACATTGGTTTTTCCTAAGGAAGTAATTCAAGAACAAAATTTAGCAGAGGCAACAATTGTTGATTATAAGAGATTTAGTAAGAGGACAATGACTATATTGTTTGACGTTGAAGTTGTTAGGTATTGTTGTAATTAGGTCACTATCCTTGGTGGGGGCCCAATATTTTTGTTTTCATCTTTTTATACTTAAGGTGGGAGGTTCATTCTAAGGAAATAATTTGTAGCTCCCTTTAGGGAGGTTTCACCCCCTTCAGTGGATGGCAGCCAAACCAAGAATTAGTAGCTCCTTCCACTAGTGGCGAGTAAATATCTTGGGGTTGTACCCTTCCAATTTTAAAATTAGTGGTAAAAGTTGTAGCATCATATATAATATAAATAAATGGTTACATATATACGTATTTTTTGTTCCTTTGGTGTGATGTTATTGGTTATTGATATCAGAATTGTAAGAAAAAGTGAAATAGTGATTCACACCCCCTCTGAGTATTTCCAACAAGAATAAGATGTCGAGGGCTTCGTTGGATATTTAGTTGGGAATTATTAGTTCTGTGAAGACATAATATCAAAATCCAATATATAATGTTAAAAAATGTGGAGATGGGCAATATATATTATCGAATAATATGAAGAGGAAAACTATTAGGTTTCTGGGAGGCAGCACTATGTTATGTTAGCCCAATGATGTGGATAAAATGGAGGGAAAGAACAAAGGAAATCAAATTAAAGAATTTATTCAATGGAGCAAAAATTTATTTTGAAAACTAATTTCCAATAAAACATAATGTTTTAACTCTATTTCTTCTCAAATAAGTAAATTTAAGGAAATACACCTCATGATTTTACTCATATCAACACTTGTGAGGTAATCGTGAAATATTCATGGCCTTCATAAATCACCTAGTTATCCAAACATGTTTGCAAGGTGGAAATATTATCTCGAACAACGATAAAAAGAAATGCAACAATGATTAATCTAGAAATCCATTCAAAACTTTTTTGTTTTATTTATATTTATATTTATGATTGTATGTATTTTTAGATAGTAGTTAGAAAGAAGAAGAAACCTTCCCACTAATTTCTAGGTTTTCCTATATTGTGAAATTTTACCACTTAGAACATGGGTTAGAAAATTTGTACACAAAACCTAATATTTATATTATTTTGAATACGACCTAAGAAAGCCAAATTTATATGGGTTGAAGCTTGTGCAAGTGAGATATTATGAGTTACATTTCTTTAATTTATTCTAGTTATTTTTTTACCACAATTTTATGAAAACTTTCTTTCCATATTTTTTGTTTTGATTCGTTAATTTGTCGATAGAAATAAGGATAGATTTGTTGTTTGAATGATTTCCTCACATATTACAAATATTGTTCATGATTATATAAATTTGAATACAATATTTAATTTAATATCTTTTCTTCAAAAATATTTTCTTTCTTATATATCTCTTTTGATTCACACTTTAATTTATTCTTCTCTTATATATATTCGGTTTAGGTAAGTATTTTTATTGTTTTAAATAGTTGTTTAGATAAATTGTTATATTTAACTTACTCCTCTCGGGAAGTAATTGGGTCATTTTATCTCTTTCGTGTGGTTAACCAATCCCACATATCGATGGGGAACTATCATATGAAATGCGAGTTTATTTAGATTTAGATTGACCATCAGGTAGATTTTCATTAGGTGATAGAGAGAATCTCTTACGACATGTCAACAATTGGCACTAGAAGGAGAGCGTGAGATAATGAATGGCATGTAAAGCATCACATAATTCCAAGTCACATTCACCAACAAAATAAATTCCCTTAATTCAACGCTTAGAGTCAATATATACTCAAACTTTTCAACTTACACAAACAACTCTAGAATTTGATTCGACATCTCTGTGTTGGCCCAAAAACCTTCAAATCCTCGGAGTTACACGGATCCTTTTATGGGAATTTGGGAACGCCAGGGTTTATGAAATATATTCCCTCTCATTTTAAACATGTAGGAGTTTTAACAAGAGCAACAGCCAACAACTAGTTGAAAAATTTACTTCCTACTAAAGGAAAAAAAAAGGCTCGAGATTGAAGAATACTAGTACAAACTAACTCATTACTGATGGGAAGAATATTGGAAAAAGGGTTGTAACACTAAAATAAAGCCTATTATATATTTCGGATCCACCTTCAAGATTAACTCCTCTAGATAGTTCTCCTTATCAACCTTTATCTTCCAGATTTTGAGTCATCTTCATCAAAGGAACTTCTAGAAAGATACAATTACTAACATGGGTGGCATTCAAAATCCAAGAAGACCTTGGTGTCCTTAGGACCATTTCAAGTCCCTAGTGTTTAGCATGAATTAACTAAGCACCCAAAAGAAATTTCTTCCAAATTATGATCATGATAAAAAGAAAAACCTAGGAATCATTTTAGCATATTAATGTTTATTGTTAATTTATTGAATATTGAATATGATGATGTTGTTTATGGGAATTTTTCATATACTTTGGAAGGTAAAACATCTCATCTAGTATTTTTTTCTACACCTTTAGTTCAATTACAAGTTCATAAACCTTTGAATCTCTATTTTTGTTTAAGTTTGGGGAAGACAAATATCCAACATATTTAGACTCATAATTATACGAAACAAAATGGTATAAAGACTAGATTGAAGATTTTAATAAAATAGTTTTTTGTTCTTCTTATTGAAATTCTTGATGAATCTAAAACTTTTGATAATGTTATAATGGAATTATATACTACAACTCTACCATTATTAATAACAAATTTATGTTAAAATGGTTGTTAAAACCAATCTAACCAATATATTTTAGGAAACATTAGAAGTTGAAAAGGAAATTGGTCCCAACTCCCTCTACAACACATTTGTCATTATAGCCCCAAGGGTTAGCTCAATTGATTTGAGTCCCCGCTTGGAAGTACTCCTAGATTGAGAGGTCAAGGGATCAAATCCCTGAAGCCTTGCATGAGGTAGGCCTGGGTGTTAGGCCCGACGGTGGGTCCTTGGAGGATTTCTTTGTGATATATTAAAATGATGAGATGTAGCTAGTACATGTGTGCGGGCACATAGGAACGTGAACCACTTGGAAAAAAAAAAACACATTTGTCATTATTTCCAAGCTCACGTGTGAATTTGAGTCATCCTTTGATATCTTTTCGGTGAATAGATGTTGTGATTAGGTCATGCTATGATAAGCACCATTATGTATGAAATAGGAACCCTTGGATAAAATTCAATAAAGGCATAACATAAATGATAACTCCTCATATTTTTATGCTTGAACCCATTGATTTCTACAATTGCATAAACCACCACATGTGATTTTTACCCTTACCCTTCTTGTTTGGATATTGACTTTCATAATGGCCACACTTGTGACGAACGAAAATTTTAATTCGCTTAGTTATTTCTTCTTTCCAACCTATGAAAGAGCCTCACATTTGGAAATTTGCAACAGAAAACGGTGGGGGTGGCAAACGAGAAGGGGAAAAAAATTGACCACATGCGGTATTAGGATTACGGTCACACATGAGGGAGGAATTTAGTTACACATTAGTGCTAAATGTGGGTGTCGAATTTATTTGTCCCTTAAATAAATTGGAAAATAAATTGCAATTTCATCTCATAATGACTTGTATTAGTTTACTAAGTACGAGAAAGAATGAGTTAAGCTAAATAATTTTGAGTTGAGAGTCAAGGGTGAGGCATACTGAGTGATACTTATTTTCGGGGTCCGATTCAGGTTATTACCTTAGTGGAGTGCATGTGTAATCGATTAACTCAAATTAATTGAGTTAAAATCGGTGTAACTAGTTCTAGCTGAGAAATGAGCTAGTGAGAGGTCCAATGAATTAAATTTAATTTAATTCACAAGTAGTGATCATTTATATATCTGATTATTCACTATTAACATTTGAATGCATGTCAATTACAGTGAAGACCTAGTTGAGATAGAGGTTAAAGGGAAGATAACAATCGGTTGTATTATTAGAAAATTGCACGGGTGCAATTATAAAAATCCTGAGAAGGCTCATGATGGATTGGGCAATCAAGGCGGTTTTATTATCCTATTTAATGAGGTTCGTAATTTCCTGAATTATGTGAGAAAGGTTGGGCTGGGAGTGGCTAAGTGTTTGTCGATTTTGGTAGGGAATTGCTAGTTAGTTTTGAGTAGGATTAGGGTGAGACGGTCGAGGATGGTGCAAGATTTTCTCAATGTGAGAAAAGATTTGTATTGTTTCATGATTCTTTGACATTGTACAATATATGAAAGATGGGTTTTAGTCATTTATTTCCCTAGATACATCTTGTGTTGTATGATGAATGTTTATTTTTCTTACTTGCATGTGATTGAGCGTTCGTATTATTTTGTTTACTTAAAATATAGTAGAAGGATTCGGTATCTTGTTTTAGTAAATTACATGATCCAGATTGAATCCATTGGTATAGATCTTATATATAATTTCTACATGGTATCGGAAGACGAGAATCACAATATAAGAGAATAATTGAGATTGTCTTGAACGAGTTCAAACGTACATATTTATTCTTCGAGGATCTGATAGTAAGAGCAAGATGTCTTTCAATGGATTGAGACTTGAATATGCACTCGAGGGAAATTTGAATTATATTGCATGGAAGGAAAAGATGGAGGCGATGTTTGAGGATAACGAGGTTGAAGGAATTCATAAAGTATGATATTCAGCTTGGTAAGGTAGATGCTCAACTTCTTGATGCATGGAAAAAGAAGGTAGAAAAAGCAAGAAGCACATTGTTAGAAGGGAGTTCAAGGTCATATTTTGCTGAGTCTCCTTGGAAAGGTGAATCCATTTTCTATGTGGAAGGCCTTGACATATTTGTTTTCGGAACAAAAGCGAACGAAAGGAAGTTGGCGTTGAAGAACGAAGCTTAGAAAGATCAAGGAGGAGGGCGAGATGGTACCAACATACTTGCGAAGTTCTAGCAATGCCGATGTAAAGTTGATGTTTAATGTGTGCGTAATGATAAATTGGTGAACCTAGCACTTCCTAAGAGCCTTCCCAGAAGTGGCATAGTTGCAGAGACTGCGACGAATTGGAGGAGAAGTTACCAGACTAGGAGTGTTTGTGGTACGACTTAGTAATAGAAAAAGATAAGGCGGAGCACGGAGACGGGACCTCAACACCAAAAAAGAAGAAGATTGTGCATTAGTCGGAAAGAAGGATCAAGAGAAAATGATCCCAAGGAGAAGAGGGCAAGAGAGACTTGTCCAAGATCGGGGAAGTTTTCAACATCACGAGCATGGGAACAATGCCTCAAAATTTTCCACGAAGAAAGGCAAGCAAGAAGGAGCACCGCACTTGCGGCGGGTGAAGCATTGGCTTAATTGTTTGAGCTTGATTTTACTCTCATTGCATGCATGTCCGCTTAACGCATAATGGGATGCTAATTATTAGGCAGTTTTCCTTATTCCATATGATGGGGAATAGAGATCTCTTTAGTGAATTGGAGGAGAAGGACCTCCATGAGAACATAGATTTTGGAGATGACGAGAAGGTATAGCATGACTAACATTGGTAAACTTACATTTCATAGGGATTTTTTGTATGTTCCACACCTAAGAAGAATCTTGTATCCATAGATTTATTGGAAGATCGTGGTTATGATGTGATGTTTAGAAAAGGAAAGGGTTCCTTAAACACACGACCATGGGACGGGTGAAACGGATCGGTGTAAGAGTCAAGAGCTTGTATGCTCTCGAGGTTGAGGATGCATGCAAACATTTGAGGAGAAAATCAATAGTTAATGACTTGGTGGTTGAGAGGAGAAATTATCTCTCAACATACACCCTCGAGATTGTCTCAAAAGGTTGTGGAGAAGCCACAATTGGAGAAGCATAGAGGAGGCCGGTGGAATCATCCACTCAGCGGAGACCTCTAGGAGGGTAAATTTCGGTAGAAGGGAAAGGAGAGAATACATGCGGTTATAACTCCAAGTGTGAGATGGGGTGATGTACGGGATATAATCCAAAGAATAAATTTGGGTAGGGTCCATTGAGATGGTGTGTCTCATGGATCGAACTTGGCTCGAGGCCATGGTATAGTAGTAACAAGAAGGATTGGTTAGATTGATGTAGTTAGATTTCGGGAAGATAAAAATCAGAGTGGCGGATATTTATTGGAATGCTAGAGCACGGATCGAGTTGGCAACAATGAAGAGGGCATAGATGCGAATGTTAACGGCAACGTAGAGATTCCGGTAGATAGGTGTAGTAACTAGTAGCGATCAGAATATTTTGATGAGAGATACATTATACTAATTCAATTGTTCGGGGGCTATTTGGTTTAGAGTGAATTTGATTGCAAACAACTCTAGAAATTAATACCCATGTAGAAAATTCCAAAAGTGGGATCATGATAAATTGAATTCATTTCTTGTTGAGGAAGGGAGAGCGTTGAAATTTGCAACAAGCAAAAGTGAAATTGTGCTTAGGAAGGAAAAAAATTGACCAAATATTCTTTGTAGGATTCTGAGTCACACATGAGTGAGGAATTTAGTTACACATTAGTGCTAAATGTGGGTGTTTGATTTTATTTATCCCTTAAATAAATTGGAAAATAAATTGTAATTTCATCTCATAACAACTTGTATCGAGTTAACTAAGTAAAAAATATTGAGTTAGCTCAAGAATTTCGAGTTTAGGGTCAAAGGTGAAGGCATGTAGAGTGATTCTATTATTTTTGGGGTCCTTTGGATTAATGCACTGATGAGTGCATGTGCATCGATTAACTAAAATTAATTGTGTTAAAATCGGTTAGCTAGTTCTAATTGACACGATGAGCTAGTGAGGTCTAGTGAGTCAATTTGATTTAATTTCAAATTAGTGATCAATGATGTAATTGATTATTCTCTATTAATAGTTGCATGCATGTAAATTTTTGATGAAGACAGTTTAAGACG
Source organism: Pinus albicaulis (assembly GCA_034641835.2). NCBI lineage: Eukaryota > Viridiplantae > Streptophyta > Pinopsida > Pinales > Pinaceae > Pinus > Pinus albicaulis. Next base: position 352,107,012 of record CM076569.1, read on the forward strand.
GAAGTTAAGGAAGATATCTATCGGTTGTTCATTAGCAAATTTCCCGAGCGCAATTATAAAGTCGCGGGAAGGCTCATGATAGTTGCGTAAAAGAATTCACCCCGGTTAATTATGCTATTTAATAGGGATTAATTTCCTAGGGATTGTGTGAGGGTGTGCTAAGCGAGGGGCGAGAATTGGATAAAGTGTTTATCAATTTTTCTTGAGAATTGCTAGTCGATTTTGAGAAGCGAGGATCGAGGTGAAACCGATCGGGATAGTGTAGGATTTTTCTCGATGTGAAAAAAAACATTGTATTGTTTCATGATTATTTGACATTGTACAATATATGATAGAGGGTTTTGAGCATTTTCTTTCCCGGATAAATCTTGTGTTGTGTGATTGATAATTTCTTTCTCTTTTGCATATGATTGGCGATCATATTTTACAATTGTAAATATAGTGAGGATTCAATATCTTGTTTTGGTACATTACATGATCGAGATTGAATCCATTGATATAGAGAGTTCTATATAATTTCTACATCTCCACTTGAAATGTTTTGGTATTTCTCTTTCAAACCTCACTGTGACTTGTAAGGAAAGGTACTCATCAACACCCTTGTGCTAACACCCATACAAAGATTCCTCTTGAATATACCCTTGGATGAAATCATCACAAAGTCTTTCCCAACTAGGAAGTTTATCTCATGCCACAATTCCTTTGCGAAGAGATACCATGGCTTAGTGAATCCATTAAGTATCCTCACCAATTCCCTCCTTCTATCATGACCTCCCCAAGTGTAGGCAACTCATCATGAATCTATGTGATGGTGGTGAGGTAGAATCTATTGTATGTGATCTAGTAATTTTGTTGCCCTTGAGCTTCTCTCTTAGAACCATTTTCCTATTTTTGTTATCACTTTGGTATATATTGTTCGAGCCTCCCACAAATCCTTGTTTGTCTTTTTTCTAGATATATGAGTGATCACATGATCCTTCATCACATCTAGATAAACCTCTCCAGATTTCACATCCTTTTGGTTATGGGAAGCCAAATGTGTAGCATCGATGGGAGAGACCATTTTTATTTTCAAACTCTCATTCTCCATTTATATCAATGTTATTATCCTTCCAAGGACTATAGTGTTATGCACCCTCAACTAATCTTCAAATTTTAACACTATTATGACCGTAATCCCAAATCAAATACTCAACAAATAAAACTTTACTGCTAGAAATTTGATTTGTTATGAAACACAAATGAAAATATGATCTCCTCTTGATTGACATTTTGGACCATGTTAATTTTAAATACTATATCTAATTTATATTTAAGTAATTTTTATATTATAAAATATTTAACCTATTAATTATTTTTCTTCACTTGGAAGAACACATAATTTTATTAATGTAAGGAAAAATAAAATTACATTTTGCGGATGTGATAAATAATTCAAGAGATAAGATTCCTTTAGTCACACGATTAAAAACAAAAATAAACTTTAACAAAACTAATAGACATAACGTAGGAAGAATCGTAGAGAATAGACATTAGACGATTTGTTTTCGCTTCTTTTTTCACCTTGTGCCAAACATCTAGATTTGTTTAATAACAACCATTGCTAATGCATTTCAATGACCACCTAGGTAGTTTCTTTATCAAAATCAAATCTCTCCAAAATGCGGGCTTTTGGTGCCCCATAACCATGCGAGAGTTTGTACTACCAAAGATAGGGTCTTGTTTTGTTGTGTTGATCCTTTAAATGATGAGGACTAGCACGGATTATATCCAAAGTGATCCATATTATCTTCTTCTTGTTTGGTTTGCAAATTCTCTTTCATTTCTTCCTCTTCCTCGGAAAGGGGTGGCTACGAAAATTGCCAACCTTTTGTACGATTGGGTTTCCTCTTTTTCTTCTTTGGAGTTTTCTTAACTTAGTGGGCAAGTATTTTGCGAGGTGGCATATTAGAAAACAACCATGACATCAAAATATCATGTTTCGAGTACAAAACTTGTGTCCATTATAATTTATTATGCTTTAATGCTATGTTATTTGGAATCCCTTTACTCGGGTCTATTTCCATATTCTAGCAAATATGAAAAGGCCTTTTCTTGTTCTTTCCATATCCTTTTTTTTAACTTGTCCAATGCATTTCCTTTGTATTCAAGAACTTTATGGTTCCAAAAAGTAAGGGAAGGTTTGGAAGCCTCACCAAATTGACATGGAAGTGACCACAATCGTTTGGGCATCAAACTCACAGAAACCATGGAATGGTAAATAAGCCTGCATTTCCCCAAAACCATGGCCCTCCTTGAAGAATGAAATCCCGAGTCCTTTTGGGTGTCAAATTAGGCTATGAAAAGTCATTTGGAACATAGGTATATGTCACAATTTGGTATCCGTAACGAGATATATATTGGGTTAGAGATTAAAAGTTGAGGCCAAAATCCATTGAATCTATAGATGATTTCCTTTTTTGGAAGGATAGAAAAAAGAGCAAAAACTTATGCACATTGTTAACCTCCAAAGTTGGGATATGTTCCATTTGGTCGGCAATATAGGAAGTTGGAACAAATTGGGGCTGATTTGTAAGAGCCGGTGTTAGAAAATTATATATTATGGAGCAATGCAACACATAAAAAGTATACGAGAAAATACAAGCACACAAAACATACACAAAACTAGAGAGACACGGATATACGTTGTTCACCCGAGTTTGGGCTACGTCCGAGCAGCCAGTCCTTCCTTTACTGTTATCTAGAAAAATGAAGACGAAACCTAGCGAGATCATTGTAATATCCTACATTCTCTCTCACAGTCTCCCTATCTATTTCCCACTCGGAGAGAATACACATGCCAATACATAGCCGCAATACAATACCCTCACTGAGGGTTGCAGCAAGGGGGAAAAAAACCCGAAAATAAACACAACTTCAGTCGGATCATCTTGCCTAATAAATGGCCTAGATTGACTAGAAATTACTACACTTTTACAAGGAAATTTATACGTTTTTAACCCGGGGCGCGCCGAGAGCCTAACGGGGGACCGGCGCCGGACCCCCGGCCGGGGGAGTCGGTCCGGAACCCATGAGGGGGACCGTCGCCTTACCCCCCCCATTGCGAAGGAGTGTATAGTTTTCTGAGGTATACATCCAACTAAAACAAGGATCTCGAATCGGGATGAAACTGGGGCTCCACCCAACAATCTACCACTTGGAGGCCCGATTGTAGCAACTCCGCAGCTACTTCATTTGTTGGACAATGACTCCTCTTTGGACCTGGTTGTTTCTCATCTTCATCATCATCCTTGAAGACCAATTGAAACTAAGCACATTCTCGGTTTCTCCCGGGTTACAACTTTTTTAGCATATGCGGGGATTTTTGGCTAGTGTGTATCTTTTCCGGCTTCAACTCTCCATCTTCCAATACTAGCAGTGTGAAATGGTACTTGAGATGTATGTGTTTGATACGGAATGAAATTTTGAGTTCTTTGCAAGATGAATGGCACTTTCATTGTCCTTTGTATAACACGCCCATATCATGCTTCTTACCAATTCATCCATAAACCTTTGTAACAGAATTATTTCTTTACTAGCCTGCGCGCGGCAACATATACCTTGTTGTTGAAAGTGCAACAATTTGGTTTTGAAACCAAACTATAACTTTTCCACCTACGGTAAATACATATCTGTGAGTGCTCCTCACAATTATCTCTGTCACACACCATGTCTGCACTTAACATATCACGTAGAGCAATGTTTGAACCACCAAAAGCATAATGCTTGATTTGTGGTACCTCTCAAATATGAGAATCCATTTTCTTGCCATCCAATGTTCTTTTCCTGGATTATTCATGTACCTACTTACAACTCCCACGCATGTGCAATATCGGGCCTTGTAGACCATAGCATACATTAAGCTTCCAGCTATTTGATGCATATGAACAGACATATAATCCATGTCTTCTTGGGTCTTTAGGCACATCTCCTTACTAAGTTTGAAATGGCTATTAAAGGTGTATTAAGCGGTTTGCATTGTGCATATTAAATATTTTCAACACCTTTTGTATGTACTCATTCTAAGACGATGTTAATTTTAAATTTTCCTATCTCTGGTTATTCTCATACCAAGGATCTGTTTTGCAACTCCCAAATCCTTCATTGCAAATGGAACTGCCAATTTTTGTTTGAGCACATTTAGTTCTTTTGCATGTTAGACCTGCCAACAAGCATGTCATCTACATACGATAACAATATAATTAGCTACCATCATTTTGCTTTTTAGATAAACACAATTAAAGTGACATCTAGTATAACCTTGTTCGGACATAAACTTGTAAAATTTTAGATACCACTACCTTGGAGCTTGTTTTAAGCCATAAAACCTCTTCTTTAGCCTTCACACCAATTTCTTTCCCTTTGACCTCATATCCTTAGGATTTCTTTGCATGTATATCTCTTCCTCCAAATCTCCATGGAGAAATGTTGTCTTTACATCTAAGCTACATTCAAGATGTAAATCTTTCGCTGCTGCAAGACTTAAAATAGTTCTGATTGAAGTCATCTTAACAACGGGAAAATATTTCATCAAAATAAATACCTTTCTTGTGCAAACCCACTTCACACAAGTCTAGCTTTGTACCTCTTGTTTTCCTCCATCTTCTTCCTTCGGCTTGTAAACCCATTTATTTTGCAATGTAGTTTTACTGCGAACCTTTGACTAAGTCCCAAGTACGGTTATGCATTAAGGAGTTCATCTCTTCTTCCATGGCTAGCTCCCAATTCTTCCTGCTTTTCAGCTTTGCATTGCTTCTTGTAGCATTGAGTTCACGAATCCATTCGACAATGATAATATAATGAAGGAGAGTATCGTTCAAGGTCTGCACTATGCGTAGATCTTCTAACACCACTTTCGAGTGTTTGGGGGTCGCTATTCTTTATTGTAGTGGTTGCTGCTACGTGGTTGTTGATTATTATTATTTTCGGGCACCTTTACTTTTTCGGATTATCTCATCGAAGCTGTGTATTCCTTTGCTTTCTTTTCAGTTTCTTTTCCTGTAGTGATTCTTATACAAGACATTTTCATTGAATATCACATCTCTTGCTCCCTAATGATTTTTTGATTTTCATAGCTCATATCAGCGATATTAAAATCATTAACACCATATCTAATAAGAGTACATTTCTTTGATTTTGCCTCAAGCTTTGTTCTATTTTCATTATTAATATGGACAAAGGCCTCACAACCAAAAGGATTTTAAAAAGAGTAGTTTACCTTTTTACTGTCCATGCTTCCTCTGTAATACCATCAAAAAGAGAACTTGAGGCCACTCTGTTATTAGATAAACAATAGTATCTAGGGCATCTTCCCAAAATTGTAAAGACAATCTTGCATGCGATCTCATGCACCTTGCACACTCCATGATTGTTACTTGTTCATCCTTTACGACACACCATTTTCTTGTGGTGTTCTTGGAACTGTCTTCTCTCTACGAATTCCATGCTGCGAATAGTACTATCAAACTCTTCTTTGCAATATTCCTCCATTATCTGATGCGAGACACTTCAGCTTCTTTCCTATCTCAATCTCAACCAAAGCTTTCCATTTCTTAAAAGTATCAAATACACTCCAGTTATTTTGAATACAAAATAAATCCAAGTTTTCTAGTTGCATCATCAATAAACATAACACTATAATAAAGAGCCACCAAGAGATGATACCAGGCGAGGTCCCCATACATGCAACTAATGCACAAGCTCAACCCCACCGCTCTTCTTTCTTTCAACTACGAGAAAATATCACTCTCTTTTATTTTTCCATAAATGCAATTTTCACAAAAATCCAAATCAACATTCTTCAAGCCTAGCAACAAATTTCTTGAGTGAAGAATCTTCATCCCCTTCTCACTCATGTGTCCAAGCATGTGATGCCATAATGTTGCATCTTGCTCTCGCACAGGATTAAAGTATTAACAAAATTAGAAATACCATTGCATAAATACGACTGCCAACCTTTTCACCTTTTGCTATTGCCGGGGCTCCTTTGGTGTCCTTTGGTGACCTTCAAGTTTTATCCATGAAAGTTGTCACACAACCTTCAGCACCTAACCCTTTGTTGAAATCGATTTTTCTTGAGATGCGGAACATGCCTTTTACTCCTTTAGTAGCCATTGGTTTCCATTCTTTTGTTTTACAAGAACTTTACCCATTCCAACAATTTTACGGGGTTTATCATCACCCAAATGAACTTTCAAAATCCTGTTGAAACATAGTCATGAAAATATTTCTTGTCGAGTGTAGCATGGAATGAAGCCACGAATCTACAACACAGAATCGATGGCATTTTCGAAGAAAGAATCAAATAATCTTGTAACATCTGTCATTGCTTCATGATTGTTTTCTTCTTTATTGTGTCTCCTTCTTTTTCCCTTCCGAGATCTCGGTCTTTCTTTAAGTGTCTTTCTTTCCACATATCCGGTACACTATCCTTGATCTGGACTTGGATGCGCCTTTCCGCCTTTATTGAGATATCCCGGAAGCTCTTTCCTCTTTCCATTCTTCTTCCCCTATACACTCAAAGCATTACTAGATGTCCTCACTTTAGACTTTTCCATCGCATTTCCTCGCTAAGGATATCACGAGCAACATCATCAAACTTTAAAGTACTAGATCCGGAGACGAGTTACTAATGGCCATTACTAAGCCGTACCTGTGCTCTACGGCAATAGGCACAAGAATGTGAGCTCTTACTTCATCATCAAATTTTACCCCTACGAACTTAGCGGCGGTAACTATATTAAAATCATTTAAATGGTCTACAACAGATCCACCTTCCAATATCTTCATATTAAATAATAATTTCATAAAAAATACCTTGTTTGAGGCGAGGTTTTTCATATGGTTTCGCCAACGTCTGCATCAAACCCTATGTTTGTTGTTTCCTTCGAAATATTGAAGGCGGCCCGATGCCGCAAGTCACAACACGTCTTTATTTCGAGTGCCTTTCTATTAAGAATTTTTCCATTCGCTAAACGTCATGGCCGGCTAGAAACATTTTCTACTCAATGGTGGTAAAGATCTTTTCTGATACGAAGATAATCTTCCATCTTCATCTTCCACGGTGGGGCTTTGGTCGTTAATTTCTCGACCTAAACTTACCATCTTCCGCCATTGCTCCATGAACGGGGAACCCTTCTTTCCTGTGAGTTTATCAGTATACTGTCCCAGCTCTGATACCGAGTTGTTATAAAATTATATATTATGGAGCAATGCAACACATAAAGTATGCGGAAAATACAATCACACAAAACACATAAAACCCGAACAGAGATATACGTGGTTCACCTAGTTTGAGCTATGTCCACCGAACAACCAAATCCTTCCTTTCTATTATCAGGCTAAAACGGAAGACAAAACCTACGGTAGATCCTTTGTATTATCATATATTCTCTCTCACAGGTCTCCTATCTATTTCCGCTCGGGAAGAATACATGTAATACCATGACCTCAATACAATACCCTCATAAAAAGAGAGGGGTTGCCTTCTAGGGCAAGCATAAACTAAACATAACTTCTACGAGTCGGATCCTTACGCCTAATAAATGACGAGATTGACTAGAAATTACTACACTTTTACAAGGAAATTTTACATTTGTTTTTAGCTTCGGAAGCATTTGTTGAGCCCAAAGAAGTCCTTCTCCTTCACCACACTTCACTTCATTTCCCTTATTCTTATCAATTACGAACTTAAATGATCAATAAGATTGATTAGGATTACTTTGAGAATGTATATAATGACTAATTTGCTATATTTTCATGGTTTTGTTGTTGTAGTAATTTTTGACTAAACTACGACTACGAGAATACAAACATTGCAACCCCTGATCATTATTTTGTAGCTATCTTCATGTTTACGTAGGTTCCGGTGTCACGCAAATAAAAACACATATGGGTAAAATCCATAACACTCCCCCATCATTTCTTGCTCTCCACAGTACGAGTTAAAGTCTCCAGCGGTTATGCACGTGGAAAAGATAAAAAATAAGAAGCGAGTTTCCTATTAAGACACGGACTCTACGGATGTTTGTAGTAAAGTACAAGACCTTCAATAAGAGTTTTAATTTGATTAGAAGTGGAAAAGACACTTATCTGCTTGTTTTTCTCAAGAGTAGTTATGTAATTTCCTTATAAGTATGACTCGGGAGACCGAGAAACGGCTAGCTAGATTTTGTTTTGTTGCTAGATCTTAGAAGACCGTAACACTCTGTTTTTGAAGAATTTCTCCTTTGATGGAAAGGCATCACTTTATTGCAAGAGTTGAGTCAATCTTGAGTAGATTTGCGTGCTAATCTAGTGGTAGAGGCCCTGCTACTGAAAACTTTGTTCATATGGTTTAGATAAGTAACTTAGCCTCATTTCATTCCTAGTTTAATCAATTTTATGAACTTTGTGTTTTTATAATTACTTGTAGTGGATGCCACGATCGAGTCTTATCCTTACAAACTATTCCAAAATACGACTAACGTTGGATGAGATATATTTGTAGCATTTTAGGAGTTAATTGCATTTTCTTTCCCAAATTTAATGTTTTATGCTCATTTGCATTGAATGATACAGCGGACTTGTTTTTAAACTATTCCAAAACATCACTCACCTTCAGACTGAGATAGGGCTGTAGCATTTTCATAGAATTAGTTACATTTAGTTCGGTTAAATACTGCGGAGGTAGATGTCACTTAGTTTAATTAAATGCTATATTTCAAGTTTGATATTAGCATTCTAGTTAGGTTCTAGTTCGTTGTATTTCAAGTTAGGTTAATGGCATTCTAGTTTAGTTGTGGTCTTGTGTTTTAGTTTGATCAATTGCATTCTAGTTCAATGTTATCCATTGTTCTTTAAGTTGTATTAATGTCCAAATTAAACTTCACGGCCTTCATTATTTACAAACTAACCTTGTTCAGAATTTCTATTAATACTGTATCATCATATGGACAAGGAATTAGTATTCTTAATTTAAGGCCTTGATTGTTTTACAATCTTTTACATTTCACAAGCAAAAGCCTTTCCAAAAAACTATTCTAGAAAATCTCTAACTTTTGAATAGGCCATCATTGATATTTGAAACCACATAATGGATTAATCTTAGCATTACAAGTTAATTGAGTAGAAATATTATTGTGCTACAAATAATCTTTTCCAATTGTGTTCCAATAAACTTCTAGCCATGGTTGAGATTCTTTGTAATATTGTAGGATGATTGTTTACTTAGGAGAACCTCATTTGCACTAAACTTTTCCTTTTCTCAAGCTATTCCAACATATTTCTAATGAATGAATTGGATGAGTTCATGTTGTGATTTATTTTCTTGCTATGAGTCATTATCAAGCTTTGCATTTACGTTCTTTAATGCCATAGGTTTAGAATAGGTTTCTGTTTTATTGTAACCATCCCTTCTCTTTATAACTTGCCGGATTTCTTTTCCTTTTTAACATAAAACCATAAAACAAAAAGTAATAGAAAGACACTAAGCACAACGTAGTGAGAAACGGTGCGGCACATAGCAGTGCACCTCACTTGACCAGAGTTTACTAGCCTGGTTGACAATTTATGACTCCAATTTTAGGAACACTAAGTTGAGCACTACATTTTGGCGTCGTTGAGAGTGAAAACTAGGTAGTTTTGTTTCTTACCTCTAAAAAATAATGACATGCGTGAAGAAAAGAGACTCAAGGGGTAGATTCATAGAGGGCAAAAACAATTGTTCCACCAGACCAAGAGCAGCACACCTCCGCTCAAACTCCCACATTCCATCCTTTTCTTTTGATCCTAGACTTCCGGAGGATTTAGATAAGATGTTCAGTGAGAAGACTTTCACTTCATCCCTTTGAGCACATAACTTAGAAGAGGATTCAAGGATCACACTGAATGCACAAACTTTTCCCTTCCCCAGAAGAATCAACTATGGCAAAGAAGGGGGAGGAGGTCTTTGATGGAGAACACACACACTATTTGGAGGAGGTAGAGGTGGAGGTAGAGGAGAAAGGAGGTACGGTGCATAAGGAGAAGGAGAGAGGAGGAAGAGGTAGAAGAGAAATGGGAAGCTCTTTTGAGTTTCCTATAGTAGATGAAGAAACCAATACAACTATAAAAAACATTTCACCTCTGTCCTTCCAAAACTTTTATGGATTTAAAAATGAAGATCTGAAACCTTCCTATTTGAATTTGAGAAGTCTTTATGTAGAACCTATGAATACTTACAAGATGCTCAAAAACTTAATCTATTTCCTTCAACATTGAAAGGAGAAAGCTGACATTGAAGTGGTTTATGAGTTTGATCAATAGTTCTATTAGGACATGGGAAGACATGAAACAAGCATTTCTAGAGGTATTTGGATTCTTTGTGTGCCAATCAACATAAGGAGGAAGTGTTTAAGATGCTACAAAAAGAAGATGAAAAACTTGGAAGATTTGTTGGAGAGATTTAATTACAACATCAAAGAGCAAAAATGGAAAACTTCGACCAAGACACTTTGAAAGCTCTCTTGTTGAAAGCAATTAGGGATGAATGGTTAGATATCCTTAACATGATGGGAAAAGGGGATATATCTCTGAAGCTCACATTGCATGAAATAATTTGAATTATGTATCAACCTTTCAAGAGGGAAATCTACATTTATTAAAAGTACCAAGAGACCACTGTCTCGCAAGGTAGCAAATAAGTACGCCACGGGGAAAGTAAGTAGAGACAAAAATAGGACATATACTTGATGATTTAAATCCTGAGAATTTTAGGGAGTCTTAGTGAACAAATAGACACACACTTAAACTATAAAACAAACAAAAATTTGAATGCGATGCCTTAGCAATCTGCTGTCCCAAATGTAGAAAGAAGCATGCCTTGAGAGGTGCCCTTTAGATGCAAAAGTTGTGAGAGACTTGTTGTCATTTGTTCGGAAAAACATGAGACCAAAAGTTGTCCCTTTACTTCTGGTCTTAAGTTTGTCTTTCAAGAAGAAAATCCTACAATTTCCATAGAATCTCTCAATTTTGTCTCTAGAAAGACCTTGGAAAGGACCCTCAGCTTTAAAGGATTCCATGATCAATTGTACCAAAATCGCCTCCACCAAATTGAGATTCCTTGGCATGTGTGGCTTTGTTCAGGGAATCAATCACAAACTTGGGCACGAGGAGCGCAAAATCCTTATGGAAGATACTCTCAATACTATCGGTATCACCATCCTATCCACCGCCTTATACATTTCGCCTCCTCCTTAAAATTTTCAACAAAATCCTCAAAATCCACAACATCAAAATCAACCACTTCCATTGCAATTTACTGGAAAACAAATCAGTTTAGCACCCAACCCATACCAAACTAGCAGTAAAAATCCTCCCGAACACATACATGATAGAAGGCCAACGAGTTCCATAACATCTTCAGACCACTCCTTTAAACCTTAGTGATGTTCAACTTGGAGTGCGGAAGAATACTTGAAGAAGGCAACCACAGCAATCATACAAGAGCAAGACAATTACGAGGAAGATTCTCTACGAGTGAATAAAAGTTTTGAAGAGAAAACACCTTTCAAAATTTAAACAAAGAAAATCAAAAACAAAAAGGCCAATAATTTCAACTCCTATATTAGAGTAGCCATCAACATCACATCTACACTCCCTTTCCGAGAATATTACAAATTGATAGGGGTGTAGAAAAACAAATTATGGTGCCTAATTATGATTCTAGATGAAATTTGAGAAATGTTTGTGTAGATCCCATTATTACCGTAGAAATTCCAATCTTAGCAAAGACAATAAAGGAGTTAAGCATGAACAAAATAGGAAAAAGAATAAGAGAGACAAAGAAAATTCACTTGGTAGGAAAAATAGCCGAGATATCATGATGGGTAAGATTGTTATCCCAAAGTATCTAGACCAAGGAAATCAGTTAATTCAAAAATTCACATCAATGGAATTGAGATCCAAAACACACTTATTGATTTAGGAGCGGCAATCAATATCATGAGTAGACAAATCATGGATAATGGAAACTTCCTAATCTTCTTTTTACACACATTATTACAATTAGCAGACGGATACGCTGATCAAACACAGAGTAGGGTAATAGAAGACATTCAGTGTCCCTAGATTCTTGGGAGTATACTGTGGATTTATGATCCTAACTCCCTAAGAATAATCTGGAGGACATCATATATTAGGAAGACCATGGTTGGCTATCGTTGATGCTTTCATTAGTTGTGAATCTGGTGATATGTATATTATCTCAAGTATTGGATTAAGCAAAAATTTACATACATATATCCACTCCGGCCAAGGACTATTATTACGAGAATTAGATGATACTCGGTGGATTAAGGATGAAAGACTTCTGACCTCTCTTCACAAGTTTTAGAGACTGGTGAAGATAGTCCAAATTTGAAATACCTTGAAAACTTTGAATCCTCTTCGAAATACAAGCATGAACAATTTCAAGAAGAATCCAACATTGAGTTTTATCCATCCAAGACAAATACTGCTCTTTATTCCATGGATAAATTTGGCGGCTCTACAATTGAGATATTTCCGAGTGGAAACTTTAAACATAAGCAAGAACCTGAAATCTCAACAAGAAGAACTAGTCAAGATATTAGAGACATTCTTCTACATATGCATGAGAATACAACGATATGAAAGGGATAAGTCCTAAGACTTGCACTCATCATCTACATAGAGGAAAATTGTAAACCAATCGAGACAACCTCAAAGACGGATGAATCCAAATCTTATGGAGATTGTTAAAAGAAGAATTAGAAATTGTTAAATGTCAACTTTATCTATCAGCTTCAGATAGTCGATGGGTTTCTCCTTTGGTGGTGTCCCAAAGAAAAATGGTAAATGGAGGGTATGTATTGACTACCGGGAATTAAGCAAAGCTATACTCTTAAAGATCATTTTCCCTTACCTTTGTAGATCGGGTATTAGATACATTATTTGTGAAAAGACCACTTCTCATTTTTAGATGGGTTTAGTGTTTATAATCAAATTCAAGTAGCACTTGAAGATCAAGAAAAAACCACATTTACTGTCCTTGGGGTACCTATGCTTAGGAGTATTGCCATTTGGACTATACAATGCACCAACATTTCAAAGAAATGAGTACTAGGAATATTTTCGAATCTAATACATGATTGTGTAGAGGTATACATGGATGATTTCTGGGTTATGGAAACACATTTGAAGAAGCCTTAGCTGACTTTAAAATTTTTAAAGAGATGTAAAAACAAATCTTTCACTTAGTCATGAGAAGTGTTTTATGATGTTTACTGAAGGAATTGTTTTAGGACATCACATTTCGGGGGATGGGATTAAAGTTGATGAGTCAAAAAGTTGAAGTCATCTCCATATCTATTTCAAGTTGTCAAAAAAATATGTTAGGATTTTCTAGGATTTACGGATATTATCGAAGGTTTATAGAAAACTTCACCAAGATAGCATCTCCACTTTTCAAATTACTTACCAAAGACTACGAATTCAAGTGGAATCTGATTGCCGGTTAACCTTTGAGACCACAGAAAACAAAAAAATTACAGAGCACTATTTTAAGGGGACCTAGCGGAAGTTACCTTTTCATATTTCAACGGATACTTGGATGTGACTCTAGGAGCGGTATTAGGACAAAAAGACCCGATTCCTTATGCCATCTACTATACCGGTAAAAATGGCTCCTTGAGTTAAACTATCCTCTTGTAACTAAAAAAAGATTTTTTAAAATTTATTTATTCATGCCATAAAAAAATTCGGACACTATATAACGGTACATGAAACTTTTGTTCATACGGATCACTCTGTAATTAGATATTTATTGAACAAATCAATTACTAATGGCGAGTCATAAGATGGTTATTGATTTTACAAAAGTCAACATTACCATTCTAGATAGGCACGGAAAACAAAACACGATGGGCGATTTCCTCTGGACTCCAAAACTTATCAAAAAGACAATACCAGTTGAAGATCAATTTCCTAATGAATATCTTTTTGCAATTTCTACTCGAGACTCCTTGGTTTGCTGACATTGCTAATTATTTAGTTTTGGAAATTTTCCTTCAATAATGGTCTGAAGACAAAAAGGAAGATCATTTATGATAGTGCAAAATATTCATGGGTTGCTAATGAGTTATACAAGACGAGGTCCGTTTATCATTACGAGATGTGTTGGGGGAAGATGGGGTAATAAAGAGATCCTCAAGGCATGTCATGATGAACCTTGTGGCGGACACTTCTTTGATAAAATGAAAACTTATAAGGTCCTTCATATGGGATACAATGGCCATCGCACAGATGTTAAAGAGAATGTCAAAAGGTGCGGCAGTTGCCAAAGGGTGGGAAACCTTCTCCTTGGTGAGATGCCATTGCGGCCTCGGTACATATTGAACCTTTTGAAAAATGGGCTTTGGGTACCATAGACCTATTGATCCTCCATCAAGACAAAAGAAATATATATTAGTTTGCCTTAATTATGTTACCAAATGAGTAGAGAGCCAAACCATTGCTACCCTTTCTTGAAGCATACGCAGATTAATTTTCTTTTGAGGATATTTTTACTCGTTTTGGTGTCCCAAGGGAGAGGCTGACTGAGATCAAGGCTCAATTCACATCAAGGCTAGTGGAACAAATAGTGGAGGAAATTGCAAAATCAGACACATAAAATCTACTCCCTATCATCCACGAAGCAAATGGTCAAGTGGAATCTACTAATAAGGATGTTGAAGAATCTAACAAGAAGTAATTCATTTACATAGAAGAGATTGAGCGGAAAAGGCTTCTGAAGGCTTGTAGGCCTATAAAACTACATGGAGAAGCACAACGGACCATACTCCTTATGAAATTATTTATGGAAAATAAGTTTTGTTCATAGAGTTCCGATTCAACTTTTAAAATAGCGGTTCGACTGGGACTTGATCTGCGGAAGGCACAAAAGCACGAGATTTGAGCATATTAATGAATTGGATGAGATCATACAAGATGCCGAGTTCCAGAATACAAGTATAGTCCAGCGAAAGGAATAGATGGCACTTGATAAATACATCAAGGAAAAGAAGTTCAAAGAAGGTATTTGAGCTCTCTTGTTTGATTCAAAGTTGAACTTTCAAGGTAAATTTCAAACACATTGGCTTGGACCATATGAAATTATGAAATTTTTTGACAATGAACCAATAAAAATCAGGACAATAGATGAAGAATAGGTCACTTTTCTTGTAAATGGTCATAGATTGAAGCTTTATCTGAAGCCACTTTCAAGAAGAATTTGTCGAAGATTCCGGGAAAACGGTGATGTGAAGTTAATGAAAGAAGAATCTTTCTTCTTCATCAAATTAGTGAATTTTCTGAAGTCGGATATTCAAAAATAAAATAAAAATAAAAATAATAATAATAAATAATAAATAAAAATAAAGTATAAACATGAAAAACTAATCAGTTAGCATGTTTATACGAGAAAAGATAAAGTGAAAATCTGAATTTTCTAACACTTTAGCTTTTTCAAATTTGTTCTTTTACGCAGCGGTACATTTACAAAATCATAAGTGCAAACCCATATTTCTTATGATCCATTTCATTCCATACTTCATTTCATTCCATTCATCCATACTCATTTCACTCCATTCACTCCATACTTCATTCATTTCCTCCATGGTCCCTCATTTCCATCTTAGATTTTTTTTAACTTGATCTTTCTGCAATTAAATAATACATCGAGAGGTTGCGGGACACCTTTCACTTCCATGCACTTAGTTGTGATCCATTTCATTCATTATTTTAAAACATTCATAACTCCATTACACCATGTACTTCCCGTTATCCATTTTAACTCATTCCATACAACATTCCATTCATGCTCCAAAACATTCCATTTCATGTTTCAAGGCTTCTACGGGTACATTCTGTGATCAATCGGACTTGATGTGACCGGATAGACATTCTACAGCCGGCGGACATTCGCAGCGAGGAGATCTGAAGGCAGCATGCAGTAATCACGATGCGCAGCAAATTGATCCTGCCTTATCCATGACAACAAGCAAAATCAAAGAAGCTATGAGAATCTGAAATAAAATATTTTCAAGAAGGATAGAGCATATGAGAAAAAATCACAAAAAATCAAAGGAAAGGCAAAGGTAAAGTTATGAAATTATTATAATGACAGATCATGAAAATTTTAGTATAGTTAAAGTCATGTATGATTCAAAAGGTTGTTTTAATTAGTCATGCTGATGCTGCCTAGTAAACATATCATAAAAACTTTGGACAATATCCCTTTCATCTTGCCATTTCAATTCATCATATAAAACTTAACGGTTAAGTCTTGATGACTTGATCGATCACCGTCACTAGCCGAAGCATTTAGTGATGATTTTGAATCTCACACGAGAATTTTTCCGCGGTCTCTTCTTGATATTTCCCAACTCACTAATCCGTGTGCATTATCCTCACCGCATTATGCTCATAACCACTCCCATATCATTTTCTTTTAAACGCGAGTTCTTGACATTCTAGTTTGTAAAAACGGAGAATGCACCTTTGGAGCAAAAACAACTCTTTGCAACCATTTCCACGGTGGATAGAAGAGCAATAAATTGAAGGTTGAAAAGAGAAGCTATGGGTCTCATAGTAAGATCTGACTGGTTTGAGCAGAGTACTTGGAGGGTTATCCACACACAAATCGGAAGAAATTCTTTAGGCGGGAGTGGTTGCAATTTTTTGAAAAAATTTAATGGTTTCCATAAAGAGGTGACTAAAACATTTGCACGGTCCTTCAATGGAAAAGAGGTCGGAAATAGGAGATATTAAACTCACTATTACGAAACTTTCATTGCGAAACAACGGAATTACCCAAGCAAGGAGAAAGGTGGTTCAAAAATAGGGAATTTCATAACCCGAGCATGGAGGCAAATGCTCAAACCCGAGGGTATGGATGTTTCCATTTTAAGAAGAGGTATTCCTAGCTCGGCACTAAAGAATAAATGGAGGAATATGTTACTCGTTTTGCAAAAAATTGTAACTTGGCAGAGGAGGATTTGGTACCCTCTATGTTTACCATATTTGGTTAATGATGCATTTCTTAGAAGAAAGTTCAATTTCCCTTTTTCTTACTTCACGGTTTAAAGAGAATAGCCTCAAATGTTCAAAAGAGGTTCAATTTACGGAAACAACCTTATCCTGTGGTTTAGTCGAAATCTTAATTGAAAATCATTTGGGAAAAATGGGAGATAATTGAGATGAGTTCTTGATGAGAATCACTTTGAAGAACCCAGGAATCTCCACCTAAAATTAAACTTACAAAAAGAAAGTGAGAGGAAAACTTCCAAAGTTGTTGAAATTGAAGCGGTAAATCAATACAAGAGGAGCCCAGGTGAAGAGATGATTTTACGAGAAATTGGCTCAAATTAAGAAGCATCTTAAGAAGGAGAAGATAATAAGAAGATATGCGAGGGACGGAGGGAGAAGAGCCATCTCAGCAAGATGGAGCCACGGACTTAGAGAGTATACTAAAGAAAACGAGAGGTGAGACAAATAGGAATCATAAACATTGAGGATGAAGAAACTCGAGAAATAGACCCGGCCACAACAAAAAGTTTTACAATTATATTGAGTCATTAGAGAGGAGAGCTTCGGAAAGTAGAGACGAGAACTCACAAGCTCACGAATGCAGTGATATGCTAAGAAGAGACAAGTATGAGTTAGAAGTACTCAATAGGCATATAAAGAATGAGAATGAAATTTTTAAGGGAGCGAGGTTAATTTCGAAAATTAATAAAATACAACTCTCTCTCTACAAATGGAGAAATTGTACAAGGCCGGTGACAAATTGAAGAAGAAAAAACAAGAATTGAGCTGGCACTTTAAATTGAGATTCAAGTTAGTCATAAGGAAGCCCGAAGGCCATTGAAGTATTGGGCTGACGAAGAAGAGGAGTTCGATGTCTCTAGAGGTCTTAGAGTACATGGAATAGTTGCATGAGGACATGCAAAGCCTTGCGGTGGGGGTATGTTGAGCCCAAAGATGTCCTTCTCCTTCACCACACTTCACTTCATTTCCCCTGTTCCTTATCAATTACGAGCTTAAATGATCAATAGGATTGATTAGGATTACTTTAAGAATGTATATAATGACTAATTTGCTATATTTTCATGGTTTTGTTGTTGTAGTAATTTTTGACTAGACTTAGCTACGGAATACGGGCGTGCAGCAGCCGGTCGTTTGTTACGCAGCTTCCTCTTCATGTTTATGTAGTTCAGTGTATCATAACAAAGAAAAATGCATATGGGTAAAATCCATAACACTCCCCCATCACATTTTTTGCTCTCCACAAAGTACGAGTTAAAGTCTCCAAGTGGTTATGCACGTGGAAGAGATAAAAAATAGACGAGTTTCCTATTAAGACACGGACTCTACGGATATGCAGCAGTAAATCACAGACCTTCAATAAGGATTTTAATTTGATTAGAAGTGGGAAAGACACTTATCACTGTGTTCTCAAGATTAGTTATGTAATTTCCTTATAAGTATGACTCGGGAGACCGAGAAACAACTAGCTAGATTTTGTTTTGTGCTAGATCTCGGAAAATTTGTAACACTCACATTTTTTTGAAGAATTTATCCTTTAATGAAAGAAGCATCACTTTATTGCAGAGTAGTCAATATTGAGTAGATTTGCATGCTAATCCGGTGGTAGAAATTTTGCTACCCAGAATCTTTGTTCATATGGTTTAGATAAGTAACTTAGCCTCATTTCATTCCTAGTTTATTTAATCAATTTTCTGAACTTTGTGTTTTTATAATTACTTAGAGTGGATGCCATAGTTAGTCTTATCCTTACAAACTATTCCAAAAATACACTAACGTTGGATGAGATATAATGAATTTTTAGGAGTTAATTGCATTTCTTTCCCAAAATTTTATGTTTTACGCTCATTTATATTAGACGATACGGCCAGGACTTGTTTTACAAACTATTCAAAATATCACTCATATTAGACGAGATAGAGAATTTAGCAGCATTTCATAGAATTAGTTACATTTTAGTTCGGTTGAAATACTCCGAGGAGGTAGATGTCACTCTAGTTTAATTCTGTCACTATATTTCAAGTTTGATAATGGGTCTAGTTGAGTTCCGAGTTAAGCGCTGTTCAAGTTAGGTTAATGGCATTCTAGTTTAGTTGTAGTCCATGTGTTTTAAGTTTGATCAATTGCATTCTAGTTAGGTGTTATCATTGTTCTTTAAGTTGTATTAACGTAAATTGGCTTTACGACCTTCATTATTTACAAACTACCCTTATACGAATTTCTGTTAATGTATCATCATATGGACAAGAATTAGTGATATCAGTTTAAGGCCTTGATTGATACGCAATCTTTTGCAATTTCACAAATAAGCCTTTTTCCAAAAAACTATTCTAGAAAATCTCTAACTTTCGAATAAGGCTTAGTATTGATAAGTTGAGCTACGAATGGATTAATATTAGCATTAAAGTTAATTCGAGTAGAAATCTTATTGTGCTACAAATAATCTTTTCCAATTGTGTTCCGATAAGCTTCTAGCCATGGTTGAGATTCTTTGTAATATTTCGGGATGATTGTTTCCTTAGGAGAACCTCATTTGCACTAAACTTTTCCTTTTCTCAAGCTATTCCAACATATTTCTAATGGATGAATTGGATGAGTTCATGTTGTGATTTGTTTTCTTATACTTGTGAGTCATTGTCGAAGCTTTGCATTTTGTTCTTTAATGCCATGCAGGTTTAAGAATAGGTTTTGCTTTCTACATTTTAGTGTAACCATCCACTTCTCTTTACCAAAACTTGGTTCTTTTCCTTTTTTTTTAACATAAAACCAAAACCAAAAACAACGAAAGGAGCCTAAACACAACGTAGTGAGAAGCGGATACCTAGGCACATATGGTGCGGCTCACTTCGACGGTTTACTAGCCCTGGTTGACGATTTATGACATCAATTTAGGAACACTAAGTTGAGAACTATAGGTGTTGCCCGAAACCCCGGGAGACCGGCGGCCCCGAACCCCCCAACGGGGGGGGTCGGCCCGGACCGCGGGGGGGGACAAGTCCCCCCCGTTCTTTGATCCCCGGTTGTGCGAGAATGCAATAGAATAAACACATAACCATAAATACAAAGATGCGGTAGGAAATAACACTTCATTTCATTAATATCAAAGAGCTGAAATTTTCTTCTGAGATAGAATGGAAATAAAACTAGCTAAGGCGGCGGTATCTATCTATGAGAAGAGATGCTGACTGACTCTGGTCTCTGTTGGTTAAAATGAGGCTGAAGACACTATTGTTTTACAAACAATAGGAAATCTATTCAACCAAAACCTAACCCTAGGAGATGAAGCGCCAAAACTGTGGGCCTCGTTTGGGTAAATTGGTGTTTAAACTTTACGAGGTGTAAATTGGCATATGATCTCTGTTTGACACGTGCCATACCTAGTTAGAAAGGTCTCAGAAGATAAAAATTTTTGGACAGAAACATTGAATTGTGGACCCTTGTTCTAGTTTTCAAAAAACGTCGTTTAGAACCTCAAAAACGGCTGGATGTTAGGGACCGAAAAGCCCCTTTAAAAATAATGAATTGTGCCAAGTAAGAAAAAATGAAGACGATGGTGGGGCCCCAAGTGGAATGGGCGGGTGACCACCAATATCCTTTGGATCATTCCTCCCCCTTAGGAAGCAATGGTCCCCATTGCGTTAAGTTCCCTCCGTGAGATGAGGAAATTTCTCTTGAACTTGGTCCTGGTGAACCACTTTCCTTGGTGCGGGAGTTGGCCAAGTTTGACAACCGTCTGGAGTTGGATCTTCTATTGACGAGTGTTCTTGATTTGCATGTCCATGATACAATGCGCGGTGGCTACATTCCGTGCAATCTGGAGGTTTAACTTTCTGTTGGTGTGAGTTGTTACGCAATGTTCGAGGGTGTCCGATGAGGTGGGAAGTAAGGATGAGGTGATCCATTGAGGCGGGTGCGGGGCCCAAGGAATGGTGGAATATTGAGCTTGAAGAAATTGTTCCCCTACAAAATTGGTGATGGTGTACGGCCCGTAGCGGAGCGAAGACGAATCTTGCGGTGGGGCCCGGTGGGCGCTCCTTCGCAAATGTAGCCATACTTTGTCGCCCACCTAGAAGTTGTGTGGCACTAGGTGTTGATCATGGCATTGCTTGTGCCAGCATTCGCTGCATTCAATATATCATGAACTTTGTTGGAGGATGTGTTGAATGCACTCGATGAAGCTACTTGCTTTGTCAACCGGAGGCGGACATGGTGAATCGGCACAAGCATTGTAAATGGCATGGCTACATCAATGGGACATAGTGGTGGAGATCCCAAGCCACGAAAGGGGCTATGGCTGATTGAACTGTGGAGAGCCTAATTATAACTATGTTTTACATAGGAGGCTCTCGTCCCATGTGTGTGGATGCTTTGTAGATGGCACATGCGCATAATGTGTACAATCATTGTTGACGTATCTGTCAACATCTGTTTGGGGATGGGCGCTTGTGGACTTGGTGAGATTGGTATCCAACATTGACGAGGCTAGACTTAAAATGTGTTGAGGAACACCTTTATCTGATATGATATGATGGTAACGGGATCCCAAAAATTGCACCACACTCGTTCAAAGAAGAGTTTTGCGGTGGCTTTTCTTTGTGATATTCTTCTTGGGGCTGCCATAATGGCCATCTTCGAGGAAATACGTCGACGACCACGAAAACACGGTCATTTTCACTTAGTAGAAGGTAGAATCGACATGTAATCCATGGAGATGGATTCCCAGGTCGACTAGGGGTAGGTAGCGGAGTATATAGGCCTTGCTTCTTGATGGTCGGTTTGGCAATGTCACAAGCGGTGTAGGATCGTGTACTTCTCAACATCCTTTCGAAAGGTCGGCCAATAGAAATACTTAGGGATTGCTACTATTTTCTCGACACGAAGTAACGGCGACTCGGGCGCGAGTGTGCTTCCCCATATCATCTTGGCACGCTCGCTTGAAGGAACACAAAGGTGTCCTAGGTGACATAAGAGTGCATATTGGAGGTGAAAATTTGGAACTTAAATACCCCCAGAGTGACTTTTAAGTGTGGCCAAATTTTGGGTCACTCTCCTTGTGTGTGTCGAAGTATCGTGCCCACACAGAGTTGAGCACGGTGGTGAGCGCCATGATCGGTGGTGGTGAGGAAGTACGCAACATTATTGGTGCCACCCTTCTTGTACTTGATGTCCAAATGGCCCCATTGCCGAATGGCAGGCCACTTACGTCGGCGATGCGATGCACGCTTCCCTTGTGCAGCTATGAGCGGGGACGATGGTACGTGTGGATGATTGTTTCCTTCCCCAAAATGTAATGCTCCATTATCGACAAGCTTGCATAATGGAATACATTTCTTTGTCATAAGTGGGATACTTGCGGTTGTGTCGGACAATGTCTCATTATAGTATATATGGATGTCTGTTGAGTAAGTACTTCAATAACATGTTTAAGAGCATCTTTGTCTTGATCTCAGGAAATGGCTGTTGCAAGTACGGTAAAGTGAGCAGGGAAAAACGGAGGCGATTTTCAGTACGTGAGCATATACAGTGAGGTTCCAACCAAAAGAATTTTTCTCTCGCTCCTCACATGGTGACTTGACTCAAGGGCCGTGATGTGAGAGAATCCCAACACGAACCCTCACGGTAGAAATTAGCAAGACCCGAGAGAAAGGCACAGCCAAGCTACCGGTATAGTGGTTGGGGGCAGCGATCCCGAATGACTTGGATCTTGGCTAAGATCCACAGCACCCCCTTCTCGCCAATAATGTATCCCGAGTATTGAACTGGGTCATGCCAAAAGTGCACTTCTCCAAATTGGCACCGCTTGTGTTGCCGCGGTGTTGGAGGACTTGTTTAGATGTGGTGAAAGGTGCTCTTCCCAAATGCAGTTTGAAGATCAGAATGTCATCCAAGTACACCACTAAAAATGGTGGTGAATGGGCACCAGAGTTGTCATCCATCTCATCCTCATGAAGGTTGGGAGCATTCATCAACCGAAAGGCATGACCGGCCATTCGAAAAGGCCTTCGTGGCTTTGAAGGCGGAGTCTTCCACACATTGGAGGGTTCAATTGGTACCTGGTGATACCCGACTTCAAGTTAATCTTGCTGAAATATTTTCACCTCGATTTGATCCCGGAAGGTCATCAATCCGTGGGATCGGGTACCTATTCGGGATATTGATCTTATTCGACACCCGATAGTCGATACGAGTCTCCACATCCCATCCTTCTTTGTACCAACACGATTGGGCTCCCACGGGGGTGATGAACTTGGTCGGATGTGACCTTTGCACCAGCAGCTCCAGATCTGCCTCTTGGTTCATCGTTCTCTAGAACGGACGCCAATAGATCGGTCCATTGGGTAGCGGTGCACAGGGTCGGATCAATTGGGTGCTTGACTTTGATAGTGTAGAGGAACCCACATTGGGTGAGGTGAAGATGTCCCTGTACTCCTCCAAAACCTTATCCATTTGTTGTTGTCGTGTAGGAGCCTATACGGGAGTCGTGGCTACGGTCTTCTTCTTGCACGGGGCGGATCATTAGAAAATGTATTTCCTAGTTTGGGGGAAATGAGCTTGCGCATTGTTTGCGGTAACGAAAGAGATAACGGTAGGAGGTGGTACCTTTGGTATCCTATACAACTTATTTCCCAAAGTAACAATAACGGCACGGCGAGACTCATACATAGCATCGCTTCCTAGTATATTTGTCCTAATAATACATCGAAACATAAATGGGAGCAATTTCATAATACACTCATCGGTGAAGGGCTTGATGCTATAGGGAAGGCGGCCTTGCTTCTTTGAGGATTGACGCTGGAGATCTTGTCCTTGGTGAAGCCACGATGGTGTATGGATGTGGGTGAGCTATGGTCGGCAAGCCCAATCGCTTCACAATGTCTATTAAAATGAGGTTCTTTGACTTGTGTCGACGATGGTAGCCATTAGGGAGCCTTTTGTCCCGGCGGTGGAAGATACGTTCCTCCTCCTCTTTGGATGTGGGTTCCCTTCCCTCTGGATCTTAGCGGTGGCAACAATGGCATTAGGCTCCACATCAATAATGCTGTTTCCCTTTGTATTCCCCTTGTCGGGATCCGATTTAGAGTTGGAGCATGCATCGACTCGAAACGCATCTCGACCTGTTACTTGGCTGCGTACTCACTGTGTTGTGGAGGTGGAGCTCTTATGGAACTCACCACTTTCATTGTCCTTCTTTGGCTTTGCGGTGTTGTTCTTTGCTTGGCTTTAAAGAGTTGTCTTAGTCGCATGCCTTGGCTGCATCCTTTTTGTTGTTTGGGAGCACCTTTCCCTTACTTGCAGTTCGCAGATCCAAAGTCTCGCTTCATCTGTTTGAATTTTTCTCAATCCTGGTAGCATACCGATATGTGCATTTAAGCGGGGAATGTTGAGGAACTCCATTTTCCTCTGAATGTATACGTGTGAACAAGCTGCGATACTTTAGCACCATATTTTCTTTGAATCTTTGATACCCAGCTTGGTGCATAGGGTATGGAACGAGTTAAGTCGACTCATGCATCTTGATCCCTTTGACCCCAGCCAGTGGTCCATTGTATGTATTTGTCCTCATAGCTCCCCACCAGGGAAAGTATTGTTCCTTGATGGCGTCTCGGAAAGAATTCAAATTAATTTCATTAGAGACAGAGAGGGTTCTGTCTCGTCCTTTTCTCCATAGTGGTTTCCCACAGGTCAACGACCTTGGGGGCGGCTTTGAGAGTAGAAAAAATAATCTTCTCCCTGTCGAAAAAGTCATGAGCGGTAAATATCCTTCTAATAGATTCAACCATCTATCTCGGCATCTGCATCTATTTGACCCTCAAATATGGGAATGTCCAAAATTTACTGTACCTTAAAAGGTGTCACACCTCTAGGTAGACATCGATGCAGGATGCGACGCCGGTGGGAAGCCGTTGAAGGATCTAAGGGCAAGTTATCCATCATCGCGTTCCTTTGTTTCGAGGGGCCTCCTCGACAATATTTTAAATGGGATCTCTGCTCCCTCATCTTTCTTTCGTCCCCCATGGCGTCTAGTCGGGTTTGTGAAGGCTGATCTTACGAAGGTTCCACTAGATTGAGCCCTAACTCCTTATACCCGACCTCGTTGAGGTTTCATGCAAGGATGAGAAAAAACGGAACCGCTGCGAAAAAATTGATGGGATTTATGCGGGAATGCAACGGAATAAACATAACTATAAATATAGAGATGTAGCGGAAATAACACTTCATTTCATTAATATCAAAGAACTAAAATTTGCTTACGAATGAGAATGGAAATAAAACTAGCTAGGGTGCCGGTGGCTATCTACAGAAGAGATGTGATGGTGGCTACGGAGCCTACGAGCTGAGTTAAAATGAGCTCGAGGGCTGTTATTTATTGTTAGAAACAATGGGGAAATCCTAAACGGCCAAAACTATACAGAAATGAAGTGCCAAAACTATGGGCCGTTTGGAAGTAAAATGGTGTTTTCAACTTCCGGGGCGTAACACGGCATGAAATCTCGTTTAGCGCGTACCATACCTAGTTAGAAATGTCTGTCAAGGCTACAAATTTTGAACGAGAAACATAGGTCCATGGGCCCAGATTTGCTCTGTTTTTTAAAAAAACGTCATTTAGGGCCTCAAAACGGCTCTAGAAGTTCGGGACCCAAAAAGCTGCTAAAAATAGTAAGTTGTGCCGAAGCCCAGAAAAGTAAGAAAGAGACAATGGTGGGGCCCCAAGTGGAATAGGTGGGTGACCACCAATATCCACCTAGATCAAGCTTGCAAGGGTGTATAGTTTTCCTAGGGTATACATCCGGCTAAAACAGATCTCTAAATCGGGATGAAAATTAGGCTCCACACCCAACGGCTAGAGCCCCCTTAAATTGCTTCATTAAAAGATACATTTATTTCATTTGATGTCCTTGTGCAGAATCACCTCCACACGGTATAGAATTCAATATTATTGTTGAGTTTACGAAATATTTGTTTCTTTAAGCATGGAGAATTCATGGAGGAACTTTCCTTCATATTGCGAGCATTGAAATTTTGTGGGTATGTCCCATTACTTTTCAATGGAAACTTAGTGACATTACCGTATTGGAGTTTTTTTCCCTTAGAATAGTTGATTTTCCTCCAAAAGCTATAATAAAAATATGAGAAAATTTGATTCATTTTCATTTTGTTTTTAGGATAAAGGATAGAAAGTCGCAATGGCTAAAGCACAAGGGATAATTTTCCCCAACACCAATGCGGGCCATGCAAACTTATGGGAGAAAACCGGAGGTAATCCACAACAAGTACCATGTATAAAAGGAATGATTCGTTGAGAAGGAAATGAGACCACATTACCTAGAATGTGAATATCCTTTAGCTGCAACGACTAAAATGAATCTCTAGGATTGCATCCAATAGGACCCATGGAGGCACTATTGAAATAAAAATCAGACCACCTTTGAGGCTACATAGTAAGAGCACATTCATTTAGCGAACCATATGAGTATGCCACTCATATTGACTAGGAGTGGTACCGGTTCAATAACCATAAGAACTAATCCATGTTAACCATGAACCTTGGAAATTATAGGGATAGGTTTAGGAAAATCGTGACTAGAGGCATTGTTCATGCATGGAGGTATTCCAAGTGCGACAACCACAACAAAATTGGAGGTGCAGAGGAGGAGGAAACCATAATGAAAAGTATATGTGTGTAGATTTTTTCATGAAAATCTACAAGAGCGCTATGAAGAAAAATTTGAAACCTAACTTTTTTCATCGGAACACATAATTTCTTAATAATAATATAAAAGCGATATAATAAAACATAGATATAAAACGAGAATCCACACAATTAACAAAACATTTTTTTATTGGAAACCCAACATGGAAAACCCTTTCCTTGTTGTAGAATTTCATTAATAGATTAAATAAGATCAAATATAAAGAAACATCTATTGAAAATATAGATTTTCTCTTGTTGATCTAGCACAGCAGGTTTTTAACTACTGTACAAAAAATTGGTACAAACAAATCTTAAAAAATAGAAAATAAACAATAGCGAGAGCATAAAACATAAAACGGATAAACACGGAAAATTTTCCTCTGGGATCCCAAATTGGGATGATGAGCTTGATTTTTCATTATGTTCCTTTTAGTCATTACAACATATATATACATGCAGAAGCATACATAAACCCCCCGATCATTAACCCTGGATTAGAACATAACCGTAGTTCCCTTGACCGGATCTACAAAATACAGGGCCCCAAAACCATCATTCCCCAAAACCATGTGTAAACCCATACTGAAACCATGGGCGGGTCCACCCACTGAAAAATAAGGACTGATTTTTTTTTCACCGAGGTGTTGCCCGGGACCCGGACAAGGGGCTATCGCCCCCTATTACACCCACGTGTGACTAGTCGTGGAAAGAATATAACACAAACCCAGCATTCTCCCACTTGTTGTTTTTCTTTCTGCAAGGGGCCATAGGAGAGCTGAGTCATTAGCTCAACTTTGCAGCACCATTGTTTCTCTACACCAAAGAAGAGAACTTCGAGTGCTCACCAGAGACTTTGTCAATGCACTCTGCAACATTCTTCAAAGTGTCCACCTTTACCAACAACACCCTTTTAGCTTCAACCATATATCTCACAAAGTTATATTGAACATCAATGTGCTTTGTCTTTGAAAGATAAACGGGGTTCTTAGCCAAGAAAATTGCACTTTGCCTATCACGGTCTATCATATGGCTTCTTTGCACCAACCCCATACTTGAACACAATCTCACCTTATGTAAGCTTACTTCTTTTCTTGCATGAGTGGTTGCCATGTATTTTCCTCTGTAGTTGAAAGAGCACTCTCTGGGCACATCTTTACTCATCAAGTGACCCCACCTCACATACCCACTTGTAGATCTTCTTTGGTCTAGATATCAACCCAGTCACCTGCATCAACAAAACCACGAATTTACAACAGCACTTCCAATCCTTCTCTTCCCTGGTAGAACAAGCCATAATCACTAGTGCCACGCAAATATCTGAAAACCCGCTTATTTGTTGTCCAATGCTCCTTCAGCAGGTTTGACATAAACACATATTCTCCCACTTCATGTGCAATTTTTGGTCTAGTATAGACCATTGCATATCAGTTACCACTTTGCACTTTGCATATGGAACATGAGACATATTCTCCTCTTCTTCTTGTGTCTTGGGACAGCACATTCGTAGAACAACTTTGTACATAGGAATGAAGTTGTTGCGGTTTACTATTGCGCATATTGAACCTTTTCAGTATAGTCTCGACATACTTCCTGCGGGCCGCTTCGAGCTTCCTCCTTTCTTTGATCTCTCTTAATTTCCATGCCCAAAATATAGTTTGCGGCACAGGGATCCTTCATGTCAAATTTGGAGAACGACTGGGTCTTCAAATCTTGGATAATTTCTTTGTCATTTCAATCAACAGCATATCATTCCACGTACAATACCAAATAAATAACATAGTCACCAATTAATTTAAAATAAACACGGTGATCACTCCTTGCTTTTGGTGAAGCCAAGTCCGTATATAGGTATAAAATTTATGATACCACATCCTTGGTAAACTGTTTTAACCCATACGGAAGACTTCTTTAACCTCCATTACATAGCTCTTTCTTCCACTTCACCATAAAGAATTTAGGTTGTCTCATGTAGATCTCCCTTTTCCGGATCCCACGGTAAGAAGAAATGTTGTCTTCACATCCATGCGATACATGTCAAAATAAAATGCGGTAGCAATAAGAAATAAAGTAATCTAATAGAAATAACTTTGGCAACGGAGAAAAAATATCACCAAAATCAATTCCCGACACTGGGAATAAGCTTTTGCTGCAGTCGAGCTTTGTATTTCTCCACCTTGCCTTCTACATTCATCTTCTTCTTAAACACCCATTTTCTCCCGATGGGCTCCTTCCCGGTAAGCAACTCCACCAGATCCCAAGCCTAATTTTTATACAAGGATGCCATTTCATCAACCATGGCCTCCTTCCATGGTTACCTCCATCTTCTAAATCTACTACCTCCTTGACATTTCTGAGATCATCATCGATTATAGTTAAAGAAAAATTTGAACGGAAAGAAGATGGACTATACCTTGCGGTTGTCTTCTTTCCGGCCAGTCTTCTCATAGCCGGAGCTTGTGGCTCTTCCTCTTCTAAGAATCTTCTTCGTTGTAGAGTCGATTCATCCTCCTTTAGCTCCAACTCTATCTTCTTAGTTTCCTTTGGTAGGACTTCATGTTCCAAAACATCTTTCACACTCTCTGAAAAACACTACATCTCGAAAATTTGTACACAACCTTCCTTGTTTTCGAGGTTCACGAGCTTGTAACCCTTTAAACCATCCTTATACCCAATAAAGATGCACCGTTCAAATTTATTATCCAACTTTCTCCTTTTATCCTTTGGAAAATGTACATATGCATCACATCCAAATACCCTCGAATGTGAAGAGAGGGTTTCTTACCGGTCCATACCTCATGTGGAGTCTTATCCTCCAACGTTGATGAAGGCGATACGGTAACTAAGTAACATGTAGTCTCCACTACCTCTGCTTCATAATTTTTTGTCCTAACCCGGTACCATGAGCATTCTTCTTGCCTTTTCCATCAACATTAACATTTCATTCTTTCCGCAACTCATTTTGTTGAGGTGTGTATGGAGTAGTCTTCTACCATGCTATACCACACTTCTTACGAGAACTCTTCAAATTCCTTCTTGTAGAACTCCCCACCATTATACGGCTCCTCGGCCACATTTATCTTCTTCTGCGCCACGGTTTTCCACGAGCCTTAAATTCTTTAAATCTATCGAAATTGATTTCTTCCTCAAGACATATATCCATGTATTCCTTGAGAAGTCATCTATAGATAAGAAACATAGTACACGGAACTTACCCCGGTGATGGAGCGACACGAGTCCAAACACATCACTTGTGCACAAGCTCTAATATCTTGTTCGCCCTCTTAGCACCGAAGGAAAACTCACCGGAATTCTACTTCCCCTATACACACAATGTTCACAAAATTGAAATCCGGAAGGCTATTGGACATACCTTCTGCCATACCATTTCCATGCCGATGTCTGAGTCCCTTCTCTCCAATATGTCCGAACGCGATGCCATGTGCGGTCTTTTCTCCCGAGAGGGCGCTAGGCTTTCCGCTCCACTTTCGGTAACCACAAAACTGTTGCACCCATCAATAATAGTGTTGCCCTAAAGCTTGTACAAAGTTCAATGTGAACTCCCCGCATTAATACAGTGCTCCCCGAACCATCTTACGGTATCTTTCTCAAACGCGATTTTACACTTGCATCATCCATCTTGCTTTGAAATCATATTCTAGGCAATCTGAAATGTGAAAAAACACCAAGAAGTGTTCTAATGTCCCTTGCAGCTTGACTTGAATTTTTCATGTCAATGATTATGGCCTTCCTATCATCACCTAGAAAGACATACCGCCATCATATTTCTCATACTTGCAGAACCACTCCCTATGGGGAGTGAAGTGAAAGGATACTTTGAGTCAATCAACCATGACTCATGATCTACATGTGTATTTGATGAAGAAGCCAAATACACATCCTATCATACGGTGGTATTTGCAAGCTGACAGAAGGAGCATCATCGGATCCATTTACTTTCTCGAGAGCTTTAGATGCGGTCCTTTGCGGTGCCCTTCCTTTCCACATTTCCAACACACCTTTACAAACTTTCCAAGAGATTTAGATCTCCCTCTAGATTTAGATCTCCCTCGAAACCTTATTCTTGTTTCTATTTTGGGACCTTCCTTGTACGAGATAAGGCATCTCATTCTAGCCCTCCATATTTCTCCCGTCTCATTTCCTCAGAAATGACAATTTGAGACAATATCATCAAAATTTAAAGTAGTTGTATTGCTACCTATTGCAATAACTAGACTATCCTGATGCAGTGAGAACACAACAAACTAATGCGGTTATCTTCATACGGATTTTAATATCAATGGATGATAGGTGACTTACTACAATATTGAAGGTGTTCGGATGCTGTCTTTGAGTCTCATCCTTCATCACTTAGGTTATATACATAGCTTTTACGGGAAAAATTTATTCACCAGAGACTTAGATTGGTACAAAGTCCCAAGTTTGTCCCACAAGGTCTTCGTTGTAGCTTCCCTAAGATACATTCAACAATATTGAATACGAGACACTAGCCAAGTATTGTGCTCTTTGCCTTCGATCTAGTTTCTTCCGGTCTTCATACGACATGTTTGTTGGTTTAATACAGATCTACCATGATCCTTGGTCATATCCTGACAAATCCTCCATCTTGAGCTTCCACAACTCAAAACTGCGACCATTAAATTTCTTGATCTCTATCTTACCACCACTCGCCATCTTCTTTCACCGCAAGAATCGGTCCGCAGATCTCCCATTAAATAGGGTCTACCTCGAGCCCAGAAAAAAACCCCTCAGCAGCCAGACGTCCCCTTGGACGGAAACTTCTGCGATACCAAATGTAGGTTTTAGCCTGTTACATAAATTAGCTACAAATGAATCTTAAAAATAGAAAATAAACAATAAACGAGAGCACTAAAACATAAAACAGAGATAAACATAGATATTTTCCCCTGTGTTCAAATCGGGACGACTGACTTGATTTTTCATTTATGTTCCTTTTGGTTTTACAACACATATATATACATTCAAGAGCATACATAAACCCTAATCCAAATATTTGGATTAGAACATAATAATAAATTCCATGACCGGATCTACAAAATACCGGGGCCGAAAACCATCATGCCCCAAAACCGTATACCAAACCCATGCACAAAACCGTGGGCGGAGTCCGCGCACAGAAAATAACGACCCAAAAAAAAAAATTTTCTGAGACGGCACATGAGAATCCACGACGGGGGGGATATCGCCCCCGGCCCCATTTACCCGCATGTGACTAGTCGTGGAAAGAATATAACTTCCTCTAAACCCAACATAGCCTAGATTTTCAAAAACTTTGATCACAACTCCTGCTTCCTTGTAGGTCTTTGACCTATATTTCCCTATGCAAGTTTGGGCCCATATTATTTAGGGAAAATCCTCCTAAATCCTAGTGCAAACCAACAACAAGAAAGTCTCTCTATAATAGCGTATTGGCTCCTCCAAAGTTTGCACTATCAACAATACGCTCTCCTCGCACAAACTTTTGCAACAATAATGAATCAAACTTGTGTCTTTTGTCCTTCTTTTATCAATTTGATCCATGTTATAATTAGAAAATTATAATTATACAATTAACAAATTTGGAACAAAAGTTGTGATTAACTTAGTTAACTAAGTTTACAGGCCAGAACTCTTTCCAATCATAAGTTGGAGTTATAGAATTTTCCTTGCCTCGAGTCAAAATTGAAGCTCCTAACTCACCTTCTTCCAAACTCAAGCGCCACTTAGATATCCACTTAATTGACTCTCAACTCTCCAAATGAATTTCATATCTCCACAAACTCATCCATCTCCTATGAACTCATCCTTGGTAAAAGGCAATAGAGAAATTTTGAGGTATAAAATAGGCCTCATAAAGAAAATGTA
Source organism: Pinus albicaulis (assembly GCA_034641835.2). NCBI lineage: Eukaryota > Viridiplantae > Streptophyta > Pinopsida > Pinales > Pinaceae > Pinus > Pinus albicaulis. The sequence continues at coordinate 352,139,689 of CM076569.1, forward strand.
CAATCAAAATTCACTTTAATAAAATCAATCACATTTTACGGGATGACATCATCCCCAATGGTTAGTGACATTACTTAAGTTAAAAGTACTTGTGCTGAATTTCAATGATGAATAAAAACACGGTTAACCATGGTAGTGCTCTAAGTACTTTTAAAGTCATAAAAATAAAGTACTCATCAAAGTAATTTCACATTTTTTGAATAAAATATTATTATTGTCATTTCATATTAAAAAATAACAATGCATATCCCTATAGAATCTTCGTGTCTTTACACATTTTTCAATAAATATTATATATCTATATTTTCATATATTTATTTTCGAATTATATATCCAATTCATTTTATTTAATATTACACTTTCAAATTAATTATAAGTTAATATCTATACATATATATTATACATATGAAATGAAAATAAAAATAAACACTGTATACAATTTTAGGATAAATCAAATATATGAATAGTATTATTATAATATTAATATCAATACATAATATAATAGAGAAAAAAGGTATATTAAGTTTAACATAATTTGGGGCAAAAAAGGTCTAAAATTTCAATGTATATAAATCTTATATTATACTTATAAATATAAATTAAATCTATTTCAATATTTTTTTTTCCTTTAATTTTAAATACAATTAATTCATTTCATTATTATCTTATTAATATTATATATTATTATATATAATATTATGAAAAATAATCTAAATGTTATAGAATATATATTATATTCATTGTTATATCATATGTTATTTCTTCTTATGTTATAAATCAAATCAATTCAATATATAATATAAATCTAATACATAAAATGATATATCACATTTATTATATTATATTATTTGATTTTTGTATAATTATACTAATTACATGTTATTATATAATTTAAATATCATAAATTTTAATTAATAGTATATTATACAATTAAGAATTTATGAATTTATATTTATAACTTTTTTTTAAAGTTATTTAAGTACAAAGGACAAATACATTAGTTGTTCATTAATAATGACTTTTTTCTTGAAAAGTTCATTCTTATTTATAGTTACATCAATACAATTTTTTTTATTAATTTTATTTCGGTACAACTTTTTAATTGAATTTAACCAAGGTTAGATGGATTGTGGTGTAAAAGTGAATTGCAAATTCATAAATATAATTTATTGGTTTAGCTATCATTTTATTATTTCATAGGAGGTTCATTTTAGACTTGAAAATTCATAATGGAAATTGATTGTGGTATTTCTCTAGGTAAGGCACAATCCGAAAACCTTCTCTTGCTACTATTTTCAATACTCCATCTTAGTGAGGAGGAATTTTGTACAACTCCAACTTGTCTTTGAAATAGAAAAAATGGCTTCTTGCCAATGCCTTGGTCAAGATATTTATTTTTTAATCCTCACTTAGAATGTACGGTAGCTTCACTATCACCTTTTTAATGAAAGCATGAAATTGGGAAACACTTTTTGCCCCTTTTTTGACGTTGAAAATTGTAAATTTCTGTCTTTCCAACTCCAACTCCACTAAGCTTATTTTCAGTACGAGCTACGCTTGACATAAAAACAAGATTTGTAGAGAATTATGCCTGCATACTCATATATTTTTTTTAAATATTGACATATAGAGGAGTAAATATGTTGCTTACTAACGGCATATACTTGAAATTTTCAGACAAACATAAATAATCACTTTTTGAACCTAATTTATTTTAGGGATGATTTCTTCATTTTTTGGAAATAAACCATATCATGATAATCTACATAGGCGCACCTACTACAATGACTATTTTTCGGTAATTTTAGATTAAATCACCTTTTTATTATTTTTGAAACGGACGAAGACAAACAAAGGGTGATGTTTTAGTACATTTGCCAGTCTAGATTTTTTTTTTCAATGTGATCGTCAATAAGAAAATGAGAATACCCTTTTGAAGAAGACGAGGATAGGAATTGAAATATGATTTTTTTAAGTTTTTTAATGTTGCCATTTTTAAAGTTATTAATTTCATTCACTATAATTTTCATAATAATGAAAATTCTACGATGACACGGTTTAGTATAAAATTAATAACAAATTGAAATTTTTAATGAAACTACAAATATTACATCATTAGAGGAAACTAGATTCGAGAGATGAATCTAATGGTACCAAGTACGAAAGATAACATTATATTTTTGTAGGTGTTCGCCCTTCCAAATGCGCAAGTTCACCGAAAGCGTAGAATTTTAAGGTTTTTTGTTGACTAGAAACTCTCGGGCAAGATAATTTCTCGGGTGAGACATTTAATAAACTCTCAAGCGAGAAATGTTGACTACGACCAAGGAGGTTACCCAAGCCACCACGGAGTTAAATTTAATCGTCAGTGTAAATCTCGCAAGAAAGTTTTACGAACTCTCGGTCGAGGATTTGCATGCGAAAATTGCAAGAGAAGGCGGAACTCTCGGGCGAGAGGTATATAACTCTCGTCGAGAGTTTCTTAAACTTTGAGCGAGAAGTTTAATCGAAACATTTTATCAACGGTCGATGGAGATGCACGAAGATTCATCATATCGGTACGTGATGCTTTCTAGTGAGAGTTGTATATAAATATTCTCATTGAAAGATGAATTCCCCAATATTCCACACACCATTTTGTCGTTGAAGGTTGGAAGGTGCGAAGGTGTCAAAATGGGTGCGAAATCGAAGATTGTTTTGGGTGCGAAATGTAGCGAAGTGTGTGTGAATAAGTAATGCTTTTTAAACATTCAATCAAAGTAGCACATATTTTCGATAGGAAGTGAAAATTTTATGAAAAAATTATATTTTTATTTTTTATAAGAATTTAATTACTTGATATTTTGCAAAATGTCTCTATGAAGGCATGAAGTATTTTTGCAAAATGTCTTTATGAATTTAATTTTCTCTCTTATATAAGGCATGAAGTACTTATTCTGAAGTCTTTATATTTTTTTGTGTTTTTGGTCCAAATAGAATTGGATTTTAGGTTTCCAATTTTGTGAGCATGCGAAGCAAAAGGAATTTCCAATCAAGGCACAATTGAACACGAACTAATTCGGTGAAAAAGAATGAGAGATTACAGGCGAGAGGAAAGGGAAATATTAAGCCATGAAATAAATGTGGAGGTAGAGCATCGTGAAAAGCGATGTAGAGGTGCACATATGACGAGGAAACGAGAAATGTTGAAGAAATTATAAACGAGAGACATTGAAAACACAAATGTCGAAGAGAATGTTGAGGAACTTGTCAATGAGAATATTGAAACACAAATGTCCAAGAGAATATTGATATCGATCTCACTCGTGAGTAAATAGTTTCTTCAATTTGAATTTTGTATTTTCTTTTAAAACATTGTAGTTCAAGATAGTTTTAAAATTAAAAAAATATATGTCAATTTCGAGTAGAATTTAATCATTGTTTATGCAAGGACAACATCAAAACCACAAGAAGATACTACCACGCCTACATTTCACTGCAATTAATTGGAAGTTCCAAGAATGTTGTATACGACTATAACTTTCTAGATAATATGGATCCAACTAAAATTGAAGAATTAGAACCACCAATGCTTCAGATAGTTCGAGATAAAATAAATTGGGAGTTGAAACATGCTTTTTGAAGGTAAACCTATCATAGCACATGCTCGTATGTTACATATATTTTTAAAGCACCGAATCTCTCATAAATGTTGTGGAATTATTGGGCATTAAAAGTGAGAAAGAGATTTTAGTAAATCAAATGGTATCAAAAAATGTGACGCCGATCGCTTGCCACACTAGCAAAAAAGTGAACTCAAGTTGAAAATAGTGCTCATACAACACTTTTAATAGGTGTACTCGCTGAAAACAAACTACATCAAGTCGGTTGATGTTAGAAACTTCAAAAAAATTTAAAACATCAAGAAAAATTTTTATGGAGGCATACAAAATTTAGAATTCAATTAGATGAGAATGATGAACTTGCATGTTGGGCTAATATCTACATGCATCCATATTATGTAGACTTTCCGATGGTGTGAGGGATAGGGTAAAAAGATTTTTTGGAATTTGAATTCTTGTGTGTCACCAAATAGAAAAGGATGTTATGCGACGTTGTATATCTAGGGGAGTTTATGAAACTCATGCCAAACATATAACACGAATGTCAGTGTCAGAGTGAATTATTCTAGAACTTTATGGAGAGTAATACCGATGTGAAGGTTTCCCTTAGCACATTTGTGAATATTAAACCATGGTATGTCAGCCTATCAATCGTTCGAGACACATGTTGTTATCGATACCATGTATAGTTCCAATTATTTTATGAGACATTTGTAAATTTTGGCATAAAATATTGGTCAAATGACCTCTCATTCAAGTGTACATGAATTTTTATTGAAGATATTATGTGACGATAGAACAATAAATTATTTTATAAAAAAGAATGTGTTGGTCTGAAGAAAATTCTCAATGTTCTCATTTGGCACTCTACGATGCAAAGTATCCCATTCATGCTAATGATCCTGCACTATCAAACATCGGTCTCAATTGAAGCGATATGAAAATTTTACTTACACTCATGTTGTGATTCAAGCACAACATGCCAGATCACTTTACTTGAGACGACATTTCAATGACATCTTTTATGGATAAGTTCAGGTGAAAATATACAAATATATTAAGCATTTTCATATAGCACGATGGTAGGATTTCTGTAGCTTCAAGCAATCACATGATGTGTTCCCAAAGGAACAATATTATCGTTGGTTGATTTTGCCGAGAATTACATGTTTAGTCTACAAAAGGAGATACAAAGTGAGTATTATCATTGCACATCAAGTATCTATATTTGTCCATATTTTGTATAGACATGCACAAAGCTTGATATCGATGGTTTTGATAGCTGATGAAAATAATCGTGATGTGATTAAGGAGTACCATCTCTACATCGATGATGATCGAACACATGATACATGTTTTTTCAGCATTATTTAATGTTATTATAATGAATTGTTGAAACGAAGGGTCACTTTTTAAAGTATATTGGGTATGGTCGGATGGTTGTGCTAGTCAAATTAAATCAACAAAATCATTCTTTTGGTTGTCTCGTCTTCATAAGAGAACCAAAATTCGACATACATGGAATTTCTTTGAGATAAGGCATGGAAAAGGAGACCACGATGGGCTGGCATGCATAAAATGTGCACTTAGGAGGCATTAATTGAATCACTTAGCTTCCCGACTCAAATTATTTAGAATTTGTTAATTGGTGCAAAGACAATTTAAGTCATGTATCGAACCCAAGGATGGTTGATGTACAGATAAGGGTACACTTTTAACTAACAATATATTATACATGTCTAGAGATATATGTGTATACATGTGTGTGTATTTTGTTATCAAAAAAATATTAAAGTATTGTTCAAAATTTGACTCATACATGTGTGTGTTTTTCTCAAGCATGTACTTTTGGTATATTTGTAATGGGTGATGTTGATAGATCTTGCCATTTAATTTCCTTGCAATCCCTCAAACAAGAAGTTTACACTCAATTAGGAGTAAAGAACATGACAAATATACATTTCATTGATAAACGAAAGTGCTCTTGCTATGCATGTATTGATGAGACAAAGTCCATCGATGATAGTGAAACCAATTTAAGAAATTTGTTAAACCATGGAAACACAAAGAATTGACACCATTACCCCCATTTGGAAACGTGAATGACAAGGAAATGGACAATGAAGTGGTCATGATTGACAATGATTATGATCATGTTTCGATATAGTTAGAGAAGGTGATTTCTTCGTTGTCATTGCACCGTAAAATACCCGAGTAAAAAAATGCATTATTATTTTTTACGATGCACTATGTCTAAATTCACGTTGCTGCAAGAGTATAATGATCCATCAAATTATACATACCCAATCAACATTAATGGTGTTAATGGGAAAATTTATTTGAAAGGTAAAGAAATGTAAAGATGCATAATATTTTTCAATATTACATGAGAGGTTATTTATGACCCAATATAGTCATTGGTCATAGCAACTCTGGCTTGCGCTGAAGCAAGTGAAGAGTAGGACAGCGACAATGGAGTTATTGATAGATGATCATGATGTTGTCTCTGAAATTTTCCTGCTAGCACATTTCATATCGAATGGAAAACATTGTTCAAGATGAACAATGAACTTTGATTCTAGGGTTAGAACATATAATTGCTACAATGTGATAGGAATTTATATAGTTTAAGACTATATTGTGGATTTCTTTTCAAATAAATGGACATGTGGATGGTTAGATGTGTGTTGGTATGAACAATATATTATGATCTATCGGATATGCGCTTTGCTAGATAATTGCTATGGTGATTTGATGTGTCCATGATATGGTGATTTAATGTTTCCATGATGTTTACTCCTGATGATCTTAACTCGCCCCTTTTTTGCATGGATATGATGGTGATGAATTAATATTTAATTACATATATATTCTTGTATTGTTAGTTTATTTTTGATATCAAATGTCATCATATTTTCATCTCTTTATTAGTTTAGATTAGTTTAGATTTGATGTGGCTAATCTCTTCATTATTTTCTTTTCTCATGATGGAGGTCTCCTAATTTTATTTTCCATCTCCTTGTAGTAAGGAAAATATGTTTTCGTAATGTGCATTGATGTTGGACATTCTATTAAAATAATGAAATCGATGTTTGGTTGCAATAAAATATTGACATAGACTTAACATTGACCCACTCTACTCGACATTAATGATTTCCATCATTTACTTCTCTATCAAATGCCATCACCTTAAGTAGTTATAAATATTTTTCAGAAAGTTTTTACACTACAAAGCACACCTTTTAAGAATTGAAGTGTAGGGGATCTATTGCATATAGGAATTTTCCAATGAGTTCTACGTTCCTATAAAATCTTCAACTAGTTGTCCACATGGCTCAAATCAAGATGTTTGACTTCACAAAATTGGTTGAGAAACAAATTTTTTTATTTGAAACAATGGTGAGTGGGAGGCCAAAGTGTATCTATACATCTGAAAATCATGAATTTGTTTTTGGAATGTGCATTGATGTTGGATAGTCTTACTTTCAAAGAATGAAATTGATGATGCTAGAAAAATGGGATACTAGCATAAATCGTTTTTGAATGTGCATTGATGTTGATGAGACTTACTACAAAGAATGAAGTTGATGTTTAGTTGCAATAAAAGATTGACATGGAGTTAACATTGACCCACCCAGCGTACATTAATTATTTCCATCATTTAATTCTATGTCTTATGCCATCTGCTTTAAGTAGTTATAAATATTTTCTAGAAAATTTTTACACTACATAAAGCACACCTTTGTACATCGAAGTGTAGGGGATCTATTGCATATAGGAATTTTCCGTGAGTTATGTTTTTCTATAAAATTTGCAACTAGCTACCCACATGGCTCGACCGAAGATGTTTGAATTCACAAAATTGGTCGAGAAACAAAAAATTTGTGATTTGAAACAATGGTGAGTGGGAGCGAAGTGTATCCATTCATGTGAAAATCATAAATCTTTTTTTGAATGTGCATTAATGTTGAGACAGTTTTACAAGCAAAGAATGAAATTGATGATGCTAGAAAAAATGAGATACTAGCATAAAAAGGTGTAATTATGGTGTGATTGAATGACTAATTAATTTCTTTCGACGATGTCCATGGAGATAGATTCCTATGGCTGATAGGTTGCTAGTAGTGGTCGATACAAGCCTATTTTCTTGTTATTAGGCTTTGCTATGCTATAGATGGAACCTCACGAATGAAGGATTCAATGTTCTTCCATATTGATGGTTAATAAAAATTATGTTGGGAGATGTTGAAGCTCCTTATTGACACCAAAAATGCTGTTTTACTTGTAAGAGGGAGAATGAGCCTTTTCAAAATAAACTCATGTATTGTGCTTTGTGGATACACGATTAATAAAATTTCTAAAGAAAACTATCCTTGAGAATGTAAACCAAAAATGGAGCTTGGTTCATAGTTGTATGAGGTTCACTTTTAAATTTTACTAAAATATTTGTATGCAAGGGTAATAACATCATTCTTCGATGATCATGCTGTTCCCCTCGAGAGAGGGCTTCATGTCAATGTTTGGTTCTAATTCCATAGGTAAGAAGTTCGAGATGAATGCTAGATTTTCCCTAGCATTGTCAAGTGTAGGATTCAAGGTAGTTTACCTTTCTTTAGCCTTAAGTCGTCATCATAGAACAAATAAGCTCTTGTTGAGCTTGAATAGTAATCTACACCTTATGGGATTTCTTGAGTCTATGACCTCTTCTTTGATGGGGTTTTCCTTTGTGGGTTTTTTTGACAAATCTATGTTCCTACATGCAAATGTTTGTGTGACCCTACTATTTTGAATTATTTAATGAATGCACAATAGTGTAAAGAATCAAACAATCAATTTTACAGGATAATACATAGTGGTACCGAACTCGCATTTTCCATTCTAAGAAATCCCTACCAAATTTTAGGAAAAAAATTGACTGTAGAAATATCACTTGAGAAGGTCAAAAATTCGACAAGATAGCCATACATAAAACAAACTAGTGCTTGAATGCTGGTAGCAACATGGAGGACTTGGTTACTTTGGTCTGATAGTGATGGTGAATGTTCGGAAAGCTTCCCAATGTATAGCACCTTTGGGTGCAAGCGGGAGAGAAATCATTCTAGCAAGGAAGATTGCATGCATGAAGGCCATTGGGGCTAAAAAGTAGAAACCACATCCAAGAAAAAAGAAACCAATTTTGAATAATAGTAGAAGGAACCTAATTGAAGAAAGAAGGAATCCACTACAACAAGTTCAAACAAGTATTGAGAAGTATAAAGAAGTGAACCTTTAAGCATTTGAAAATGTCCAGGTTGAAGCAGAAGGCAAAGTAGAGTGAAAGTTGTGCTATAGTTGGTTTACCAATTGGTATTTAGTCATCTTGCAACCATTTATTCTAATATCCAAATGAATGTGAATGAGAATATCATTTAAGAAACTAAAATATCTTTAATGTGAGCTATTAGAGCTCTATTTTAAGCAAGATTACTCGGACTATGAACTTTGAGAACCATGTTTTCTTTGGCATCGGTGAGAGCTCGACCTTCGTTATGTTTGGGAAAGCGTAGTACCTAGAGTTTCCAAGTGAATTTGGATCACACCTTGCCTCTTCGACTGCATGAGATCCTTGGGCCAATCAGACCTAACCTTTCCTCTCTGAACTTCCCCTCGTCATTTTTCCAAAAACAAAGAAAATCCAGAAAACTATAAGAATAAAATTTGCATGCATGCATGTCACCTCAATGTTAAAAGCCTATAAAAGTATTGGTGCACCCTCTTGTATACTCTACTACCACACCCTCATCCATAGTCCATAATGCTTCACGAATCAATGTTGTACATATATGTTAAGATTTCCATTGCCATAGACAAACATGTATGTAAGGATCTCGTAGTACTACTTTGCTATACATTATATTGTAGTATGGACTGTCCAACACCTCCTTTGCTGAATTGTTTTTTCTATACCTATTCCTTCTTTTCCCATGCACACCCGGACTTTGACACACTTTCCGGGTACCAAAAATGAATAGGGTAGGGTGGTTACATCTCAAGTTCTCATACACGAAAAAATGTGTTAGCAAGCAATGAGGCGGGATGCTCTACCTCACATATTTTGGCTCCACCATTCCATAAATTCATATGAAATCTATTATAGAATAATATAGATTCATAAAATAGACCATACAAACATGTATAAAGGCTTTGTGAAATTTTTTCTCAACGAGAATCATCAATGTAACATATCCAGCGCCTCTCGTTGTGTTAAAAAAAGATAGACCTCAACTCAACCAAATGGATGTTTAATAAAAGATGAAGTAAAGTGTCTATTTACCTTCTTGAATAATAAAATCATATTGTATTGTGTTGTAAGAAAATGCATCTCAACAAATTGAACTAAAATTTTAAACTTGCTTGATAAAACTAAAACCAACACATGAAAATGCATATGCCCTAATCTATTTAACTAATAAACAACATGAAAATTGTTGAAGCTAACAATATCCCCACCTATCTACCTGTTGAGTGCATGCATGCATGTCTCGGTCTTAAAACTTGAAGTACAACATTAAGGACTCAAAACCCGCACACACATACGTAGAAATATAAACCAAATAACATAGACTTTCAAAATTGCAAGAGTAATACCCCTTTAATTGTTACCAAGAATAAAAAGGTTAAAACACCTGCGAAACATCTCCGTGGGACGTTAGACAACCTTTTCAACAAACTTGGTTTAGGTATGAAATGCTTACTAATATATAGAAAATATGGATGATAGACTAAGATAGACTATAAAAGTTGCATTTTACAAGTAGTAAATGTCTACCTTCTTGAAGAGGAAGTTGGTTGTTGGCAAGGTGCTTGGTCTACATAGGCTTCCTAATATCTTAATAGTCCAAACTCTAGTTTTTATTAAAGGATCAATCTAGATCATCTAGAAGGCATGGGACAATGAAAAAAGATTCCGATTTAGATTTTTGGAAGGCATGGGACATGGAAATACCTAAAATGTTGACTATGGAAGTGAAGCCTCGTGGCTTCATCCTTAATGAAAATGTTTGGGATGAATTGAAATTGTGAATCACCCATCGCTTGTTCAATCTTCTATCGCTCACCTTCAAGGTGATGCATTTACAAGTAAAGCATGAAATGATAAAACAAAAAACGTAATTACATTAATCGCTCCCTTCATGACATTATCGGACTCATCTTTAGCATAATTTGATTCGATAGCATAAATTATTGTGTCAACGATTGAAAAGGAATAACAAAATTGGAAGTATGTGCAACAAAAGTCTAACTTGTTTGTAGATGCCTACATCCAATATACAATTCAACTCACCTAAAATGTAGACTCTCTGACCCAAAGCCTACGATCTCCTTTGGGGGCTCGGGCTTGCATCAAATCAATATTATCCCTGCTAAAAAGTAGAAACTAAAGTTAATAAAAAATTTCTGCAAAAATAAATATAATAAAAAGCAAAGATAAATATGCTTAATGAAAAGTATCAATACTTGTGTCACAATCGAACTAGAAGGAGTAATCTCTTCAAAGCGACTCTTGATGTATGTACCACATACTTTCGAAAATTCAATAATGTTAAGAGCCACACCATACAAAATATTTCATCTTTTCTAAAGTCACTTGCAAATTAACGTAAAAATATAGATATATAATAATTGCGAGACTACTAGAACATATGAAGGTATCATGTCTTCGAAGCTCTTCATGTGAGCGTTAACTGAAAATTCCATAATGTTAAGATCATACTCATATAAAATTATTTGACATAAATTCATTTTCAATTTGATGTACAAAAATATAGATAAATAGTAATGAATGTGGCACATGTACATGATGTCCCATGATATACGTAATGAGGATCAAGGGCCAAGCAATGCTGCTTTCTAAGAATTTTGTAAAGCTGCATAAGTTAAATAAATATATTGGCATAATTTTTTTGTAGACTAAATGTATATACTACCAAAAACATGTTACATGCACTCTAGCTCATCTTATAAATGTGTATTTTGAAAATAGATCAAAACATGCTTATACATACCTCACCCATGGTGTGCATTTGTTGTCTAATGGCTTGCTCAGAGTGGTCTCTATATGAGGACGCATACTCCAAAAGCTCATCTCACTCCATCTCCCTCAACATGTCATCCGGAATACTCACAAATGAAAGAACTCCTGCACTAGATGAAGGTTGGCTTGTCCCTAAGCCGATTTCCCACATGTGACTCAGTCTGTAGGTCATTGCATCCAAATTCACCAAGGTTCATTTCTCGTCATTTGCAATCATTAAAGAGTCATTTTAATTTTGAGTCGGTGGCTTGGGCTTCTAAGGCTTCAATAACATGTGCAAAGCCGGAGGGAAGGTTCGGGTGAAGTGTTTATTTCGGGAATGTCATCGTAAATAATGCGAGATTGATTCTCTTCAAACCCCGTTTTGAAGAAGAAATCATCATGTGTCTTTGTAATAAATAGGTAAGTTGTCAAAGTATTTCAAATTTTACAGCTTCTTCAATGGCAAAGCAGCCTTTCCAAGACTCCAATCTCGCGTAAAAGCAACCAAGTGTCATCGACCAAAACTCAGCAAGAAAAAGCCAAAGAACAAACATTGTATTAAGTGATCTATTGTCAAAGTGCCAAACACTATAAAAGTGGGTCATGGAGTAAATTTAAAAATCAAATCTGATTTTATGAGATATTTTTCTTCATATATAAATCATGGTAAAAAATTCATTTGCACGAATCCTCAAGGCGAGTCGATTTATGAAGTGGAGGGCCGAAGACGTGTTTAGCAAAGTGTGGACGGGCATTGAAGGTGCGCGCTTACCCATACAGGAGGCGTGCTACCCGCGATAAGGGGCGCTACGCATATAACTTCACCGCTCGTGCCACACGGGCGTACGCATATGGTGCACGCTACGCGTTGAGTTAGCACTTACGCATACGCTCACAGAGCCAAATTTTGCTCCATGCGTCCGATTTGATGTCCACAACACCTCAATTGGCTTGCAAGTTTAATTTCGGATTGGATCAGAATCTCTTGTAGAAATTTCGATTGATGTGTGGTGGAGTAAGGCCGCCCAGGCATCCAGTTGCGACCCTAATATGCTTAGACCGTGGGTGATGCGGTCGTGTCTAGGGTTCTTTGGATTTTCACCCACTCCCACTAACATGAGCTGCTCGTATTACGGATACTGAGATTCGAGGTGAATTCAGAAGTTATAATAAGAGATCCCATGGAGAAAAGGGCGGCGAGGAGCAGCCCAATCGCAGAAATGGCCACATGAGCAGCTGCTAGCACTGGGCTAGCAAAGACTTCAGGCACTCGAAATTCCAATGTCGAAAATGAAAAAAAAGAGCTTCCATAGGTCCCCCACCTACCATGAACGCTCTTCACAAACCCAATTGAAGAGTTGGGACATCATCTTCATTTTCATCATCGAAATTGAAGAACAATGCAAGTGTGACAATGAGAAGGACAAAGACACACCCAGGCTCTCAATCGTGATCGATGGAAACAAACGCCTTGGATTAATAATGGAGTGAATAAGGCATTAGGCGCTAATAAGTTATTTGGTGAACGTGACAGCTGCACGAAGCATTGGTCCACTGCGTGCATTACTTTCCAAAGATGCCACAGTGGAGGATGCAATTAAAGCCACCCTTTTTTCTCTATGCCAAGGAAGGGCGTCAGCCTCTCTCGGTAATGATCCTACCTCCTTTGGACTCCATTATTCACAATTCAGCATCAGCCGTTTAAATCCAGGTGATAAGGTGAGGGACTTGGGTTCCCGTAGATTCTTCCTCTCGTTCGAAGGAGGCAGCGATAAGAGCGTCCATGGCGGAGAATTCACCGTTGTTACGAGCAGCTTTCATCGTTATCTTCATGTGGAAGCGAGATTCGAGCATCTCGAGAATAAAGGAGCCGTGGTACAAAAAAGCTTATGGGCTCGTCATCTACGTCATCGCGTGATAATGACATGTAAGATATCGATAGGGATAGGTTGGAGTCTTGGGACGATTTTGGCACTATATCCAAAAGAAGTGCGATCGATCTTCAAGGCAAGAGTTCATCAATCGAAGGTGTTTTCATTTTAAAAATGGTTTTGTTTCAAAAGGCAAATATAACGTGGCAATTAAGGTCAAAGGACAAAATTAGAGAGAAGATATCCATAATGTACGGAGCGGTAAAATTGGGGGCCTATTTTTTGTTTTCGGTTGTGATTCGGAAGGGTCTTCGGCTACAGGTTCTCGCACTCATTTGTTATCAACACTGTATGCCGCTCCCTTTTTTTAGAGCGAGACTTTTCCTATTTTCAAGATTTTAGGTGAAAGACTGCCCCTATTTTCATCGATTTGTTTTCCCCATCTCTGAGTTTATTTATACATTGAAAATAATTTTTGTAAAGGGGGAGAATTCGAGAGTTGTGGGAGGAAATAACCCAGGCACTATCATTGTGCATTTTGCGAGAGGAGTAATTAGATAGTGTCAGCCTGATTTATAAGATTCTGTGGCTTAGAAGTTTAGCATAATGTATTTTCTCTATGTTTCATATGTACCTTGTAATGTTTTTTCATTTCATTCATAAATCGTTTTCAATTTGAATGCTTGAGAGTAAGAAAGGGTAGAACTCGACCATTGCTCCACCTTGAGGAAAGTGTTCGGACTTTGTGTGGCTTTCTTCATAATCGAAAAGGATTCATACATTAATGCTCCTTTCTATATCTTAAATAGTCTTTCACGCCATTTAATTTCAATTTAATTGTTAAACTTCACTCCTATCTTGCCTTATGGAATAATATGTACCTTTGATTAAACCTCTTGTCTTCTTGTCCTTAATCCCATGCAGCTCAGAACCCAATCATTTATTAAAAACATCATTTCATATCTATTTACTAGCCTAAAATCATTATCGCTTTCGCATTTAGGTCATCTCGGCCCTGCTTTTGAAAACCTTTTGCCGAGATAGACCCGGAGAGAGCCTCTCTCGTCCTCGTAGAGCTAGCTACGAGGCTGAGCATGGTTTGATGTAGCCTTGAGTTTTACCTTATTTCAGCCTAACGTAGATTTGAGTGCTAACATAGTGGCGACTCATCATGGATAAGTCTTCGGAAAGGATGACAAAGTTCGGATCCAATTTCTGATGGTGGACAACGGTGAGACACCGCAAAGGTGAAATCGTTCACTCTGGAGACTCCAAACTCGATCCCAGAGAGATTCGGAGCTCACGCGATCCATTCATGCAATGGTAGGGTATGTGGGCAAACCACGCTTTGTGTGAAGTCAGTAAAAGAAGTAAGAAATCGGTTAGCGATTTTTAAATTAATGAAGAATTTTTCGATGTCTTGCTTCAATGTTTGAAATCTCTGACTTTCCTCTTGAAGCTAAGCGGTGTCTGTGAGGTTAATTGTTGAAAAGAATTGAGAAGGAGATTCGGTGTTTAAATGATCGGATCCAAATCATATGATTTCCGAGATCCCGAAGGTTCTTGGAAACTCTTCCTCCTTCAAAACAAGAAACGAAATAGCATGCCGCCACGGATGTTTGCATTGACAAGTGTGCAGTCGGAAGTATGTATTGCGCAGTTGGGGCAACGAACGCAGTCGGCTTTTGCGATCCTATTGCAACGTACATGGAAGTGTTTTTCGGTTTGGCTGACAAATCAAAGCGTCTTTTACATGATCAGACTCATTATGCACATGTAGGGCCGCGCAATTACACCGTGGACTGTGGAAGCACTATCAAGCAACATCCTTTTCCATCTGCCGGATTGGTTACATTGGAAGGCCCATACACATGATTGTACATATCACATCAATATGCAAGTGGTTGCCATCATGATTTTAAATCTTGATGGGTACTGCATGCCTTTTTCAAAAAGCTTTTCTGTTTTAATTGAGTCATTTTCGGTTGGCATCGAGCTCGAGTTTGAGTCGATTTTCTAGTTAATAAGTTGAGTCATCAGTCTTTAGTCTATTTGTAAAAAATAATGGATTCCATTGCCCAATGGATGGAGGCACTATCTTCTCTCCCAAAGCTCTGTCGCTCTTGGCACCTCCAAGAAGCGCGGGATGCTATCCCATTGGAGCCAATGTTAGACTCCATCTTGTTAGGCACATTAAAGTAAATTCACTGAGTTTCATTTCTCGTCATTTGCAGTCATTAAAGAGTCATTTTAATTCTTGAGTCCAGGGTTTGGTCTTCAGAAGGCTTCAATAACATGTGCAGGCCGGAGGAAGGTTCGGTAAGTGTTTATTTTCGGGAATGTCATCGTAAATAATGCGAGATTGATTCTTCTTCAAAACCCCGTTTTGAAGAAGAAATCATCGAATGTGTCTTTGTAATAAATAGGTAAGTTGTCAAAGTATTTAAAATTTTACGGTTCTTCAATGGCAGCGGCCTTGAGTGGCTCAATCCCGCAAAAGCAACCAAGTGTCATCGGTCTAAAACCTCGAAAAGCAAGAAAAGCCAAAAAACAGGCATTGTATTAAGTGATCTATTGTCAAAGTGCCAAACACTATAAAAGTGGGTCATGGAGTAAATTTAAAATCAAATCTGATTTTATGAGATATTTTTCTTCATATATAAACCATGGTAACCAATTCATTTGCACGAATCCTCAAGGCGAGAAGTCGAATTTATGAAGTGGAGGGCCAAGACGTGTTTAGCAAAGTTGTGGACAGGGGCATTGAAGGTGCGCGCTACCCATACGTGAGGCGCGCTACCCATATAAGGGGCGCTACGCATATAAATTCACGGCTTTGTGCAAAAAAAACACGGGCGCTACGCATATGGTGCGCGCTACGCGTTGGGTTAGCACGCTAGGCATACGATCACAGAGCCAAAGTCCTGCTCATGCGCCCGATTTGATGTCACAACGCCTCAATTGGCTTGCAATTTTAATTTTTGGATTGGATTAGAATCTCTTGCAGAAATTTTGATTGATGTGTGGTGGGAGTAAGGTCGCCCCAGTGGGCATCTGTTGCAGCCAATACGCTTGAGACCCGTGGGTGATGCGGTCGTGTCTATGGTTCTTGATTTTCACCCACTCCGTCTAACATTTTTGAAGGCTCGATATTACGGATACGGAGATTGAGGTGAAGTCGGAAGTTATACAAGAGATCCCATGGAGAAAAGGGCGCGAAGGAGCAGCCCAATCGGAGAAATGACCACATGAGCAACTCGCGGCTCGAGGACCGATACCTCGAAATTCCAATGTCGAAAATGAAAAAAAGGCTTCCATAGGTCCCCCACCTACCATGGACGCTCTTCACAAACCCAATTGAAGAGTTAGAGGCATCATATTCATTTTCATCATCGAAATTGAAGAACAATACGAGTGTGACAATGAGAAGGCCAAAGACACACCCGAGCTTCTCAGTCGGGATCAATGGAAACAAACGCCTTGGATTAATAATGGAGTGAATAAGGCATTAGGCGCTAATAAGTTGCGGTGAACGTATGACTGCACGAAGCATTGGTCCCTGCGTGCATTACATTTCCAAAGATGCCACAGGTGGAGGATGCAATTAAAGCCACCCTTGTTCTGCCATGTAAGGAAGGGCGTAAGCCTCTTCCTCGGTAATGATCCCGCCTCCTTTGGACTCCATTATTCACAATTCAGCATCAACTGCTTTAAATCCAGGTGATAAGGTCGAGGACTTGGGTTCCCACACATTCTTCCTCTGTTCGAAGGAAAGCGTCGATAAGAGTGTCCATGACGAGAGAATTGCTCTGTTGTTACGAAACGCTTTCATCGTTATCTTCATGTGGAAGCGAGATTCGAGCATCTCGAGAATAAAGGAGTGCATTGGTACAACAAGCTTATGAAATCATGTCTTTGTCATCACCTCGTTTGATAATGACATGTAAGATATCGATAGGGATAGGTTGGAGTCTTGGGACGATTTTTGGCACTATATCCAAAAGAAGTGCGATCGATCTTGCAAGGCAAGGTTTTCGATCGAAGGTGTTTTTCATTTTAAAATGGTTTTGTTTCAAAAAGGCAAATATAACGTGGCGATAAGGTCAAAGGACAAAATTAGAGAGAAGATATCCACAACAACAGAAGCGGTAAAATTGGGGGCCTATCGGTTGTGATTCGGAAGGGTCTTCGCCTACGAGTTCGCCAATTCATTTGTTATCAACGAACAAATTGTAACAACTGCTCCATTTTTTAGAGCAAACTTTTCCTATTTTCAAGATTTTAGGTGAAGCGCCTCTATTTTCATCGATTTGTTTTCCCCATCTCGAGTTTATTTATACATTGAAAATCATTTTGTAAAGGGGGAGAATTCAAGAGTGCATGGGAGGAAATAACCCAAAGACTAACATCATTGTGCGGTTTTGACGAGAGGAGTAATTGAATGGTTAGCTCTGATTTTATAAGATCCCTCGTGGCTTGAAGTTTAGCATAATGTATTTTCTCTATGTTTCATATGTGCCTTGTAATGTTTTTTTCATTTCATTCATAAATCGTTTTCGCTTTGAATGCTTGAGAGTAAGAAAGGTAGAACTCGAGTCATTTGCTACGCCTTGAGGAAGTGTTCGGACTTTGTGTGGCTTTCTTCGCACTGGAAAGGATTCATACATTAATGCCCTTTTCAGCTATCTTAACGGTCTTTCCACGCCATTTAATTTCAATTTAATTGTTAAAGTTCACTCTATCTTGCCTTATGGAATAACTCAGTACCTTTTGATTAAACCTCTGCATTTTGCTCGTCCCTTAATCCCATGCAGCTTGAAAAACCCAATCATTTATTAAAAACATCATTTCATATCTATTTACTAGCCTAAAATCATTATCGATTTTCACATTTAGGTCATCTCAGCCTCTTTGAAAACCCTTTTGCCGAGATAGACCCGAGAGAGCCCTTCCTCTCTAGTCCTCGTAGGGCTAGCTACGAGGCCGAGCGTGGTTTGATGTAGCCTTGAGTTTTACCTTATTTCGACTAAAGGTAGATTTGAGCGCTAACACCACCCCTCCTAAAGCGACTACAATATGTTCTTGTATCTTCTCCCTCATTTGAGATGCAACACTAGAGATAAGGCCTAACTCCTCGGAAGTGTAAATACTCTAGGTGGTTGAGGTGCTAAATGAGGTGTTGCAGGGCCTAAACCCAACATCTCACATAGCGTCGAGTCGTTCATATGTATGACCTTTTCCATATCCATAGAATTTGGACCCCATATCCGTATAGTTAGGGTCCATGTGCTCTTGTAATTGAGCATACAACATCCTAACAAAATATTTTGACACCTCATCATTATTTGGGAACTTCCCCTTTATGCATACAGGAACTTCTTATAAATATAAGGTGCAATATTGGGATCATTGAATCTTGCATTCTTCAAACAATTTTGTCTTCGGTCTGAAGTCAAATAGTGACAAGGCCATTTCTTTAGTGACCCTACTTTTAACTTCATTGTAGGAGTGGATACCAATCATTGATGCTCTCCTCCTATGCATCATGTCAAAAAAAACTTTGGGTTGATAGTCCAACCCCACAATAAGTCTCTATCAGACTCTCCAAATTGTGCGAAAAAAATTTGGAGACAATCTTGACTAGGGGTAGAGAGATTTCAACTTTGAAATTCATTGCACAATGTCATGGAATGCTCCCTCATTCCATCAACAATAAGTAAGGAGATGGTGTCTTCCCAAGGCATATCCTCAAGAATATCACTAGGATGGGTTTAAAGGGGCTCATAGCTCGGATTTCGAGAAATGTCATGAACCCTACAACCTCTCCCCCTAGGAGGGTGAAGACCACCACATTGTAACATGTTAAAGTATTTCACATATTAAAAAGTAAATAATTTATAAGGAAAATTTTCATTTAAAAAATTTGTCTGGTCATTTGAAAATACCTCATGGAAAAACTATCTCATCCTCTTCGCTCATTCGACTAGGATTGTTTCCTTTCGAGGAATGAAGGTCTCTACTAGCCACTTGTAGCAAAACATTAAATTTTTTTATCACACAAGTACATGAGACACAAAATAAGTTTCACATTAAACATGCATCAAACAATCATTTTTCCTTTAGATTTTACTTGAACAAGATCTATCCAAGTGTGGGATGATGCCACAGGCACCGAGACATTGTTCTCCTCTGTCCCTCACCGAAATAGGCCCAACTCCTACATTTGCACCTATGGAGCATAATGTTTTCACATTAAACACATGTCATTTGAAAAAAAAGTCACATGTTCAACATTGAATATAACTTAAACTTGAACATTTTAACTAGCAATCTAATGTGTAACTATACCGGGTGATAATATACCCCTCGAATGGGATCTAAGAAATTGTAGATGAATGGGAACAAAGGGTCTATGGGGATCCTCTTGTTCTATTTCAGGTATCAGGCGCACGAGTGATATGAGTGCATCCACACTGCGAGACAAAAAATTTCACATCAATCAATTTTTCACAACGAACAATAAATATAACCTACTTGAAAACATGACATAAATAAACGTCCAATGTACCCGATAATCCTCCTCTCATGGAGAGGTCTCTAGAGGGCTCATCTAATGCCATTGTTGCTATAGTATCAAATCAAATTTCTTTCCCCTCATAAACAAATTAGAAAAAAAATTATCAATCGACATTCATGTCATCAACCAATGGATACGAGTTCTAGTAGCTCCTTGACATAGAGGGCTCGACAATAGCACATGGCCCTAATATCTTATGGCACTAACTAAGGTGGGTCAATCATTCCTCCGGCTTGTACAACTTGACTACCTAGGTATTAGTGAGTGGTCTCCTTGAGTGTTTTTCTACGTCTTTTGGAGCAATAGGACGGTTGGTTAGCCTATCGAAGAGGGCTTAAAGTATACCTAGGGAATTTCTATATTCCTAAAGGTTCATGGAGGTGAGATTTTTTTTCGAGTATTGTCTTATGTAGTAGTACTTTCAAGCGATACTAGCAAGGGTTACAAGTGTTTCACACAATGCAATTCCACTTTATTTCCTACATTTATTGTTCCTCTACTATAGTATTACCCAGTTATGGATAGATCATTGTGTTATTAAAGGGCATTAGAACACAATCCCAAAATAAAGTTTAAATATATATGAGCTCACTAACCAAAGGAAAGGTATCCTAAAATAGAAAGAAAATAACTTGTGCAAGGTATGTTTTGAGGTTGAAATTGCAAAATGTTCACAACTTCTACTATACTTCTTTGATTGGCTATTATGACCCCAATCATGAAATGCTACAAGATCATTAGATCTATTGTCATCTGGATTGGCATAAATTTTTGCAATCTATAAAAACATATACAATCGATTGAATTTGTCACCTTCCAAGAAAAAGTATAAAAGATGTTGAGTTTACATAAATGATATCTCCAATTATTGTACTTCGCTTTTGGACAATTATTTTCTTCTAGGATAGGTATTTTTTCAAGAGGAATTTAATTTTGAAATTGCATTCTCCAAGTTCTGCATATAAAATTTCAAACTACTTGAATGTTGATCTACTCTCTTTTCCAAAACAAACCAACAAATATATTTTTTTTTATTTTTATATTTTGTGCCCAAAAAATTTTCTCACTACATGCCCAAGAAAGAACTTTGGCACAATTTTTTCTTTTAATCGACTCTCAAAACTCCGGGAAAATCACTAAATGTAGTGAAAAATCTAGGAATACAAGAGAAAGAGAGACAAACAATAACAAATATCTATTTTATTATAAGATATATAGAGCTATGTTAATTTTCCTCTTCAAGGGTGTACCTTGCAAGAACATAGCGTCCAAATAAAATCAAGGTCATTGACAATACGATGCATAACCTTCC
Organism: Pinus albicaulis; assembly: GCA_034641835.2. Taxonomy (NCBI): domain Eukaryota; kingdom Viridiplantae; phylum Streptophyta; class Pinopsida; order Pinales; family Pinaceae; genus Pinus; species Pinus albicaulis. The sequence goes on from CM076569.1 coordinate 352,161,107, forward strand.
ACACAATAGATAACTATCCATAGAGAGCCTAAACTACCCAAGGTCGTACTTATAATGAGAGCATACTAACTAATTTGGACCTTCTTAACAAATTGGGCCCTTTTTGTAATGGGTGACTATTAGCTAGCTATTTAATGGGCCTTCTTGAATGAAGGTTGCCTCATACATTAATAAGTTATATAAATAAGGGGTTTAGGCTATGACCTTCACATGCCCTCTCCATTGGAAAGCAAATTTGTCCTTAAGGGTCAAGGTGAGGAAATAGTTGTATATCCCCATGTGGATCTTCTAGTTGCATATCTTTCCAATATATCAATACTTCTCTAATTATATGTCTACACAATTTATGCTTTGTGGTATCCAATAGTGCTCGTAGTGTTGGAATAGTTTTTTATTGATTTCAAAGGGTTTATAGGCTTGCATTAATTTGATGATATGCATGCACAAATAAAGTGAATTTGGGTACAAGGACTATCTAGATTGGTAGCCATTGCAAGGCCATTTCATTTGATAGGTGGCACATTTTGTGGGCCTTCTTAGTTGGTGATATATTAGTTTTTGAACATTGATGCCCCAAATATAGGGTTTAGGGCCAAAACCTCATCTCCATGATCACATCAATGCAGATATTGTTGCTGGAACTATTTTGCGAAAAACAAGATGCTGTGATGATACCTTACATGGACATTCTTTTATCGTGCTTGGTATGTATCTAACATGAAGTAACCATTATTAATTGTTTATTTCTATGTGATGATAATATAGAGGGATGCTCAAGTTATATTGTGTTAGTAATGTGCTATTGTAATTGTTAGTTTGTTAGACATATTGGTTCAAACCTTTACATAAGCTTAAAATATATTGTCTTATAGGGGAGTTCTTGTTAGTACTTCGAACAAAATTAATTCGATCTCATGCATTCCGAATTTCTCCATGAAATCAAGGACCCTACTTTCTAATTGGACAATGACTATTAAAAGTACCATATGTTGGTAAACAAAGGTGTCATACGTCTAGATGTTTTAAGTGTTATTACACTGAAATTTGCTTTTGGGTACTATTTTGTATAAAAATAGTTTTCTTTGTTTCTCTTATCAAACCGAGGATGCATGTTGGTATCTCAGCAAAAAGGAAATATTTGTGTCAACGTGAGTTGTTATCCATATCCAGCTGAAATGGACAAAGGTTTATGTAAGGAGCCCATTCATTGAAATTCCCATATATTCTAGCATCACATATTCCTGAGTAATATTCAAAAACTATAAATATTTTTCCCTTAAAAGATAGACCTAATAAACGCATCGTTATTGGTAACCCCGAGTGATAGTTGGGATGTGTTTGAGGAAACATGCAAGATTGAATCCCGTACAATCATATCAATATGTGATAATATAGTGCATGCTCCTACTATGTAATATCCCTATTATATATTTTACTTAATTTCCGAGAGTTAAATTCAAGAAATCCATTATTAAATTTTTTCCGAAAGATTCAATAATAAATTGCAACACCATTATAGAGAAAAAAAATGTAAACCCCAGCTTATTTTATTAATAAATTTCAAGGAAAATACATCAATTTGATCTAGAAGGAAACATGATAGGGATATTCACAAAAACCCTTGGCTTTGACTCCTTTAGCTCTACAACTTGTACTCCATAGTGAATTGTGGATTCACCCCTCCCGAAGTATACAATCACCACCTTGAACCCTAGCAATTCGGCCCTCTAGAAGATTAGTATTTTACTACAAACTCGTGGGAGCTACTCGAGACTTAGTGCATATCGAAATATGAAGAAGGTTGAAAATTTTGATTTGTTTAAGCCCTAATTTTTGTGAAAAAATTCTGGACAAAAAGACTGATTCGAGGCACATATTCGGCCCGGTTTGAGGCCCATATTGAAAGGCATAATTTCAACATCTCGTTGAAATCCTTTTGAGGCGAACCCCCTATAGTTGATGGATTTAGTACTATGCCAAATATACAAAAAATATATTGAGAAACAAATGGAGTATTCATGTGAAAGGAAAACTCAACATAAGGATATAATTTCCAAATATAAAATAGATAACCAAAGATGGCTCACAAAGCATGGTTCGCTTAAACCAAATATGGCTCGCAAAGCATGACACTCCGCGGAGGATTTTAGCACGTGTGAGGGAAGATACTATTACATCACATCAAATCAAGGACTGCACCCCTTAGTATGTTGGCAATGCAAGGTGTGCCTTATAAACCATTTTTTTTTCCAATTTACACTATTCAAAAGAAGAAAACAAACACTATGGGGAAAAAAAATTTACACAGCTTAGCGAGGTTTAAGCAATCTAATGGACAAAACCCTCCATGTTATAGTTGAGAAACAAGTTTGATAACAGGAAACTTTGCCCAATTTGGTTTGTATCAATGAATAAATGAAGAAAAGTATGAGTATGAGATGCGGATATGAGGAAACATTCATTTATACTATCTCGTAATCTAATAACCAAAATCACATAAAATCCATGAGTCGATATCCTCATGCTTGATCACTCCATCCGGGTTGCGTGTCATTTTTCTATGTTGTGATTTAGAAGGTAGCCCATAGAATACAATTTACCTTAAAAAAAACAAATTCGAGACTTACCTAGCTATATATCCAATTTTTTGTCGAGTGCTCACGGTGGTGGACTCTATCACTACGGTGGCTCGAAAATGATAGGGCTTGTTGTGCTCCATTGTGATAGGTTTACGCGAGGCCGTGGGTTTGCGTGACATGTCGGGGGAGACGAGGATTTTTGGATCTTTTTTATATGAATAAAACTCTCGAACGAGAGTTAGAACAACTTTAGGCCGAGAGTTTTAAAACTCTTGTCCGAGACTTCTACCCGAGAGTTTATGTCAATAAAACTCTCGGATGAGTCAACACTTAACTCTCGTCCCAAGATTATTTTAACTTCAATCAAGCTCAATCTAAATCTTGGGAAAAACATTAAAAATATCTCGGACGAGAGTTCTAAAAACTCTCGGTCGAGAAATTGAGTTTCCTATTTTTCTTGAATGAGAAATTAAAAAATTTCACCCAAATTTTGGCCATTTGCCAAAAAGTGTTTCCCAACTTTGGGTTTTCACCCATATGTTTTTATTCAAATTTTCCTATTATGGATTGGAAATGGACCAAACAAGACCCTATTCCTATTCATGTTTATCACAAAGCCTTGTGGGAATCTAAATGTCATTCTAATTTTTATGAAAATTTGCCAAGGAGTCATGTTCCCTATCCATCAAATCATTTTTTAATGAGAGAGACCCCCATGATTTCTAAAGAGTCCCATGCGGACACTATGCATGTAGCCGCATGGTTCGAGAAGAGACTTTTTACTTATATCAAAAGTTTTCGAGAGTCTTGTGTTTCCCCCATGTTTTTGCCCTATTATGTCCCGGACAAACTTTTGGCCAAGGAGATTGCATACCAAACACTAGGAAATGGTATAACCAAGCATCTCAAGGATTCAAAGAAGTCTATTTGGCCTACATTTTGAAAGTGCAGTTTGGTACCTTTGCTCTTTTTTTTATAGGTCATATAGCAAAGGAGATCCCAAATGTGTACCTCTTTGAATTTGTCTTTTATGCCGTAAAGACAATATGACCCCAATCATCCCGACATTCCCTACTCGAAGAAATTGTTTTGAATATTGAAGAGATACCTCCATTGGACATTTTTTTGCAGTCCCAAACCATAAGGTTGTATTAAAGAGGAGAAAAAGAAGAAGAATTGATGAAATAGTGATAGCCCTTAGTAATGATTCATTATATATTTTTTGGAAATACACTCTTGTCAATCCAACCGAAGATCTTACTAAACTTTCACGAGCTTTGCATGAGCACATGCAAATTCTGTAATTGATAAAGCAAGAGAAGTGCAACTTATACTTAGAAAAAGAGAAGAAAGAGTCCAAGTGCTAGAAAAAAAACTAGAACAAGGAGAAACAAAATGCCAACAAGCAAGCTGAAATGAAAATGGTACAGTTCCGAAACGGAATTTGAAAGGTTGAAATTGAAAGATCAAGTGCACATCTCTCAAAAAGATGCACAAATAGAAGCAACAATGGACAAGCTCAAGATTCAATCTAAAATAGAACAAATTCATTAAAGAATAACTTGAATGTAATTCACAGGTTGAAACAACACAAGAGAATTTATGTCAACAAATTTCGCTACTAATTCATACCTGTGAAATAATTAAAATATTGACTCAATAGGTGGCAAACATAAAATTGGAATGTGAGCATTCATAAGAAAATTTCTGAATTTATTTCTTGGAAAGAATGCGAGGAAGGGAAGAAGGCCGATCTCCCAAATATTGAAAAATCTCATAAGGATATTTTATTCAAAGATTGGGAAATGCAATTAAAACAAGCAGAGAAAGCAGCTTCAAAGGTAGCCAATGTAGCAAACAAAATCATTGAGTCTATCAATGAATAACTTCATAATGCCAAACTTATTAAAGAATGTACAAGTCGAAGCAATTCCCGAATTCAATCTATTTGGAGACACATTGAAGGAAATCATTGAGAAACAAGCAGAAATCAATCAAGCAAATAAGTAAATTGGATCAAGAAAAAATACGGAATTTCTCGATCGTACATCATAACCGAGTGTATGACTCTACGCTCCTTCATTGATTCCACGAGAAGAAGCGGTGCCAACACTTTCAAATGTTGTATTCAAAGGAAAAGTGAGATCCAGAATCACTCCACTGACCCAACGTAAGCCAATGATGGATATTTTGTAGCTCAAAGACGAAGTGACAAAAATACATTATCCCAACTCTAGTCGCCTTGTCATTTTTTTAATTTATATATTTTAGTTTAGCTTACTTATTATGTGGAAGGTTGTTTGAAACCTTCTCAGCTTTTTGTGTAATAATCTATTTTTGACTTATTTATTTTAGTATTTAAACCTCTCGTGCATTTAGAGTGGGGTACAAAATTTTGTCAAAAAACAATTTGCGAAAGTTTTCACTATTTCGTACTTTTTGTGAATGCTTTTGATAAAATATATGGAACATGATCTATTTTTTTGAAAATTGGAGTATTTTTTTACCTGAAATTGCACTTTTTGTACGCTTTATAGTAGTATATTTTGATTAAGAAGAAGCAGTGTCAATATTGTGGATTTCATGAGCATAAATTATCATATCTCAGTATTATTATACTTATGATTAAGTCTTGATTATGAGTTTATAGTGACTTCTATTTATAATGTGATATGTATGCAATTTTATTTACAGTTTATCATTCATGCACTTTTGTACAATGTTTAATTTGCATTCATTACCAAATACATAAAGAAATTGATATATGCGATATATTTTTACATAATTATTTTGACTAACTATTTAGTCAAAATAATTATCTTACATGATTTCATATCTTTTAGTAATTGAATTATCTTTATTACCTTTTACCTGTAAGATATCTTTTTAGATCACATTAATGGTAATTCTTCCGACTTATGTATTAAGTTAGATAAAGAGATGCAATTGATTATTAGATAAATAGGTTATATTTAGTTAAGAATCATTCCTCCCTTTTCATATTAGATTAAACACACCATCATCATCATATCAATTTATTTGCTAGGAAACTAGTCCCATTATCCCCAGTCAGAGCCACTATACTGTAAACGAAAAGGATATGCTTTAAGGTCCGGTGCCGGGTGGTTATCTCCCATGTTGTTGCAATGAAAATAATGGGCTTCAATAGAGATAAAATTATCTCTCTCGAGGGATTATACACTTCAAAAAGAGCATGATTATTGAATTTTTTTTCCTATACCTACCACTCCTAACCCTCACTTCACTCTATGCACAAGGATTCACTCTCTAAACCCTATGTTTCTCCACCAGGAGTAGTATCATGTATACCTTGACATGGGACCACTTCCATCACCTCTCCATCACTCCACTCACTCCATAACTCCATCCCTAACCTCTATGCACCATTTCCCTTCATCTCTAAGCAATGCGGAGCCCCAAGAAGCGAGAGAAGAGATCACTACGGGGAAGTTGAAAAGTTTCCTATAGAAATCATGTGCATGGAATAACAAGATCAAAATCACGAGGATAAGTTGATGGAAATGACTTCAAAGGACCACCAACAGACTTTTAGGAGGATTAACACACTAGCAAAGGCACCTAATAACCTCCATGAAAAACCTGCAAGAAGAAAAATAAAAATAAAAAAGTTTAAGCATATCTCTCATAAACAAGCTACTCACGCAAAAAAATACATGAAAAAAACACAACAAGAGAAATATAGCCACAACTATCACCAAACTCCAGCTCCCCACTCCAAATAATGTTTGAAACTCCTTAGCAACATGTAGTCTCAAGTATGCCCTTCACCCTCTCATTATGCACTCATATTGATGAAAATGGTTTAATGTTGAGAATTAGAGAATAAAAGGCAAAAAAGGTGGCCGGTTAGCTTGGCCACCCTCGTGGAGTTAAAGTGAATGAGAAATTGAGTGTGAATTCCACTTGGGCAAGTCAAATCATTCAAAGGTGAGTTAATAAGGACAAGGAAGTGATTTACGTGTAGGGGGAAATGATTAATCGGAGTGGGACCAATGGTCCAAAAGAGGAAATTTCAGTGCCCAATTCAAGTCATCACTTTGCTCCAAATTCGGGTTAAGATGCCATAAAGGTAGGTTTTTGCCTCACTCTTCTCACTTCATTTAGCATTTCAAGAGTAGTGGGAGAAAATAAAGTCGGAGGATCCATTTAAGAGCAAAGCATTGAAGCCGAGTTTTCATGAACACCTTGTGCTACAAGAAATAATGAATGCTACAAGAAACTTCACAGGGAGGTTCAACGGTGATGAAAAAAAGAAAAAAGAAAAAGCAAAAGGCACTCATAGGGTGGTATTACCTCCTAAGGCCACCATATCTCAAGAAAAATACTAAAGGTGAGAGGTAAGTGGTTTCCACCCTCCAAAGTTTCAAGTTTTCCATGAAATTTTACGTAGTCGGTCATAAATTGGAAATTAAGTGGTGAAATCAAGATAGTCTAAGTTTGAGTTTCTTCGAGATCCTCAAGGGTTTTGATGAGGATATAACTCGAGAATTTGTAGTGGCCCTGAATCACACTTAGATGGGAGGTCCACCACTATGGTTAGAGGCCTAGCTATCATAATTACACTGAATTAATTAGTGAGAATCACAACTTTTCCCTTGGAGTCAAATCGATTAGGGAAGATAGGGTGCCCAACATCGCATCCAAGAAGAGCTTCTTTCTACTAGGGAGAAGAATTCATTGAAGACAAAAAATGGAGTGAGGAGAGAAATCCTTACATAGCCCTCGAGGGATGAAGTATCCTTCCACATTACGAAATTCATTTCGCGAGGGTAGGCTTAGTGTAGTTTATGGATAATGCTTGAGTTGTTGAATGAACTTAGATTTCAAGGAGAACTCCCTCTAGAAACAAAATATTGAGCATTCCTTATTTCCTCTTGCACTCAATTACATACATCAGAAAAAAGGTTAGTGAAAGGAAGTACGAGCACTTAGCTCACCATGGCCTCATCAAGATGACATTGAATGATGCTGCGAATGCATTAAACCTCCTTGTGCCCTAGTCCTCATTCATAGACATGGATAGGGAAGCCTTCATAGCCACCCATAGTGGACAAACCTTTTCCTCTAGTCTTGGAGAGAGTGAAATAGGACAAGAAGAAGAGGGGAGGTTGAAGAGACAAAAGGAGAAGATGAGGAAGAAGAAGAAATGGAGGTTGAAACAAAAAACATAGAAATATTAGAAACGAGATAAAGGGAAAGAAGAAGAGGGAGATTAAACAAAAGAATATGAAACTGAGGATAATAAGGAAGATAAGACGAGGAGGAGGAAATATTGAACCATATGCTAGGTGTTAGGAATCGTAATTTTTAGCAGATTAGTGAGACTAAACTGCAATATAACATCGTTTCAACCAAATTTGGGATTCTAGATCTAGCCCTCCTGAATCCGGAGAAGGATCTCTCCAATAAGTGCAAAGATGGATTTGTCTTTGAAATTTGGGGTAATGATATTAGGCTAGTTATGAAGGCCAAGGGTCTTTTTTGTTTTTGGATGGTTGAGCATGAAATGTTACTTGAGGGAAAGTCCTAAGTGCAAAGAGTTTCAAAGGTGAGAAGTTGCAAGTGAATAGAACAGCTAGGCCAAAAGATAGATATAACGCTGGTTTTTATTCCATTGGGCTATGGAGTCATAACAGGGCTTTAATTGAACAACAACATCAAGAGTGATCCAAGGGGAAAGTTATCTATGTCACAAGATTATTGAGATTAGAGTGATGGAATGGAAACAATAAAGTATTGGAGGGGTGGAAAATGATAATAATTTCACGGGAGGATTTATAGTTAGTCCAAACAAGAAAAAGCCTCTTAAGTAACTGTTTAAAACCAACCAAGTGCAGGGGCTAACCATTGAATTCTTGGGAAAGTTTGTATTAAAGAAGCTTAATTGACAAAAAATCCAGTAATCCACATAATTACCTTCGAAAGTATGAAAACACATAAGAGAAAACAAAGTGTAAACTCAAGATCGATAATGTACTTTTAAACCTAGTCACGCTTTCGATCAACACTAGGGAAACTTTTAGAATCTGCTTTTGGAGAAAAAAATAGGACCGTAGGCTACACCATATCTTCCATAGTCATCTTTAATAAGCAAAAATAAGGAAAATGACTTTTAAGAACAATGTTTAAGGCAAACGATGAGGACGAGGGAACTCAAACATTCCTAATTGATTAACTATATTAAATCATTCTTAAATAAACAAACTTGAGGAAAACATTGAGGTAAAGATTTTTAGTCGAGAAGGTTACCGATATATAGTAGGTCCTAAATCTATACATGCTTGCTCTTTATAATAGAAAAGTGAACAATATGACATACATAGAAGGAAAAAAATAACAAAGAGAGGGGCATTTCACCGATGATATAGACCGAGGATCCCAAGAAACGGAGTTTTATATTGATGTCAAACCCGATTCTGATCTTCAAGTCCAATGTTTTAGTTCAGCAATCATCTTCACTATTCGAGCCTAACTAATATATCACAAGCGAGCTCCAAGGGCCGATGAACACTATTTACAAAATAGAAGTCTCAAGCTCAATTACATAGGAATGTTCGACAGAACTACTCAACCAACAAGTTCTCATCTTCTATGGAAGTATTTATAGAAGGATGAGGAGGTGAGATCCGATAAAAGATCTCTTAAGGCAATTAATACGGATTCAAGACTTCTTGGACTTTTGAGGGGCTCGATGGAAAGAAGTTTACAAGTGGTCCTATGTATTAACTATTTTACATTTATGAATTAAGCTCTTTGGGAGCTTTATTTGACTTTGAGGCTATGTGTTCTTTGTGGAATAACTCCATAGATATTTTATTCATTAAGTTTCTTTGCGTAAGTAATTCCTTGGCTACGCTGGAGGTGAATATTTGATTTTCTTCAATAACTTCGGCCTCTCGTTTTGAAAGGTTTGAGGCAACGAAGTGGCTCTGTGGTAGCTAAGGAATCAATTCGCCTCAAAATAAGGCGATGGAAGCCTTTTACGTCGATTGAAACACTTATGATTTTCTATTGGTTGTGTTTTAATCCAGGGGAAATAGGCTTCGATAAACATTCTTAGCCGTAATTCCCCAAATCTGTCTTCAATCTTCTTTTCTGCTGCACTCTGTTCTTCAATACTTATACTCTTTTTAAATGTGATTTAATCACGGTGTCTTGTCTATGTGCGATGCTACGCGGGGGCTCGTATGGTATCACACTGCCCATGGAGCATTTGATAAAAATCTGAATGGAGCCACTGCGAATAACTTTCTTTTAATAGCCCGAAGGCATAGGAAACGTCTTTCTCGGCCCTCGGCTTTCCTTCACTATACAATGGAAAACCATTAAAAACACCCGCAAAACACAAAAACAATTAAGAAATCCTGCATTTTTGGGTTTAACTGCTTCGAAGGTGGGGAGAGGAGCGTAGCCGTTGGATGAAAGCATCAGACGGTGGAGATCCGCGCAAAAAGGCAAAAAGGAGAGCGAGGGAGAAGAAATAAGGCGGGGTGGTGTTTGGACCATCCGGATCCGGACACGTGGATGATCCAAATTGAATCGGGAGGTCACAATTGGGGGATCTTGTGATGCGATCAATCGCATCGCGTATGTTGTGATGAGCACTTTAGATAAAACCGAAATTTTTTGCGATTTACGATCCGCAATGGATCACATCGCGAGAAATTTGCGACGAGAACTTTAGACAAACCACAATTTTCGATTTGCGATCTGCGATGGATCACATCGCAGAAATCTGCGACGAGCACTTTAGATAAACCACATTTTTTGCAATTTGCGATGCGTGATGGATCGCATCACGTAATCTGCGACGAGCACTTTAGATAAACCACAATTTTTGCGATTTACGATTCGCGATGAGCGCCTCCCGGAGTTAGCGCTTGGTTTTTTATGGAAAAAGGCATATGTGGGGAAGTGGTTAGGACTTAGCCCAAGGGGGCTTAATTTAGTAAATACTTGTATTTTTTCACGAATTTTTTCATGGTTTTCAATGGATTTTGGAGGTTTCGAAAAAAGCTAAAGAATGAGTCTTTAACCTTATAAAAGTGTTTTTCATGAAGGAAAGAGAAGAAATCATGAAAAAAAAGGGGATTTTATGGAGAAAAAAGGAATCATATGAAAGTTAGTTTTGAGTGAGAGAAGGGGGGAAAATGATGGTTTTTTCATTAGCTTTCTTCTTATGAAATTAGCAGAATTTCGAGTATAAAAAGGGAACGACAATGAAGATTTTGGGCGGAGGCATGAGGCCCTTAAGGAGTCTTCAAGAGCCAACAATTTTTAGTGATAAAATTTGTTCCTTGGAGGCTCAAAAGTCTTAGCCACCTTTTGGTATAACAAAATATTATGGGTGGCTAACACTAGGCACTAATACGTCTCCTCAACGAGACCAACATATCGCTTGAGATATCAAGGAAAGAAGTGGTCGCTACCTTAGCCACTTTGAGCACACCAGTGAAAGAAAAGAGGAAGATACAAACACCCATGTACTTTAGGACTAGGAAAAGTGCAAGGGAGTAAGGCGGGGGGAAACCACAGACTCCAACTAAAATCCATATAACCATTGAGGAGTCGCCCAAGAAGGATGATGAAATAAGGTTAGAAGAAGGAAAGGTTCAAGAGATCACCTCACATATGACGACCCCTCCGACCTAAAGAAGGATAAAATCACAAGTTTGGCATCTCCTACACATCTACCGACCCCCACGGACCCTCAAAAGACATAAAAGATGGAAAAACAAGCAAGGGAGGGGGTTTCTACAAGAAAAACCGAGTTTTCTATAGGGAAAAATCTAGCGAGTGCGAGAAACGAGAGAAGACATCCTTCGGGTAGGGAGATAAGGTGCCCATGGGTGGGAAATATGCCCGAGAAGTTGAGAAGGAAGCACAAGATGAAAGGAAAGATGCCAAATGGGAGGAAGAGAAAGATAAAAAAGGAGGAGCGCCCTACCTCCCCAAAACCTATCCCTAAAGATATATCGGCGGTGCCACACCCTAGCCCTTAGCCAAATCTCAATTCTTAATATACATTTATTGAAGGGGGCATATTGATTCCTTAGAAGTTTTCGATCCCCTTATTTTATTAGTTAGAACAAGAAAGATCACACGCTCATCATTGGATGAAATTTGCTACAACAAAAGGTGTGCATGACATAGGAATCATGGAGGAAAAGGTCACTGAGTTGTGAAGGAATTTCTCTTATGTTAGGCTCATAGAATCCATGTTGAAAGAGAAGCTTTAGGAAGCCCACGCATAGAATGCAATATTGCGAAGTTAGAATCAACAAAAAGATAAAAAAATAGCCACCATGACAAATTTGTGCATGGAGGCCATTCAACACAAAAAACCCACCATACTCCTATGTAATCTACCTCAAAGAACAATGGCTCCAATTTCAAATCAAGAGACTAGCCTCTCATGGGTCCTTAAATTTTCATAACTACAAACAATTCATTCACTTTTGCAACCAATCCAGACATGGAAGACAAGGAAAAAATGGTAGAATTTATATGCACAATATTGTGTTGACGAGACTTGAACATTTGGGACCCTAGCTTTAGACGGGAGATACGTAGTTGATGGCATTAGCCTCTTGGATGGTTAATGAGGAAATAAGGGAACAAGAAGCAAAGAGGGTAATGAGAAGAGAAAACGAGAGAGCCTCTACACATTAGGGTATAACTATTCAGCCCTAGGGGTGTCATAAAAAATCTCATGATAGAGAAGGATTCCACCCTACGAGACTATTACCTCAACACACATGCACAAGCCATGGCCCATTTTGATGATTTTTCTAGGTTGTTGGGAGATGAATGTATATTGTCTAGTCAAATAAGATGGGATTGGGCTCCCTTTTAGTCTCGAAACATGGAATATCACACCACATAGAGGTTGATAAATTCCTTAGAAAGGGAACCATTGTACAAGAGGGCCATGCAAAAAAGAAAGATCCGGTGGCTTGGCTTGAAACTCGGGTCCACCTTTGCTACGCGGTACTCGGGTGATGGGAAAGACCAAGATGAGGGGAATAGAGAATGGGAGGAGGGAGAAAATAATGATGGGCTCTACCCTCTCTGAATGAACTCCTTCACTTATTCCTTGGGAGGTCATAGGGGGCTACTGTAATCAATGAAAGAAATGAAGAAGGAGGACCTAGTTGCTCAAAGGATGAGCAACCATTTGGTAGGGGGAGTGATGATGAGTTCCATCGTTAGTGTATAATTGGAGGGGTTAATTGTCACCTTTTTAGCCTTATTAGTCTCTCTTTCTCACATTTAATTATATTATGGTCATATTTTGCTTAGTGTAGATGGTGATTAAGGCTTGTCATACTTTGAATGTATAATATGGTTTAAATGCAATATAATCACGAAGATATTCCAATTTTTTTGAATATTGTGTAATTAAAGATCAGAGTAGACAACAAGGAGAGATTCTAGGGGGTTTTCCACCTCCTTAACTCCCAAAGGCGACCAAGGGATCCTCGAGATTCCATCCAAGAGCTCGAAATCAAAGGCAACTAAGCAAGTGGGAGATCAAGTGCACCAAGTCTCCACTTCTCTTGCAGTCAAAGGAGACACATCACCTATTTTTTAGGGAGCTATTGGTAGCTACCCTTTAGGTTAAATAGGGCAGAGAAAGAGCTGATTAGAATCCGAATTTTTGAGGAAGCTAGTAGACTCTTAACTCTTGTAATTGGTTCTTCATATTGTCATGATTATGTAATGAGACTATTTATGCAATAAGATGAGTATTCGAGATTTTCCATCAACGATTTAGTTTCAAAGTGATAGGCTTGTGGGTTAGGTCCTAATCCATTTGGCCTTAGTCTCTCTCTTGTGTATTCATGTTTATTTTTATGCCATTGAAGCTATTTTGCTTCACGAGTTTTAGCTAGTTTGTTTACATTTCAATTTACAATTTTTAGTTTTTCTTGCATTTTTATCTTTGATGTAGTCGGGCTTGCATAAATATTGGTACGAGTAGCATATAAACTCAAAAAAGTAGTGTGTCAAAGCCTCTTTCTCTCATCTCTTTCATTGGAGCTTGAGGAGGGTAGATCTTCACCACATGCCCAATTTTTTTTCTTTAGTTTATGATTTCTTGGAAAGAATAGATAGGTTGTTGTAGTTTCATGAACATGTTGAGAATATTGAGTTATGTTTCGTGTAAATGTTGAAGTAGGCTTTCTTATCAAATTCAACTCAACTTTTCCATCTTCTTCATCATAAATTTTCCAATTTTTGTTTCATAACGAGATAGTTTTCTTGTAGGTTTAAGTAGCACGGCAAAGGAGGACTTCACCGACACTCCCTAGCTTCATTTCTCACCCTACATCAACCTACTTTCAATAAAATCATCTTCAGCCCTGTTATTTAGACTTTCACCTCCACACCGTGAGAAACCCTAGAAGTGCAAGACGAGCTTTGCAAGAGGTTACTGAGCTTGGACAAGGGGTTGGCCACCCTTCATTGTTTCGAGGAATTACCACCCTAGAGGTTCGTTGGGTTACAACCTCCACGGAAGCGAGGGCATGCTACTTAACATAGACTCACACAACCATGCACGTTCAGAAAAAACTAAATAGAGTAGAATGAGAAAGTTACCCATAGGTCCTACGGTTGAAGAAGATCCCGCAGGTTCAAACCCCCAAACGAACCGTCCTTCCTTATTAACCCTGAAATAAAAAGAAGAAACAAGCACAAAGAGCTGGTTTAATACTGACATATATCTACTCTAAACGTTAGTGAGATTCATATAAAACATTAAATAAATCATAATGAATGCTTGTATAACAAATATTCTCATACATATAAGCATACACTAACACGTTTATTTCGGGGAACAACATGATACTTACGTATTATAAATAGCATGTACAAAAGTAACGAGTGGAGAGATCACTCCGATCCTTCCACGGCCTTTGAGCGATCAGTCAGTATCGGATCCGTCCAGACCCTTGCCTCGCTAAGACTCCTTCCAAAGCTGGTGCATACGAGATGACATATAAGGGGATGAGCATCTCAAGGAAATAAGGGTTTCCTATAATGAGCTAGGGAAAGTGCGAGGGAGGCACGGGGAATCGGACTCGGATATGGAATACCAACGGAGTATAATATCAATAATTCTCTCTCTCCCTTAGGCCATACACATGAGGGGTTTTTATACTCCCTCCAAGTAGTTTCAACGAGTTGGAAACAGATTTGGCCACATGCTTTGGGGTGGTTGAACTACACGAGTAACTATCAACCCAACCCGAAAAATAGGGAATAATTATATATTTTTTTAATTATTTTAATGGCATACGCGGAAAAGTCTAGCTAGACTCGCGTATACACGCGGAAAAAGTACGGGCATAGTCGCGTATGGGGATTTTTATACATCGTTTTTTAAGTGAATTTGTCCAAGCCTATAGGAATGGGTGCCCAAAACCATCAAAGCAATCATGAATCATGTCAAGGTGAGAAATGATGCTATAACGAGATGCCCCCTAATATATGAGGTCGGGAAGGGGTACATGATGGCCGAAATGTATTATGCACATAGAAAGAACTCGCAAGGACAAGAGAGGACTTCACCATATTTTTCAGCCACAAAACCAATGAAAGAAAATAGAGAGTCAACTCATGCCGAGGCGGGCATACCCATGCTCGATCAAAAATACATCATATAGAAAGTAGTGAAAAGATCTAACATGTATACAAGTATAGCTGAACCGAAAGTACACAATGAATCATACGAGCATGGCCGGAAATACAAGTCCGAATCAATGTCCAAGTATCACATATAGAAAAGTCGATCAAAGATGATGCAACTTGGATGTACGATCAAATAAGTAATCGAATCTCCACGTACTCGGATCATAAGAGGTGGATCAAACGGTACAATCACGCAACTCGGGGAGCCAACATATAAGATCTTTGCTGTGCCGAACCGCAACATATAAGGGTGGACGACATCACTGGGAAAATACCTGAAAGGATCGTCAAAAGTGAACCGAAAAAATGTTGATGCAACCCAGAGGTCTTCACCGATCACTATGGCACAATTCTACACAATGGGAATAAATGAGCTGAAGTCGACCATGTGAGAAATCGTTGGATTACTCGGTCAATGATGTATAAAGTTAACCAACGCGAGAAAAACCCACCGATAATGATAATGAGTGTCAAGGTGCCCAGAGTACAATCTAACAAGTGCGAATGAATGAGTTTGAAGTCGAACACTTGAAAGAATCTACCAATCGAGGAGGCAATGATGAATCCCCACCGTCGATAGCGAAGAGTCTACGCATCGATGATCGCAAACCCTAAGGTGCTGACAAAAAGACTCTGGACCTTATTCCCCGAGTAATGAGTCGGAGTCGATGGGAAAAGATCTTACTGGAAGGAAGGCATTAAGGCATCCCACATCGGTCCGGCGCGAGTGTAATCTGCAGGCCAAGATTTGGAAGGAATCGGACGAAGTAGAGTGATGGAACCAAAACCGAAGTACGCTTCCGACATGCACAAGATGAAGCTAGCGCACGGAAGAAACCCTCCGAACCAACCAATAATGAAAGTCGACACGAGACGAGAAATCCACCGATAGGGTCAAATGGAAATCAAGGTACTGCACGAATCCCAAGTGTGATAATGTGTGCGACGTCGAACATAGGGGGAAACCACTCGATCAAAGACCCATGATGATGATCAAATGCGAGCACGAGGTCACCTATCAATGATGGAAATAGGCCCAAGGTGTGGCTCTAGGTTTGCTCTCGCAGCAATGTGTCGTAATCGATAAGAGACAAACCCGCCGTCAAGAAGTCAATGGGGACCTTCTCAAACCAGACGACGAGCGAAGACCAAAACATCCGATGTGATAGAACATGATACTGACAAGACCGGGAAGGCCGGTCGAATAATGAGTCAAGAGACACCGTAGAATGGACGACTCGGGTTAAACTTCCCTTGAACAAAAGCTCGACTCGTGATGACCATGGCGGTAAAAAGTGACATCAGTATAAGTCCGTCATGCGAGAGGCAAAACAAACTCTACATATGATTGGAAGAGAGAACCAACTGGGGAGAAGCTGACAAGTGAAACATGGTAAAGAGTGAACCTAGGTCAAAACTAAAACCATCCCAAATGAAGGAAATATATATAAGTATATGTGTTTTGTTCAAGGGCGACAAACCGACTCTGTATCGCCATCAAAACAACGAAGATACATCCCTGTTCCCACTCTTTTTGTTATATTTAATTTTTTTTGTCTTTTTTCATATAATAAGCTTGAAAAAGAATAAAATAATGCTATGGTACAATGGATAGAACGAGTATCGGGGAATCGGATGCAATAGTTCCTTGGGATTGGAACAATCCTAAGCTCAATGCAAGGTGGCGAAAATCTAGTAAGTGATACTTAGAGGAACGTTCCATCCATGGGTACAAAGGTGTCAAGTCGTGATAGCTAAGTGCATGCAATGGTTAACTTGTACGAGAAAGTCAAGGTCAAAAGTTGGCTTAAACATCGAGTCCAAATGAAGCGGCTAAAGGCCGGGATAAACAAGTAGCCAATATGCAATGCGATGAATACAACTTAACGACACCGAGGGAGCCTCTAGGGGTAATAGCCGGGAAAAAATGATGAGTGATGAAGAAGAAGAATGAAGCTTCAACACATAAGACATGCGGGACTAAAGAGGACTCTCGAGCCTATATAAAACGCAGACATGGGCAACAAGTGATAGCGAGGAACTAACTAGGAAGCCCATGTAAAGGAAGTCTCTACCATCAAGTCATGATTAAATAATCGGCAAGTGAAATGGGTGTAATACTCATGACCTGATGGGATCAACCCTAAGGCAAGTGATCGGTATGGAGGCTAGAATGCAAGATGCAACGGAAAGTGATTTTCCTAACCTATATGCTAGTGAAGATCATATACCGCCGTGAAGAGTCGGAAATCATGGATCAAAAAACCGGGAAAAATCTAAAAAATCGTCAAAATGTACTGCAAACATACCAAATCGGGGCACTTCCAAGCAATCAAGTTATGCGACTTAAGATAAATCGAAAAAATAGGCATAAGGAAATTTTGCGAAAATTTTCAATTTTTTAGCCATAAATAGACAAATTACCTCTCATTTGGTTCATTATTGCATAGCTGATTTGGAAAAAAGTGCTCGGAGCAAAAAAAATTCTTTCGTCAAATCGGGAACAACCGACCAGTCGAACTCAGGGCGAAACTTCGGGTAGGCTCCTTAATCATCCTGTTTATTCATTTTGTCTATTTGGAAATTAAAATTAAGTGATTTTTAGCTTTAAAACCCTTGCTAAAATATACGGACTTGCGCATACGCGAGTTCATTAAAGGAAACTCGCGTATACACGTGACTGTGCAAAGGAAAAACCGCGTATGCGCAGGTCCGAATGCAAAAAAGCGTGGCAAATGCATAATTTGATGAAATTTCTCAGGATGACTATCTCATGGAGGGAATGTGAGCATAGCGCAATATACCAAGGGGTCATGCAGGATCGCGCAGCGCAAAATATCCTCTGAAATTGCGGATTGTTCAAATTCTTTAAAATGCCAAATATGAAAAGCAATGTGCGATTGCTAGAAATGCTCGTAAATTACTGGGAACCAGATCAGGATTGCTTCATTATTGATCAGATGCCACTACGCATTGAAGTGGAAGACATATATTTCATTACTAGACTCTCCTGGAGGGGAGAACCAGTAGACTTGCACGGGAAGCCCCTGGGAGGGTTAACCGTGGAAGACTATGTCCACGTATATTGTGTAGATGGTTCCAAAAAGGTTGGAACCCAGATTGCAATTAAAGATATCAGGGATTTGCACATGAAAATCCTCCTTTTCACCATCAGCAGAGTGGCAGGATCTGCCTCACTACATCAGGCGTCCAGGACGCAAATGAGCATAGCTGTAGAGTGTTTGACTCATGTTTACGATTGGTGCACAGCCCTGTTACTGAACATGAAACAACAACTGACCTCTATTCGCCAAGTAAAGACCAAACACTTTGGCTATGGTACAATTTTGACAACATTCTTCTTTGAGAGGATTCCAGCTTTGAGACCTAGAGTCATCTCTACTATCAGTAGCCCGTGGGACCCAAGAATTGCCCGTTGGGCAGACATGATGAAGAGACTGGGGGGTAGTGAGGTACCCCGGACCACGTGGGACGATGAGTTCTTCCTGTGGTGGGGAGAACAGATCATCGCAGTGGACGACTATCCCTATGCTGGGATGGACTTTCGTGGAGTTCCGGATCTAGTTCTTCTACCTGGCACAGCATGGAGAGCAGTCGGTAAGTTTTGCAAAAATTTTTGACTTATATGATTTTTTTTGAAAATTTTCAAATATGTATGAAAAAATGAAAAACATGTTTTTGATTGGATTCATAATGACTGACAAT
Source organism: Pinus albicaulis (assembly GCA_034641835.2). Taxonomy (NCBI): domain Eukaryota; kingdom Viridiplantae; phylum Streptophyta; class Pinopsida; order Pinales; family Pinaceae; genus Pinus; species Pinus albicaulis. The sequence goes on from CM076569.1 coordinate 352,180,150, forward strand.
TAAAAATGATCATGTTTCAGATGTTGGACCAGTTCGTCCTGAGGGCCTACCGCGCCATAAGTGCCGCAGAGGTGAGGCAGAGACAGTGGATTCTGACAGGACTCTCCAGGCCGTGCAGAGAAACTTGGAGGGATTAACCCGCCAAATCCCTATGGCTGCTGTGGAGGACTTGCTGGAAGCCATCCAGAGACGGGTGGTAGGAGTACCCCGAGACTGGGTTAGATTATTCCGCCGAGTGGCCACTGTAGTTATGTTCTATAGGAACACGACTTCTGGGCAGGGTCCTCAAGAGTAGACAGATTTTATGTATTAGATGACTGTATATTCTTTTTTGAGACTGAACATGATGGGGCATAAGCCCAAGTTTTGTACGAGATTATGGATCCAAATTTTGTAAAGTTGTTTGACACTCCGATGATATATATACAACGATATTTGATGTGATGTGATAAATGTATCAAATGTATGATGTTTTTGATGATAAAAATTTATTGTATGGAATGATTAATGTGCCAATCTAATGCTTGATTAGCTAATGAGTCAGCAAACCAATTGTCAGCTTGAGGAATATGAATGAATGTTAAAAATTGAAATGACCTTTGTAACAAACGTACCCTAAAAAACAATCGTAATAAAAATGGATCTCGTACCCGATAAGTGTTGTTCAACTGCGACACCACCAGCTGGGAGTCCAAGAAAACTACCAACGAATCAACACCCAAAGATATTGCCTCCGAGAGTAGATGAATGACTGCAGTGTATTCTGCTACATTATTGGAAGCAGGACCAATGCAGACTCCTCTTGATGCCAACAGCTGACCGGAAGGATAATGAAGCACCCAAGCCGCGGAAGCTAAGTTCCGGGTGTGTCTACTAGCACCATCGGTGAAACCAAAATGACTCATGACATCCAACACAACCTGCCAAAGCAGATCAAAAACATCATCAACTCATCAAAAATCGAAAAATCAATCAGATATGTACAAAGCAAAAAACTACTATATACAAAAGCAAGATGCCAGGCCAAAGCCTAGGCATAATATTTCTTCAAATAGAGCCCATTTCGGGGCTTCGACAACTCGTTCCCTTCAAAGTCAACCAAGGTATACGCTCCTTTCTTAAGGACTTTTTTAACAATATAGGGGCCATACCACATCGATTTAAACTTTCCTGCCCCCAGGGCATCATTTTCTTGGGCATAGACCAAAACAAGGTCGCCTTCCGAAAAGACCCTAGGCTTGACCACCTTATCGTAATAAATATTTACTCGGTTTTTATGCGCTTCATTCATCGTGGCAGCATCTCGACGCTGCTCATCGAGATGTTCCAGATGAAGAAGCCGTTCTGCTAGACTGGAAGTGTCAGGAAGAAGCTCAATAGCTAATTTAAGAGAAGGAATTTCGCATTCAATAGAAAATACGGATTCCACCCCGTGGACTAACTGAAATGGAGTAAAGCCAGTTGCAGTTTTCACTGACGTCCTGTATGCCCAAAGTGCAGGATATAGCATAATATGCTAGTTGGATCTATGTTTATCAATTGTCCTTTGAAGAATTGTCTTCAAGGATTTATTCACGGCTTCCACTTTCCCATTGGCCTGAGGATAATATGGAGATGAATGCTCCTACCGGAAACCCAATTTGAGAGCCAACTCAGCCATCATACTATTCTGAAAATGACTGCCATGGTCAGTGACAATCTCTCTAGGTATACCAAAACGAGCGATAACTTGGTTGAAAAGGAACAAAGCTGCAGTCTCACCATCGTTCCCAAAAGTAGGCATAGCCTCGACCCACTTCATAAAGTAGTCTACTGCTACGATAATGTACTTGTGACCTTTTGCCGAAGGCGGGTTACAAGTAGTATAATCCATACCCCACTTTATAAAGGGTTTGACAGTAACGACTGGAAAAAGTGGAGCTGGATGAGCGCGCATTTTTCGAGTATAAACCTGACACGGATGACACTTCTTGACCGATTCAATACAATCTTTGAAAATCGAGGGCCAAAAGTATCCAGCACGCAAAATCTTTTGGGCTGTAGCAAGCCCGGATAAATGACCCCCACAAGCTCCACCGTGAGAATCATTGAGCACAGCCTCAGCTTCTTCGAAAGTTAAGCAGCGTCTTAGGATTGAATCAACCCCTCGACGGTACAAAGCATCACCAATAATCAGATAATTCTTGGCCAAGTGACGTAGTTTACGACGCTCATCTTTCGAAAAAGTAGAGGGAAACTTCGCAGTCTGGAGATACACAATGATATCCCCATACCAAGGATCTTGTGGAGAGATTAGAAACAAGTGTTCGTCCGGAAAGGACTCATCATAGATCATCTCCTCTCCACAAGGAAACTCGGAGATCAATTCCGCAAAGACTAATGACTTCTTGGATTTGGCGGACATGAACTCTAGATCAAATTCCTGTAATATCACAATCCATCTATTATATTTGCCCCCAATCACTCGCCTGCTGAGGACAAACTGAAATGGATTGGCAGCTGCCAAGACATAAGTTTTGCGAAGAATAATGTAATGCCGGAGTCGCTGCACAGCATGAACTGCTGCTAAGGCTAATTTTTCTATCGGAGTGTATCGAAGTTCAGGTCCTACTAGTCCTCGACTAAGGTAGTAAATAACATGCTCTGCAAGAGCATCATCCTCCTGAACCAGAACCATACCAATGGTAGATTCTGCTGTAGCCAGATACAAAAGAAAATCTCTGCTATAATCAGGTGGACTCAGTAAAGGAGCAGAAGTCAATGCCTTTTTCAAGGCATCGAATGAGCGTTGAGCGTAGTCATCCCAAAGAAAAGGAACTCCTTTCTTCAACAGTCTCATATATCCCTTTGTAATCTCAGCATAGTTGACGATAAACCTCCGAAGAAAATTAGAATTCCCTTGGAGACTTTGAAGCTGACGGATGGAAGACGGGGGAGGCAACCGAAGTATTGCCTCAACCTTGAAGGGATCTACCCTTATCCCTTCCCTAGACATAATAAATCCCAACAGCCGACCGGATGTAACCGCGAAAACGCACTTGTTTGGATTCAATAGAATTTTATAAAAACGACATCTTTCAAATATTTTCCAGAGGTGACCAGGATGATCCATCCTCTTTCGAGAATGAGCAGCTAGATCATCTAAGTATGCCTCGATAATCTTCTTGATGTCGTGGAAGGCGTAAGACATGGCCCGCTGAAAGGTAGCCCCAGCATTTTTAAGACCAAAAGGCATCTTCTTGTATGCAAATGTACCCCAGGGACAAATAAATGCAGTCTTATGTTGATCTTCGGGACGGATAGTAATTTGATTATATCCGGAGAAACCGTCCATGAAGGAGAAAATCTCGTTACCGGCACACTCGTCAATGATCTGATCGATGAATGGTGTGGGGTAATTTTCTTTAGGACATGCCTTATTTAGGTCTCTGAAATCGATGCACACTCGAATCGTTCCTTGCTTTTTATCTACCGGAACGGGGTTTGAAACCCATTCAGTCAGAGGAACTAGGAAAATGAATCCCGCCTTAAGCAGCTTTTCAACTTCAGCTTTGATAGCTGCTGCCTTCCTAGGATTGACCGGACGAAGTTTTTGCCTGACCGGCTTAGCGTTTTCATACGTCTTGATCTCATGTTGGACGATAGATGGGTCTATGCCAGGCATTTCCTCATAAGACCAAGCAAATACATCCCTATACTCTTTGAAGAGCTCGGTATAAATTTGAACCTCTTCACGGGAACATTCAGCTCCAATGAAGACATTCTCGATAATATTGGGATCCCTGGAAATGTTCACCGGGATAGTAGGAGAGATCACAACCATGTTCCCTTCAGCATAAACCTGTGCTGGTGCTAAAGGGCTCAAGACTGGGTGAACAGATCTAGGAGACTGAGGACTTGGAAAACTTGTTTCAACTTCGCTTAAGTCAGGTAGGAAGTAAGACCGATGATGCAAGTCATCCCACGGTCTATCTATACCAGTCATGGCTTCCAAGATTGCCTCTTCAGATGGAAGAGTGGTATCAAGGCAATCCTTGGCCGAAGAAGAACTAAGCGTCCAAGCCGGGGCCACATCACCATCCAACTCTTCCGGTGAAAGAGGAGCTGGAGTAGATTCTGCAGTGTCAACAATAGACTGATATGCAATCTCAGCTGCAGAAATCAGAAATGCCATTCCACCCACTTGACCTTCCACTAATGTGGCAGTAGGGGAAGGTAAGGTCCAAGGGTCCGAAAAATAATGAGTTCGAAAGAACTCTCTTCGAAGGGGAGCCCTAGAGGATGAAATAGCATTAATATGCACAGTAGGAGGAGGAAGATCGAAAGTACCCATCAGGGAAGAATACATTCCAACTCCTAGATTCTCAATAGGCGCCTTAGTATTGTCCAACTTAGGAACAGATGAGTCAGAAGGCGCATTCAGGTCTACAGGAGGACAGTCTAGTTGATCCACCGTAACTATCCTCCCTTCGTGGGGGAAACATACTATTCGAAATAATGAGGATGCAATGGCATCCATCTCATATATCCAGTTCCTCCCCAACAGAAGGTTGTAGTCCAAGGCTGCATCCACTACCTCAACCTCTATGTTAACGGTTTTGCCCCCAACACAGATGGGAAAAGCCGAGACAATACCATGGGGTCTGTGAGAATGACCATCGAACGTAGTAAGAACAGTTCTAGATGGAACAGCTTTGGGAGATCCAAGTGTCTTCCAACATGCGAGAGACATGACGCATGTAGAAGCACCCTCATCAACAACCGTTCGAAATATATTGCACTTTCGATACGACGATTTAATATGGAAAGCCATGTGATGAGGAAGTCTCTTCTTAAAATTATTCATATCAAAAGTAATCAGAAGAGAATTTTTCGGATCAATAGCCCCAATGGCAGTGAGAAAAGCACTGCGTTGAGCCGGACAAGACTGGAGTACCTCTAAAGCTGACATAGCACAAGAACTTTGTGCTAGATCTTCTACAATCGAGTAGTTCTGGGCAGCCCTAGCATTTGGATTAATCGTTGACCGCTTCGAAGATGCTTTTGGCATCCGAGGCATAGACTCAACAGTTGGCTTCGTAATGTGAAGCGGCTCAGTAGCATCAGGAACTTCCTTAGCTTTCGAAGATTCCTCTCCGCCATAATCACGGGATCTCGTAGTGATATCCGCGTGAGCACTCATCATAAAAATGTTCGATGGAATTTCCCCTTCCTGGGTACTTCCAAAGGAAGCCCCAGGATTCTAGTTCGCGCCAACAACTAATTGCTGCCCTTGGGGAAAAGGGTTTGTTAACACAGCCTGGGAACTAGAAGAACCCTGCTGGCTTAACAAGCGCTGAGCATCTTGAATTTTAGGGAAAAGGTGTGTGAGATGGTCTCCAGCACAAAGCTTGCACGGAAACTTCACTTTCTTTTTCTCCTTTTGACCCTCACCAACACGCTCGTTGGTTTTATTTGCATTGCCCTTCCTGTTCTTGCCCTTCTTCTTGTTATTTCGTCCCTTCTTCTTCCCATCGGATTGTTGATTTCCTTTGGGATCAGAAGTTTGGACATCATTTATGGACAAAGACTGGGAAGGTGATGAATCAGCAGGCACAACCTGAACAGAAGGAGCAGATTGTAAAGACAATTGCTGCAGTTGAGAAAGCAGGCTGGCTGCACTACTACTGACCGATCCGACAAGACCGTCACCATGCGGACCAGGTTTAGTTTTCGATAAATCCAATTTGGAGCGAGGAGCATTGGGCAAATACTTATAAAGCATCCCAGACTGAGAATAGATCAGTTCTAACTGTTGGGCCCTAAAAATGGCCTGCTCCTCAGAAAATACCCCAGATAGGGATACATCTTTTGAAATATCTGACTGCGGAGATTTCAAAAACCACTCGAGAAGGAATTCACTTGGAATATGAGCTTTGATAAGCCTCTTCCTTCTCCTCCATTCCTAAATGTGATCAGAAATGTGAGTTGCCTCATCCTGCTTAAAATTAGCCAGGAGTTCGGTCCCAGCCTCATATCTGACAGGCAACTAAAAATGGTTTAGAAATGTGACAGCCAGTTCTCCAAATGTGGAAAAACTGCCCCCAGTGAGCTCGATATACCATTTGGTAGCATTTCCAGTTAGGGTGCATTGAAATAATCTCAACCTAATCGAGTCATCGATTAGGGAGTTCGAAGAGCACCATAAGTGGAAAGTGGTGATGTGGTCCGCCGGATCCTCTCCATTCTTACCTTCAAACTTTGGAATGTTTGAAGGAAGTTTGGTCGGGACCGGAGGCCACCCCGGACTATAACGAATCGGGTCATTAGTCAACTTCGACAAATATGGCAAGTTTAACGTTGCCAGAAACGGTAAGCGAGGTGGAGCCTGAGAATTCCATCCTTGAGGGGATGGATTCCCAACATTCTGAAAAGAATAGCCTGGATTTGATGAGGCACCAGGCTGCCAGAAAGGACTCGTAGAAAACGGAGAAGAACCTCCTCCCCACGCCGAGTTACCAAAGCCCAGACCAGTTCCCCCCGCTGAAGTATTGATTGAAGAGGAAAGCCCCTGATAGGGGTTCCAAGCATTAGACAGAGGAGAAAAAGACTGGTAAGCACTCGATGAAGGGAAAGAAGCATTCCCTTGATGACCTGCGTAAAACTGATTCCCTACCCCCGCTGTAGTAAAGACAGGATTCCATCCCGTAAAAGTAGTCGAACTTTGCCCCCCAGACCAAGGGTTGAAACTCTGGGTCTGGGACGTAAACGGAAATGACCCTAAAGAAGGATTGGAACTAGGAATGTGTCCAGTCCCAAAGGGGGAACCCTGAAACGAAGCTGATCCACTAGCCATGTTAGACATGGGTGTAGATCCAGCTGCACTGGCGAAAAAGGAAAAAGAGGGATTCCCACTAGAGGGCATCCCTGAACAGAAGGGACCAGAATGAGAAGCATATGCCTGGGTGAAACCAGAGCCAAACACAGCAGCACTAGAAGCAATCAAAGATGAAGCAATAGTGACCCCTGCTTCAACAGAAGCAGGAGTCTAAATGCCTGCAGCACTCACGGTAGAAGCCTCGTTCCCAGTCGTGGCCATCGAAAGATAAGAATGATACGGAAGATCCGGTGGTCTCTCCGACTCAGGTCCGATGTACTGAACAACAAACGGATAATCAGGAGGAAGAGGAGATGGACCTGTAGCGAGAGGCTCAGGTATGTCCTCAATCTGAAAATCTTCTTCCTGAGGAAATAAAACCCGCGAGGTGAGCGGAACGCTCCTCTCGGAACCAACACCCGAATCAGCTATGAAACCTTCAGACCTTTGTGGAGGATCTCTCTCCACTGCGTCAGACGCCACAGGGTGGTAACCACCTGCTAAATCGCTCCTACGCCTTCTCGAAGAAGGCTCTGGACTCTCGGGAGATAACCCCCGGATTCTCCTCGATCGACGAGGCGCTTGATCAGCCACTTTTATAGATTTTAAATTAGACTAAAAAAAGTGAAAAGCTAGGCAAGCTAGGAGCAAAGAGCACTCACTAAAATAAAAATCCCTGAGATACAGTCAAGCAAACAGCCTCCAAGTATTTCCGCTCCGGGTGATGAGGACCGGACACCAAAATACAGGAAAGCGAAGTATAGGACCTCCCGAAAGCAGTCTGGGATGATTAGGGCCCAGAACAACTAGCGAAGGTATCAGAAATAGTTACGCCGACCTCCTAACGATAGCCTTTGCCGGCTCAAGCACCCAAGCTTCGCAAGGGCACCCCCCAGAAGTACTGCTGAAAGTGATGCGACGTCTGCCTCAGGTACCACGGGTATTCCCCCCCGCAGTCACCTGCGTGGAACCTAGGAACAACAACTATGGACACCAATCCGTATCAGAAGCTGGGCGGAACGGTCTTGAGGTCAGATTCAGCTAATCGGAGGGGGGTATCCCTCTTCTTAACCTTCACTTCCCCTCGCGCTTGACTCTCGGATGAGAGCTTTCCCAGTCCACCTCACGGAGTTGGATTTCGCTCAATTAATCAACTTCTATGTTTGTTTGAGTGACCTTGGAGAGTTAACTCTCCACTCACCTATTCCAAGGCCCTACAACCTAGCTAGTTGATGATTGACACTTAGAAAAACTTGCTAGTTGATTTTAGATTAAATCGCTTATTTTAAGGGCTGTTATATTAAGTCACAAGGATATGGAGATGAAACCAATGGTGTTTTTGACGCAAAAGAAATTAATAAAAACTTAACTACATGCAAATGCAGTTCTTTGTCTTTCGATGAAGAGCAATCTCTATACAGGTTCTACGAGACTAAAAATTGTATTTTTCTTTTCAAATAGCAAACTCACACTCACAAAAACTAAGAAATTGACTAAATGATTAAATGCACCTAATGCAAATCACTACAAGCATGTAAATCCTAAGATGCAAATCTCTTAAAGCAGAGTGAAATTCCCAAAAATTCCTTCAGTTTTAACTCTTCTTTTGTTGCCCAGAAAGCTAATTCTCGAAATCAAGAACTCTTAAAATGAGGACACCAAAAACACTTAAAAACAAGAAGAAGAAATCAAACGACAACTCCTCCTCAAAATCAAGCCAAAAACTAAAAGCAAGAAACCTCACAAGCTTCAAAAGTTATAGCAAACGAAAATGAAAATGCAACAACAAAAGCAAATAACAAATGAAAATGTTTTTAAGCCTTTGAAATGAAAAAACAAAAAGCAAAGCAAATGTTTTTTGAGCTTTTTTGTTTTATAAGGAAAGAGCTCGAAAAGACCAAGCACAACTATCAAAATCCAAACCAAACAAGACCGAATTCCAAGCACAAACTTCAAAAATGCTCCCAAACCTTATAAGGCTAACTCGTAGCAAGACCAATAAGAGCAACAGAAGACCAGAAAACTCAGCCACTCAGCCTAGACAAATAGTGCAAACTCGTCGCAAACAAAGACTCCAAAGAAGCAAGAAAAGCTCTTCGAAAGTTGCAACAAAACCTAGCCTATGGAACTCAAGAAAACCAATCAAAAACGAAGCAAAAATCGCAATGTGAAGCACAACACAAAGATAGGAGCGAGTCAGTGAGCAGAAGCTCTCTGTTCTGATAAAGCAGAATAGCCAAGAATGCTCAGAAAGCGATCTTGGAACTCAATCCAGAAGTGCCAGCACCAGAAACAACACTTTGCCAAAAAGACTAGTTTTCAATCAAACGAAAGAGAGAAAAGACATGAAACCACTTCCTTCACACTCCAGTGAGTACAGAGACACTGTAGGAACAGGTCTCCACAGCCAGAAAGGACCAAAAAGTCAAGAAACTCAAAAATTCAAAATCTGCCTAGGTATACGCTACTTCACAGCTATGCAACCAGCGTGCATACGCATCTGTGCTAAGGGAAACTCGCGTATACAAGGGTTCCTTTAGACAAAATTGCGTGTATACGTGACTGTGCGCAGAAAAAAGCGCGTATGCAAAGGTAAATAATGAAAAAACAAAAAAGAGCAAGCCTGGAAAAGACACCAAGACTTCAGACTGACAGCAAGAAAATAAACTGGACTGCAAATGAAAGTTAAAACTGCTGGGATCCTACCAAACAGCTGAAACCACCCAACAGGAGAATCACAAAAATGTGATCCCCAGTGGAGTCGCCAGTTCTGTTTCGGGGAATTACCACCCTAGAGGTTCATTGGGTTACAACCTCCACAGAGCAGGGGCATGCTACTTAACAGAGACTCACACAACCATGCACGTTCAGAAAAACTAAATAGAGTAGAATGAGAAAGTTACCCATAGGTCCTACGGTTGAAGAAGATCCCGCAGGGTTCAAACCCCCAGCAACCGTCCTTCCTTCTTAACCTGAAATACAAGAAGAAACAAGCACAAAGGACTGGTTGTACAGCATATATCTACTCTAAATGTTAGTGAGATTCATATAAAACATTAAATAAATCATAATGAATGCTTGTATAACAAATATTCTCATACATATAAGCATACACTAACACGTTTATTTCGAGAACAGCATGGTACTTCTGTATTATAAATAGCATGTACAAAAGTAACGAGTGGAGAGATCACCTGATCCTTCCAAGGCCTTCGCAGACCGTCGTCCGGATCCGTCCAGCCCTTGCCTCGCTAAGACTCCTTCCAAACTGGTGCATACGAGATGAAATATAAAGGGATGTGCATCTCAAGGAAACAAGGGTTTCCTGTAATGAACTGGGAAAGTGCAGGAGGCACGGGGAATCAGACTTGGATAGGGAATACCAACAGAGTATAATATCAATAATTCTCTCTCTCCCTTAGGCCATACACATGAGCGGTTTTTATACTCCCTCCAAGTAGTTTCAACAGTTGGAAACAGTTGGCCATGTGCTGGGGTGGTTGAACTACCTGAGTAACCATCAACCCAGCCCGAAAATAGGGAATAATTATATATTTTTTAATTATTTTAATGGCATACGCGGAAAATTCTAGCTGGACTCGTGTATACACGCAGAAAAGTACGGGCATAGTCGCGTATGGGGATTTTTACACTTTTTTTAAGTGAATTTGTCCAAGTCTGTAGGAATGGGTGCCCAAAACCATCAAAGCAATCATGAATCATGTCAAGGTGAGAAATGATGCTATAACATTCATCCCTCTAGGTTCACCTTTATTTCACATCCCCTACACATTTTCCCATCATTTTTAGCCTTAGACTACCCTTGTCCTGTTTCCTATGGAAATTCAGGACTTTCCTGTAGCACTACAAGAAACCTGTAGCAGACCCCTGTAGCAACACTAGTTAGCCTCTCCTTAAGCCTAGAAACCACCCTCCACCTCATCTAGACCTGCCACAACCATAAAGACACCTTCCACCCTCCATCCACGAGTCCAAGACCTCCCTAAGCCACCTTAGTGCCTCCTCCTTTTGCTGCAAAATAGAGTATTTACAAGCATAATTTGGTAATGACTAGCTGCATGGTTAAAGCATGGTAGTTAAGCATGAAGTCGTCAAATTTTTTTTAGCCATTTGGCCTAGCAATGTGTGATTAAATTAGTCTCATTTCTGCAATTTCAATTCAACAATTTACTTCAGCAATTTACTCCTTGGAACTCAGCCAAATCAAACAATGATTCAGCTCTCTTTGATCCTTTGATCGATCTGTAAGTTTCTTTGGCTAGAAACTCTTTGAGAAGCTGATCTCCTCCTACTCTGTCACTAGTGCTTAGGCTAAAAATTCTGAAAACTTCATAAATTTAACCCCACCAACACCTTCTGAATTTTTGCAACTTTGCTTCAGGCACTTTTGGATCTGACAACTTCAGATCTGCGTCACCCTGGCTGGCTTCAAACAATCCCAGCGTTGCCTCTGCACAGTAAGTGCATGGGCCTTCTAGGATACAACGTAAGACTGCATCACCTGCCCTCTGCATGAGTCTGCTTCCTCTGAAACTGCATTGTCCCTTCATATCCGACCTTCTATTGATGCTGCTACTCTTCCTGTTGCTTTCTGCAGCAAGATACCTCAGTCTTCTACTAGTGACCCTCTTAGATCTGCAATTGCTCCAATACCATGTGAAAATTTCTAAATGTTACTTATGCAAAAATCTACTATTAGATGTGGTTATGCTCCTCCTACTCAATTAAGTTATTAAGCTGAAAATTCAGATTAACATCGAAGAAAAACACATAACAGACTTTCACCAATTCAAATCTATAAAAATAACATGCACACATAGACAAAGTGACACAGTGATTTTCTGGACAATAGTCCCTGGAAAAATCAAATGTGGGTAAACCGATTTGCTGGCTGCTGGAGGGTTTTATTATTAATATTTTTCTGAATACAACAAATCTGGGTTCCAAATCTGGAAAACCTGAAAGAGAAAATATAGTTCTGCAACTCACCAGTTATTCTGAAGCCAAAATATTGACTGATCCACACCCTCAAATGGAATCTATAGGACGCAGCCAAATATAGGCTCTAGAAACCCCAACGCTACCCCTGAAGGCTCTGCGTCAGCCTCTGCATCCCTCTACATTGGCCTGGAAAGGGATGTGTAACCCAGACTGGGTGATGTAGTCCCTACGTTGCCCCTAAGGGTCTCTTTGTAACCTCTAAGGGTTTCCAGCTGCCTAACACTACCATGGGAGTGACTATGAAACACCTGTGTAGATGAAGTTGCCTCTGCGTTGCGCAGCTGCTGCCCTCTCTATTGATGTTTCTCCTGCTTCTTTATGCTGCCTCTGGAAGTTTCTCTCTGTCTCTTGTTGATTCTAGACATTGGGGTTAGACCATCCCCTTTGTCTAAACTCCCCTCTCTGCAGCTGAAACACTTTTGAGAATTCTTAGAAAAACCTGCCATAGAATCTCAGCTTAGCTTTAGTGCTTTGCCTCTGTGTGTCTTTACAACCAGTTCTCCAGACTTGATGTGTCACAACTGTCAACCTCCAAATTTCAGAATTTTGAGTAACCCCTGATTCTTAATGATACTGAATCCATTTCCACATTAAAAAACCAAGTTATTCGATTAGATTTCTTGAAAAAATAATTACCAAATTCCAACCAAATTATAGCCTATACAATAATCTATTTCGAAGCTTACTTTTCTCATCTTTACATTTCCCCATGCCCCTAGATTATTCCATGATTCTGTTGAGCCCCATGAAGATGTAAATTCTGGTTTATGCTTTTTTAACGAGTGTTTTTTATGTGACACTACGAGCTTGATTTTTCTTACAGAAATAGATACTTTGCATCACTTCCTAAAAAAGGCCTTGAACTATCATGGAGGAAAAACTTTATAAAAATTCCAATAGATAGAAGGTGGGGAGCACCTGGTTAAAACCATGATAAATCAAATATATTTCAAAATTTTCATTGTGGTCTCTAATTTTGTGTGTTTTTGTATAGACAGACAAATGGTTCTCCTACACAAACGAAAAAGCATATACTTGTGAACTATATTCTTCACATTTTGCCTCCTTGTTCTGTTTGGCTATTGACCTCCTTCCCCTGACCTGCAGTCCTCGCCCATCATGTTTTTCAAGGAGATTTAGATCATTCTTACCACTGATTTATCTAACAATTTCTGGTATTTGCTGCACATGGGCAGCCTGTCGTGCATTCAGTTGCTCCCACAGGAAATCCTTTGGCCATATCTTGTACTCCTGACACTTTGCATTGAGAAAACGTAGATTCATTTTATATATAATAAGTGACGTACAATATAAATAGCTTATTTTTTCAAGCCGTAGTCTAATTAGACTGCTTTCTTGCCCTGAAAATCATGGAAATTTGGGTAGGATTTTAAGAAATTCAGGCAGAGATTTTTGTAAATCTATGTTATAGCTATCAAGGATTTTTGTTCTCTAGAGGTTTTTGATGGCGCTGAATCCATTTCCACCATAAAAAACATGATTCAAACACTGCTACTGCAATATTTCTTAAAAAAATTTTGTTTTTGCCCAAATTCCAGCCACTTTTGGCAGTCCAGGCAATTCCTCCACCTCCTTAGACAACTCTTTTTTCAGGATTTATGGGTTAATAATAAGTTATATTCATAGCGTAGCATCATCATTATGGTTAATTAATGATGATTAATTATTAGAATAATTAATGGGTTAATTATTAGGATATATTGGTTGGTTGATCAATAATTAGGGGGCTACAATTCTGACTTGAAAACAATAAAAATTTTGGCATGATTTTGAGAAAATTTAGCACAAAATCTAGAAAATCCAGGTTACAAATGTCAAACTTTTGGATTTTGGGTGCCTAAGGGGTTCTTTAAGATGTTAAATCAATTTCTAACATAAAAAAGCAATTTAAACACTCCCATAGTCAAATTTTTGAAATAATTTTCAGTCAACTTCCAACAAGTGGTCTCAATAGACAATGCCTTAGGGAATTGTGAGTTAGTAGATCAATCATTAAAGTGTGTTGGTTAGTAGGTCAATGGTGATAGTTTTAATATATTAGTGATTGGGTTATTTATTTAATGGGTAATGGGTTCGGTATTAAGGGGTTCATGGTAATGGTTTGAGCGTAGTGGATTAGTGGTTTGTGCTTAAATTTATGGGATTAGTATGCGAGAGACGAAGGCTTTAATGGCTTGGTGGTTAAATAGGATGAAGGAATAATAGAGTTAGTGAATTAAGAGTTAGGTGTTAGTGGGTTACAATGTACAAGTTAACTATATTGAAAACAACTATTTCCTACATATTGAAATTCCTAAGCTAAAAAATATTAAACTTTGACTGGTTTTGAAAACAAGTCTTTCCAACTTATTAAACTTATTCACTAAACTTATAAATGTGGTGTTTTATATAAAATAAATCCATATCCATTATAAAATATCTATCCCATTGTCACATGAACTCGGGCTTTTGACATTATAGATGATTGTTAATTTCTTGGTGTCACATTATAGATGATTGCAATGGCCTTGAGGTGAGCGGTGAAGGCTTACATGACCCGATTTGGTCAAGGGAAAAAAGATATATTCGAATGATTTTTCTCGTCAGGGTTTTCTAAGGTAAATTAGTGTCAATAATGTGTGCATGATGTATATGTTTTTGTTGTTATTTCCAATTAATTATTTCTCTCAAGTTCTCTAGTTATTTTTAATATAGTATTAGAGTGAGATTGGCTTGGATTCTCTAAAAAGATTGACCTATGCATTTCCTAAATGGTGAATCAAAGCTTAGTAGACTTGAAATATGTTACAAGAGTGGTTTGGTATTGGAATCCATCAAGGGAGATAATATGCTATTACTGTTGCATTACATTTGCTATTGGTGTTATCATGAGGAACAAATCAAACTTGATTTATTCGTTGAGGCATAGTTTCAGTAATGGCATACCCACAAATGTTAGAAAATGAGGGATGATAATTCCTCTCTTATTCTCATTGGGAGAGGGTAGCAGTAAATAACTACTAGGGTTAGAAAATAAATAATTATGCGATATCTTGCCAAGTGCCATAAAAAAATATGTATCATTGCTGATCCAATTAACAATCCTCTCCCATTAATATGATACTGGGATTGCCTATTGAGAAAATGTAGCAAGAAAGGCTCAATTTGACTTTGGCCTTAGTCAAATTGAGTAAAATCATATTTCCACATCAACAGGACAACTTGGAGGCAGTTAACTAGTGTGACATGTATATTGTCACTCTATTAGTTGAACGTTAGTTGTGTAGTGGGACAATATTCTAACTTAGAGACCTGTCGGTTAACTAATCAATCAACCCAAAATAGCTAGCGCGTGCACAGAATTCGAATTCCTCAGTTGAAGTGGAGATGACAAGATAATGTAACATCAATTGTAGACTAGTTTTGAGTGTACAAGTGTTGTATGCAATTAATGATCAATTCTTGGAAATTACACAATCAATTTGGAGGAAATTCCTAAATAACAGGGGCCAATTTCCTCAGGATTTACACAAGGAAATAGGAGGCTAGGAAAGCTGATATTTGGAAAGTGTTTTCCAGAGTTGTTCATTGAGTAGAGAGAGCAATTATTCTTTTGCAGATTGAGCTCAGAGGTGGAGCTAACAATTGTAATAGATTCTCTATTCATTTTCTTAATGTAAAGAGGCTTGAGGGGTTTTTTTTCGAGTTTGACTTAGTTGGTTTAGTTAATTCAAGTTGGAGATTTAACTTGAGTCATGTAGAGTGGCTCCTACTTTATAAGAACCCTAGTTTAGTTTATTTTGAGTTGTAATTAATTAATTCAGTTTATCTAAGTTAAATTTAGTTTAACCAGTTCCAATTGTTGGAGAAACTAGTGAGAGGTCAAAGTGTGGAACTTGAATTTGAACTACACTCAGTGATCAGTCAGTACCTGATAAATCAGCCATAAATAACTCATGCATGTCAAATGTGAGAGTTACCTAGTTGAGATTGGAGTTCAAGGGTAGTGTACTATCAGTTGTATAATCATCCAAATTTTACATGTGGTGCATGTAGTCAGAGGAAGGACTACGATGGATTGTGCAGTATTGGATGGGTATTTCCCTAACTAATAGGGGCTAACTACCTAAGGAAACAACGCAAGGAAATAAGGACTTGGGAAAGCAGAAAATTGGTTAAGTATTGGCCTAGGCTTGTCTAGGAATCTGTAAGAGGCTAACTACCTAAGGAAACAACGCAAGGAAATAAGGACTTGGGAAAGCAGAAAATTGGTTAAGTATTGGCCTAGGCTTGTCTAGGAATCTGTAAGAAAGATAGAGATAGTGCATGACAACTCTTTAATCTCATTTAACATTTATCCATACTTAGATCAATTTCATCCAAATATAGAATTCCTAGCATATATGTTGCACATACACTTCATAAGTACATGAACCTTGGATTACAATTAATGTAGAAATGTAAGGTCAATTAAATTACCCAACATTTTGGAGCCGTTGCCGGGTATATAGGATTCTATTCTTGGTTTTCATGCCATTTTAGGTACACTCAACTTTGATTTTATAGATTCATAATTAAAGCATGATAAAAATCATTTATTCATAGAGAAAGGGATTATGGGGGTAGATTTGTAAGTAGAGGTAGAATCTCAATTCCACCATCACCACTCACTCCCGCTAGACCTCGTAGTGCCACACCATCCACTAACACTCACATCCCATCATTTGCAGGAAGACATAGACACCCTAAGGTGCATAGATTTGAAATCCAACCAAGAGATTTACCAACTTTTTACTGAAGTTGTAGTTGATGAACCTACATCCCCAACATAAGGAGTAATCTTTCTCTCTTCGATAGGAGAACAACTTCTAGGATAAGAATTAGAAGTTCCTAACGAAGAAGAAGAAGAAAATTATTTCAATATACCATTAGTAGAGGAACCAAAAGAAGAGCTAGATAATCTTATTATAGAATATTATAATAGCTCCGAGGAATCTACAATGGTAGGGGAAAGAGAAGGAGAAGTACATAATTTAAATGGTGACCTTAATATTGGAGGTGGGAGAGTTTGAGGAGGAAATAAAGGAGGACGTGGAGGACAAGGTGATGGAGGAGAACCAAATCCTTATGGGTTTCCTATCTTTGTTGAAGAGACCACAACCACGATGAAAAAAATTTCACCCTCTATCCTCCCTAATTTCCATGATTTAAGAAATGAAGATCCCGAAACATTCCTTTTTGAGTTTGAAGTTTTATGTATATCTTATGACTACTTACTTGATACTCAGAAATTGAAATTATTTCCAACCACCCTTAAGGATGGAGCACTTAAATGGTTCATAGGACTAGGAACACATACTATTAGAACATGAGAAGAAATAAAAAATGTGTTCTTAGAAAAATATAAGGATTATTGCATGCTACAACATTAAGGATGAAGTTTTCAAAATTATGCAAAAAGAGGATGAAAGCCTTGAAGACCTAGTCAAAATATTTTCCCATAATGTTAAAAGGGTTAGGATGCATGAATTAGATGGTGAAACATTAAAATCTCTTTTGTTGAAATCTATAAGAGATGAATGGATTGATCTTCTCAATTTAATGGGAAAATGAGATGTTTCTCAATTTTCATTTGGTGAAATTTGTGATGTGTAAACATATTTTAAGGGGCAAGGCTAGAACTGGTAAAAATCCAAGAGACCTTGTTATGTCCACAAATAGTAAATTTGTAACTGGAACAATAAGTAGAGCTAAAATGGGCAATTTATTTGATCTGGATTTATGCATATATCCTCATATGATTCGGATTTATGCAGGAACACAACAGAATAAACATATAACCATAAATACAGAGATGCAGCGGAAATAACACTTCATTTCATTAATATCAAAGAACTGAAATTTGGTTACAGACAAAATGGAAATAAAACTAGCTAGGGCGCTGGTAGCTATCTCTGAGAAGAGATGTGGCGGCTACAGGCCTCTGAACTGTGTTACAATGAGGCTCGAGGGCCTATTTATCATTTAGAAACAATGGGAAATCCTAAACAGCCAAAACCCTAACCCTAGGAGATGAAGCGCCAAAACTATGGGCCCCGTTTGGGTAAATTGGTGTTTCAACTTCCCAGGGACGTAACTTTGGCATACTATCTCCGTTTGATGCGCATGATACATCATTAGAATGCTCTATTCGAGGACTACAAATTTCGCCACAAATATCATTCCAGAACAGAATGATATTGAATGGAGGCGCGATGCTCAAAAAATGTTGTTTAGGGTCTCAAAACGGCTCGGGAAGTTTAGGACCCGAAAAACTGCTAAAAATAGTAAGTTATGCCGAAACTGAAAAATTGGAAGAGACAATGGTGGGGGCCCAAGTGGAATAGGCGAGTGGCCACCAATATCCACCTGGATCATTCCTTCCCCCTTAGGAAGCAATGGTCCCCATTGCATGAAGTTCCTCCATGAGATGAGGAAATTTATGCTGAACTTGGTCCCGGTGAACCACTTTCCTTGGTGCAAGAGTTGGCCAACTTTGACAACCCGATATAGTTGGATCTTCTGTTGGCGAGTTTTCTTGATTTGCATGTCCATGATACAATCTGTGGTGGCATGTTCCATGCAATTTGGGTTTAACTCTGTTGGTGTGAGTTGTTCTGCAAGGTTAGAGGTGTCTAGTAGAGGTGGGAAGTAGGGTTGATGGAGGTCCACATTGAACACTGGGCGTAGACTAAGGAATGGTGGAATACTAAGCTTGAAGGCATTTTCCTCTACAGCCTTGGTGATGGTGTATGGCCCATGTTGGAGTAGGCGAAGCTTATGGTGGGATCCAACAAGGCACTCCTTTTGCAAATGTAGCCATACTTTGTCGCCTACCTAGAAGTTGTGTGGCACCCGATGCTAATAATGTCATTGCATGTACTTAGCATTGGCTTTGTCCAATATGTCATGAACCTATTGGAAGATGTGCTAAATGCGCTCAATGAATCTACTTGCTTTGTCAACTCTTGCATTCAGGCATGAGCAACTCCAGCCCGATGCCCGTGAAATGGCATGGCTACATCAATGGGACATAGTGGTTGGAATCCCAAGCCCACTAAAAGGGGATATGTCCAATTGAACTATGGAGAGTCCAAGTATAACTATGTTGTACATAGGGGAGGCTCTCGTCTCATGTGCATGGATGCTTTGAATTGTACATGCTGCACGTGTGTATAATCATTCTCGTTGATCGACCTCCTCACCGCCATCTGTTTGGGGATGGAAAGCTGTGGACTTGGTGAGCTTTGTGTCCAACATTGACCAGAGGCTGGACCAAAATGTGTTGAGGAACCTGCTATCTTGATCTGATATGATAGACTGTGGGATCCCAAAGTGCACCCACACTCATTCAAAGAATATTTTAGCAGTGGCTTATGCTGTGATATTCTTCTTACAGGCCACCATAATGGCTATCTTCGAGAATCTATCAATGACCACGAAAACACAGTCATTTCCATGCTTAGTAGAAGGCAGGCCCGACAGGTAATCCATGGAGATGGATTCCCAAGGTCAACTAGGGGTAGGTAGTGGAGTACATAGGCCTTGCTTCTTGATGGTCGGTTTGGCGATGGCATAAGCAGTGCAGGATCTGAGGTGCTTCTCGACATTCTTTCGAAGGTTCGGCCAATAGAAATACTTCCGCAGTACTGCTACTGTTTTCTCAACCCCAAAATGCCCAGCGACTCGACTGTAGTGTGATTCCCATATCATCTTGGAACACTCGCTTGAAGGAACACAAAGGTGTCCCAGGTGACATAAAAGTGCATCTTGGAGGTGAAAATTTGGAACTTGCGTACCCCCCAAGAGTGCCTTTTATGTGTGGCCGAATTCTGGGTCACTCTCGTAGAGAAGCGGCCAATCAGAAGTCTCGTGCCCACAAGAGTTGAGTAGTAGTGAGCACCACGATCTATGGTCGGGCCGAGGCGCTCTCCTGGGTACATTATTGGTGCTACCCTTCTTGTACTTGATGTTCAAATGAAATTGTTACAGATATGTGGACCACTTTTGATTGATGTTAATCATCTCGCAACTTCCCTTGTGTTTGTATGAATTGCAGAGGCTGGTGGTCTGTGTGGATGATTGTTTCCTTCCCCAAAATGTGATGCTTACATTGTCGACAAGCTTGCACAATGGAATACATTTCTTTGTCATAAGTGGGATACTTGCGAACCGTGTCAAACAATGTATCACTGTGATATGCCATTGGATGTCCCTGTTGAGTAAGAACTGCCCCAATAGCATAGTCAGAGGCATCTGTCTCGATCTCAAATGGCTGTTGCAAGTATGGTAATGTGAGCACTGGGGCAGAACAAAGGCGATTTTTCAATTCTGTGAACGCCTTCTATTGAGGTTGCGACCAAAAGAAATTTTCTCTTGCTCCTCCCTTGGTGACTTGACTCAAGGGCCAAGTGATATGAGAGAATCCCAACACGAACCTACGGTAGAAATTAGCAAGACCGTAAAGTCGCTGCTCTATTATAGTGGGCAATGGCTAATCCCGAATGACTTGGATCTTGGCCATGCACCCCCTTTCATCAATAATGTATCCGAGATATTGAACTTGGGTCATGCCAAAAGTGCACTTCTCCAAATTGGCACACAACTTGTGTTGCCGCAGTGTTTGGAGAACTTTTCGGATGTGGTGGAGGTGCTCTTCCCAAGTCTGGCTGAAGATCACAATGTCATCCAAGTACACCACTACAAATGAGTTGGTGAATGTCCACAAGATGTCGTCCATCAACCTCATGAACGTTATGTGAGCATTCACAACCCGAAAAGGGCATGACCAAACCATTAAAAAAGGCCTTTCTTGGCTTTGAAGGCGCCTCCACACATCGAGGGTTCAATTGGTACCCGATGATACCCAGATTTCAAATGGATCTTAAGGAAATATTTTTCACTTGAGTTGGTCCAAGGTCATAAATCCGTGATCGGGTACCTATTCCCGGATGAAGGATCTGTTCATCATCGATAGTCAATACGTAGTCTCCACCCCATCCTCCTTCCGTACCAACACGATTGGGCTCCCACAGGGCGATGAACTTGGTCTGATGTGACCTTTCTGAAACAGCTCCTGAATCTGCCTCTTGATTTCATCATTCTCCAGAACAGAGCGTCGATAGATCGGTCCATTGGGTAGCGGCGCACCTGGGGTCAGATAAATCAGGTGCTTGACCTAACAGTGTAGAGGAACCCCTGTGGGTGAGGTGAAGATGTCCCCGTATTCCACAACCTTATCCATTTGTTGTTGTCGTGCAGAGGAGCCCTGTCTGGAGGTCGTGGCCACAATCTTCTTCTTGCCCTGGGGGCGGATCATCAAGAAAACAAATTTCCTAGTTTGGGAAATGAGCTTACTACATTGTTTTGCAGTAACCAAAGAGATAGCCGCAAGAGGTGGTACCTCTGGTATCCTGTACAACTTATTTCCCAAAGTAACAATAACAGCACGAGGTCGAGACTCATACACAGCATGACGCTTCCACAAGTATGGTTGTCCTAATAATACATCAGAAACATCAATAGGAGCAACGTCACATACTACCTCATCCGTGAAGGGCTTGATGCTATAGGGAAGGCGGCACTGCTGGCTGACGCGGAGATCTCGTCCTTGGTGAAGCCACCCGATGGTGTATGGATGTGGGTGAGCTGTGGTCGGCAAGCCCAACCACTTCACAACGTCTGCTGAAATGAGGTTCTTTTGGCTCCCATTGTCGACAATGAACTGTACAGGGGAGCCCTTTACCCACATCTGGGAGTGGAAGAGACGTTCCTCCTCCTCTCGATCTTCCGGTTCCTCCTTCTGGACCTTTGTAGTGGCAACAGTGGCGTTGGGCTCCGCATCAATAATCTGTTTCCCTTTTTCATTCCCCTTTTCAGGTTCTGATTCGGAGTCGGAGCATGCATCTGACTCAGAAGCCCTCATCTCGGCCACTAGCGACTGCTTGGCCCGACACTCACTTGTGTTGTGAGTGGAGCTCTTATGGACCTCACACCACTTTCTCGTGTCCTTCTTTGGCTTTGCGGTGCTGTTCTTTGTGACTTTGACGGATTGTCTTAGCCACCAAGTGCCTCGCTCTGCCCTTTGTTCCCGCGGTTTGGAAGCACTTTTCCTTGCTTTTGATTCGCAGAATGCCCTGCTCGCTCTTCCTGCTTGAATTCCAAATTCCGCTCATCTTGGTAGCATACCTAAGATGTCGGGCATCATGAGGAGATGTCGAGGAACTCCATTTCCTCCCGAATGTATCTGTGCAGACAACTGCGATACTTTAGCACCAAATGTTTCTCTGAATCTTTGATACCCAACTTTGTGCGCAGGGTATGGAACAGATTCGTCAGCTCGTGCACATCTTGATCCCTTTGTTGTCGCAGCGTGGTCCATCGTATGTACTTGTCCTCATAGCTCCCCACGGGATAGTACTGTTCCTTGACGGCGTCTCGGAAATAATTCCAAGTTGGTACGGCCGAGAACAGAGAGGGCTCTGTCTGGTCCTTGTTCTCACAGTAGGTTTCCCACCAGTCCTTAACATGGGGGGTAGCTTTGAGGAGTGCAAAAATAATCTTCTCTCGGTCTGAAAAGTCATGAACAGAGAAATATCCTTCTAATAGATTCAACCATCTATCTACGGCATCTGCGTCTATTTGACCCTCAAATATGGGAATGTTAAAATTTACTTGTACCTTAAAGGGAGTCGCAACTCCAGAGTGGCTACTGGATGCAGATGTGCCGCCGGTGGGCAGCCGTTGAAGGATCTTAGCAAAGCTATCCATCATCGCGTTCCTTTGTTTTTCGAGGGCCTCCTCGAGCAATATTTTGATAGGATCTCCTGCTCCCTCATCTTTCTTTTCGTCCCCCATGGGCGTCCGTCGAGGTTTGCGAGGTTGATCTTGCAAAGGTTCCACCAGATCAAGCCCTAGCTCCTTATACCCCGACCTCATTGGGGACATGCAAAGAAGGATCGAGAAAAAGCAGACCCCTCTGATACCACTGATCCGGATTTATGCAGGAATGCAACAGAATAAATATATAACCATAAATACAGAGATGCAGCGGAAATAACACTTCATTTCATTAATATCAAAGAACTGAAATTTGCTTACAGACAGAATGGAAATAAAACTAGCTAGGGCGCTGGTAGCTATCTCTGAGAAGAGATGTGGCGGCTACAGGCCTCTGAACTTAGTTACAATGAGGCTCGAGGGCCTATTTATTATTGAGAAACAATGGAGAACCCTAAACATCCAAAAACCTAACCCTAGGAGATGAAGCGCCAAAACTATGGGCCCCGTTTGGGTAAATTGGTGTTTCAACTTCCCAGGGACGTAACTTTGGCATACTATCTCTGTTTGACGCACATGATACATCATTATAAAGCTCTGTCCGAGAACTACAACTTTCGCCACAAATATCATTTTAGAACAGAATGATATTTGCTGGAGGCACGATGCCCAAAAAACGTCGTTTAGGGCCTCAAAACGGCTTTGAAAGTTCAAGACCCGAAAAACTGCTAAAAATAGTAAGTTATGCCGAAACTGAAAAACTAAAAGAGACAATGGTGGGGGCCCAAGTGGAATAGGCGGGTGGCCACCAATTTCCACCTGGATCATCATAGGTCCACACAAGTCGGTATTCACCAATTCAAGTGGTTTCTTTGCTCTATAAGAAACTCCTTTTGGAAAACTTTCACGGTGTTGCTTGCCTAAGATGCAACACTCACACATGCTAGTAGGTTCTTTGATGGGAGGTAAACCTCTCACCATATGTTTCTGCTGCAACAATTTTAAACTGGAAAAATGCAAGTGTCCAAACCGAAAGTGCCATAACCAATATGCATCAGAACATGCAATTGTAAAAGAACTAACCTGATCATTGTAGTTCATAATGAGAGGGAAGAGTCTGTTCCTCGTCATCTGCACCTTTGCAATCAACTGCTTGCTTGGGGATTTGTCGTAAATTACACACTGTTGCCCCGGAAAGATAACTTTGTATCCTTTCTGTATCAGTTGACCAACACTAATCAAATTGTGTTTGAGTCCAGGGACATAGTATACCTTTGATATGGTCTTTGGCTCCCCCTACTTGGTCACAATGTTGACCACTCCTTTGCCATCTACAACCACAGTCTTGTCAGTGCCCAACTTTACCTCTGTCTGCACTGAGACATCCAAATTAGCAACCAAATCCTTGTTGCCTGTCATGTGGTTACTGCAACCATTGTCTAATAGCCAGACCTTATCAGATGGTGCATGCATGGTG